>OX465245.1:2760518-3305518 GCA_949987775.1 Aproaerema taeniolella
GTCGGAGGTTAATAAAACTGAAAACAATTTTCTTTTATACAAGACCTAGACTGAGACCTTAGTCGTGCCCGCTCTTAGGTCTCGACCGACTGTAAGTCTGAAGGTCGTACGAAAATCAATAGCCTTCTGCTGCGTCTTAGTTTGTCTAGCAAGATATGACGTCACCCATTCACTGTGCGACAGACAGACAATACAGTTGTTTTTGTTATTAGAGGGATGATTGACGATATCTCCTTATAGGTCACGTAATTGCGTAAGGAAAAACATCAATTATTCTTATGTCAGTTAACATTAAATATTGTTGCTTAAAATACGACAATAACATTTGTTTTATAAAACTCTAGGGCCGTTCGCAAAGCTGTCTTCCCCATGAAGAACAGACTAGAAATTCGAGAATTGCTTTTTATTGTAATGGTGTTCAAAAGTGTCATGTTTTTTCTTACTACAAAAAAAAAAAAACTTCACACTCAAAGGCCCATACTAAGGTTTTCCCTTGTGTCGTGGGTCCCCGGAACACACAAAGACAAACACAAACACCCATGACGGTCCATCCATAAATTACGTCACACGAATTTCATGTTTTTTGACCCCCTCCCCCTCCTTGTCACATTTGTAAGACTCCCCCCTCCCTAGCGTGACGTCACATATTTTGCATATTTTAAATTTCTTGTAATTTTCTAATAAAAGCAGTACTTAATAGTTGTTATTTTTTTGGGAACTCAAAACTCATTGTCTCAACCAAAGTAAAATGGTAAAAAGAGTGCTTGGGACTGAGGAGGTAACGCGTTTTGATACTCATAACACATTTTGAAATGTGCCGTCATGAAACTTATGACCCCTCCCACCCCCTTGTCACACAATGTCACACTTTGTCGACCCCCTCCCCTCCCCTTAACGTGTGACGTAATTTATGGATGGTCCCTGACCCGAGAACAAACATCTGCTTTTTACACAAATATTTGCACCGACTGGGAATCGAACCCAGGACCCGCCGATCAAGAGGCAGCGTCACTGCCACTCGACCAAACCGGCCGTCAAAACTACAGTCAAGAAATTTGTCATTTTTTTAAAATATTTCATGTTTCTTCCTAATGTCAATTGATCTTTCCATATATATTGATTTGTCAAAAAAAAAATTATGTTATGGTAACAATTTTTCTTGTTACTAAAGACTAAAATGTCAACTTAAAACTAAATGTTTATTAGGATTAGTCACCTCAGCGATACCTGTTTCTACCTGTGAGCATCTGTAATTGGCTTATTGTTTTTAAAATGTTGAACACTATGTATATTATAAGCTGTTGAACCTCCATTAAAATAAATAAATAAAAATGAACAAATTTCCCCCAAGGATCCCATGAGATTCTCAAAAAAAATCCAACTCTTCATAATAAGGCAAGTCAGCTGATCGCAACGATCGAATCGATTTTTTTTTCATATTTCGGCCCAACGTTCTTAGGAGAAACTTGTTCAGTTCACTTCCTTAATTTTCGCTGTCATAACGCGACTCAGACTCTGATCTATACTTAAGTAGCAGTCGTCTTTATTATTTTCATAGTGAGAGAAAGTGAGAGAAGAGACTCAACTTTCATAGTTGAGTCTCTTTTTGTAAAACGGGCCTAAATTAAATTGACCCAAGTTTGTAAATTCATCAAGTTTGTAGTGTTTCGCATAGTACCTGTTTTACAACTTCTAGGAAATCTTATGCTAATCGTGTGCAATGCGATAGCTAAATTTTAGATGGACTCACTGCTCGATGATAAGACGATGGCCGTGACGTGACGTCATCGCGCTTAGAACAGCTGATCCAATATAAGTAAATAGCACACGCCTCGTGCTGCCATTGACTGAGATCCCAGGGCCGCCAGACCTTACTTATTTTCTCAGTAACCAAAAGTGTGGGAAGGAGTAGTGCTAATATGTAGCATTTGAATACCTGCTAACCTGGACCGACGGCCAATTTGCAGCTACCAGGTTCTGAAGGTACCTACTTCCAAAAATTACTCATTTGTCTTGAAGTCTGAATTATCAATTCTAATTTGTCATTTCTAATCCAAAAAAATTATTACGCTTGAAATTTGTGAAAACGTGACGAAATGAAAAAAAAAGTTTAGCAAATTCCACTATTTTTAATACAAAAAGCTGGAAAAATTTCAAGCTAAATAAAATTCAAGCAATTTTATTGATTAAGTATTTAATACCACTACATTTGCTATTAATACTAACACACGACACTACATTACATGTGATTATGCTTTTTAACTTCTCTAACAGACCTCTTTTATATGAAAAATCGTGCAATAGGTATCCCTAGACTGTAAGGTTTTTGTGGAGAATCAAATAAATGCTTTATTTATTTATTTTATTATTACTGTGTTGATGTGTGTACTTTGACAGACAAACTAACAACAAGTGAACTTCCAAAGTCTAAATTGTAAGTGTAAATAAAGAATTAATTGGATCAAGGTTGAACCAGAGATTACCCACACACGCAATTAAAAAAATCGAGAAAAACGAACTATAGCAACACGGAAACCCTTTGTTAAGTAGGTTAAATGTTCAAGTATTGCACACACTGGTAGAAAAAGGCAGCGATTTTTGGTCCATATTACAGAACGCGACTCAGGCACATATTAATTACTGAAGGAGACTGGAGTGTTGATTGTCTTTTTCTCTAACAATCAAAATGACAAAGACGACTACTACTCAAGTATAGATCAGAGTCTTTTTTATTATTATTATTATACGATGGGTTAACTCTTGACCCCAATCTTGACCATAATGGTCAAAGATGAGGTCGACGATGGAGCGAGTTAACCCAAAAAATGCCTGTAAAGGTACTGGTACTCTCACGCACCGACGGAACACAGCAAGCTGTTTGGCGTCGGATTTCGCTAGGAGGGTGGTCGCGAACCAGACGGCCCTTTACAGAGCCTACCACACCGCATGAGACCATAGGACGACACCTCAGATTCAGAAAAAAAATGAATTGTCGTTGCCTGGGATGGATTACTAGGAGGCAGGTCTCATTTGTGTTTCCTTAGTCGCCTCTTACGACACCCACGGAAAGAGATGGGGTGGTGTTATTCTTAACCGATCACCACACGGCCTAACGTCTGAGTCACGTTCTGTAACACGGACAGTGGATATTTAAGTAGCAGTCGTCTTTTCATTTTGATAGTGAGAGAAGGAGATAAACAATACTTAAGTATAGATCCAAACTTAGTAGTCTCCTTCTGTAATACAGGCCTAAGGCTTGTATGAATTAACTGACAAACGCTCAGTGCAGAAACGTTCATTAAAGTTAAAGTTCCTTTAGATATCATGCCGTACTTGTTTACTTCACCAAGACGAAAAGTGACACCATTAGCTGATTTATCCCCGCGGGGGTAATTACCTCAGGAAGCAAAGAGTGCAGTTTTATTTCAAACTAGCTTTCCTCTCGGGACTTTGTTCCAGTGGGAATTTGGGAAAATTGTTATTGATATGTGTTAATCCAGGGTGTCAGGTTAGCTATCTCCATAACAAATTTTATCATCATTTGTCTAGCCGTTTGAGCGTGAAAGAGTAACAAACATCCATACATCGATACGTACAAGCTTTCGCGTTTATAACATTAGGAACCAGTAACAAGTGACATAATCGCAGCGTTTTTCCATCCGCGCGTTGCTTATTAGCTGTTAATGTATTCATAATGAGTATTAGGATATTGTGTAACCAACGAGCAGGTGGATTAATAAATAATGTGTTCTTTGAGGGAAAGCGTATTTCTTTGGAGTTTATTAGACGGGCGTTTTACCGGTTCGTGAACTACGGTTTTATTTATTTACTAGCATTCCGCCCGGGACTTCGTTCCCGTGGGAATTTGGGGATAATTATGTAGCCTATGTGTTAATCCAGTGTGTTATAGTAACAAATAATTTTAAGTTTCGCGCCATTTCTACTCATGCTGCAATTGCTCGCAGCGCCTTTCGAAATGCAACCCAAATAATCGTTGTTCTGAATGAAGTTCAAATACTCGACAACAGATGGCGCCACTACACTTTATTTCCAAGTTGAAGGTTTGGAAAAGCCCTTATATCCTTAAAAAACGCCCTTTAGGTTAAAACGGGAACTTTCTTGTTCGAGGGGGGATAAAGGGCTATCACACTATACATTATAAGTCCCTTTATCGTGCTGGGACTCCTTTTTAAGTTTTATCGGCACGCACATTTTATTAACTTAGTTTTATTATATATAATGATTTATTTATTTATTTATTGTACAAAACCAACAGCTTAATTACAAGACATGTAAAATTAGTAGCTAGCTTAGGTCTAATTGTAAAGCCAATTACAGGTTTTCTAGTTTAAACAGGAGGTGGAAAACATTTGCAAACCTAGTACTGTTACCAATGTGTTTATTTGTATATTGATGTATTTTTTGCTATGTTTTTTGCCTCAACTACGACAGTGCCACCTGTGTTAGCGCACACACTGAGACGCGCTCAACTGAACTGTTATAGGTATCTATCTACGTTTATGATTGATTCACTGTTTTCTTTTTGTATTATTTATAGTTTTTTAGACTCGTATTGTTACTTAAAAGCAGTACACGGAAAAACCTATTTGGTTTATGTTTTACTGTATTTAAAACAATGTAATTAATTATTAATAAAAAAAAAATATGAACCATTTATGAATTTACACGTTACTAGGAGGCAGATCTCATTTGTGTTTCCTTAGTCGCCTCTTACGACACCCACGGAAAAAGATGGGGTGGTGTTATTCTCAACCGATCACCACACGGAGGAGTATTGGACTTGAGAAGTGTATTTCAAACACCAACAAAAATAAATAAATAAAATGCCATACACTCAAAGGCCCACACTAAGGTTTTCCCTTACACCCATGACCCGAGAACAAAAATCTGCTGAAACTTCACTGATTGCGCGAGGGCCCCGCGTAAAGGCTTGTTGACATTTTGACATAGGACCGCGGCGCATTACGCGCGCTATCACCATCGCACTCGAGCTGTGCAGCTGATCTAAGCGCGATGACGTCACGGCCATCCTTATCATGGAGCAGTAAGTATAACCTGATATGCTGCCGTGTGTACAACAAACGTCCTCGAGTGACGAGCGCGTACCGGAAGGCGTAGCATAGGAAGGTCTGCTACAAGGTGGAGCGATGAACTGGTAAAGATTGTGGGAAACTAATGGATGCGGGTGGCGCAGGACCGATAGATGTGGAGATCCTTGGGTGAGGCCTATATCCAGCAGTGGACACTGCCTACCCCGTATGGGATAACAAATGTGAGCGTATGTAATGTACAGACAGCTGCAGAGATACCTGACCACCCCTATGAAATAAGGATTTCAAGATATTATTAAGGTATTTCAATGATATTTTGTAGATATATTAATATAGTTTTGAGAACTAAACAATCACGATTTTAAAATGTTAAGTATTATCATAGACAACTTTATCTTTATACAGGTATCTCTGCAGCTGTAAGTACACACAGCAGCACAGCAGGCTGCTGTGTGCTGTGTGCTGTGTGGCATGTTAACCTTGACGACGCCCTTATCTCGCTCGTAATAGGCTTTCGTAGTGAAAATGGGTAACCTGACTTACTGCTGTCTGTACATTGAGTATCTTTAAATTAGCTACCGAAAACTAAGGATGCGACTCAGCCCTAAACTGAACAACTTTTCCCAAGGAACTATACAAGGTCAAAATATAAAAAGTAAAATTTCGTCTTTCCATATGAGTGATCGGCTGATTGCTTCAGTTTTTTTTTTTAAATTTTTATCCCAATGGACGTCTTGCGAATGTGCGAATGTAGGGTCGGAAGAGGCCCGAAGCGCACGTACTTAGACCAAATTGTGAAGTACTGAGAAAAGGCCGTGTTAGGAGTACCCGAATCCGAAGAGCAATTGTGGAGCGAATTATGTATGTAGAGGAAGCGAGAGAGGTGTGTTTGGATCGTAGGAAGTGGCAATCTGTGGCATCTGCCTACCCCAATGGGACAAAGGTGTGAGCTTATATATGTATTTACTAGCTTTTTCCCGCGGCTTCGCTCGCGCAAAAAAAACACTTTTTGCGGGGGGAGATTTTTTTTTCCTAAACGTAGACAGCACTCGGGTGCACCCCCCGAGCTCTACCCGCACCCCTCGCGTGCCTGGTGTAGGAGTAATGTCTACGTTTAGGCAAAAAATGAACTATTCCCATTGAAAAAATATTAAAAAGAAAAAATTGCATAAATGTGTTCTTTGAGTGATAATGGTTTTTTATCACCTTGTATTACGTCTTGCGGCTGGCATAATAACAACAAACGTATTTAGAACCGTAGTCCGTAAAACGGAAGGTTTACTACCGTTTTTGTAATTAAACTCATTATTTACAAAAATCCCACACACTATCATTTTAGTTCGAATGCGTCATTCATCCAGAGGTTGTGAACCTTTCGCTTCATTCAATCAAAAAAAGGAAATTGTGTCTGTGGCAGGTGTCATCAACTCCACATACATTATAGGCAATTGATGGACCGCAAAAAATGTTTATGTGCTTATCTTCCTGTCTTATCGTATAGATATAATCAAGTAGGTATGTATTTGGTAAACTTGACTAACTCTGGTGTCAAATAACCACTGACTTGGTGTAACAACTGTAGTCGGGCTAATATAGATGTGTGATATAATTTTTTATATAGATGTCGTTCTGCTTGTTCCGTGCTAACTTTTTGCAATAGGACGAAAAGACATAATTTAGTCTATACTAATATTATAAAGAGGAAAGATTTGATTGTTTGTTTGCATTGAATAGGCTCCGAAACTAGGTACTGGGCCAATTTGAAAAATTCTTACACCTAGAAAGCTACATTATCCCCGATGGACATAGGTTACATAATTTTCCCGAATTCACACAGGAACGAAGTCCCGGGCAGAATGCTAGTTTTAGCTAAGTAAGTACTAGCTTTCCACTCGGAACTTCGATCCCGTGGGAATTTGGGAACATTTTGAACCAGTATGTCAGCTACCTCAATACCAAATTTATCAAAATTGGTCCAGCCGTTTGAGCGTGAAGAAGTAACAAAAACACACATATTCACAAACTTTTGCCTTTATAGTATTAGTGTTATGATTAGTGTGACGTGTCATATCAATTTATAATTTAAAGAATTTTGAGTATTATATTTTTTTTAGGTTTCACAATTTTTATTTCTGTTCAATGTTAAAAATCACACATTATGTCAATATTTAAACTAATTAAATCAGTCAAATAACATTCAACGTGGTAAGAACACTTGCGGTATTACCACGTTGAATGACAATAAATAATCTTTTTTTTTTTACTAACTTTCCGACCGCGGATGCGCCTGCGTGGACTACAGGTTATATCGTGCCCAGCTGAGGAATAAATAAACCTTACGTATGTCCTTTCCCAAGGTCTAATCTATTTCTCTACCAAATTTCATCAAAATCGGTTCAGTAGTTCCGGCGTGAAAGCGTAACAGACAGACAGAGTTACTTTCGCATTTATAATTTTTTTTCCAGCCCATATACGTCCCCATCAAGGGGCACGGGCCTCCCTTCGAAACACAAAGGGGATTTAGGCCATAGTCCACCACGCTGGCCCAATGCGGGTTGGTGGACCGCTCGTCTTTCGAAAATTGTCTTGGACGGGCGGGTTTCATCACGATGTTTTCCTTCATCGTCGAGCGAGTAATAATTGGAAACACGTACATAAATCCGAAAAGACGAATTTAGTGGTACAGGCCCACACCAGAATTTGAACCCACGACCTTCGGATTACAAATCTAGCTCATTACCAACTGGGCTATCACCGCTAACTTATATGATAATATAACTTAGTAGGAATTATTAAATAATTATTCCGGCTGTCTAGCAGCCCCAAACTTGACTACATCTGCTTTTGTACACACAGTTGAAGTGATGACGCGAGGTCGGTAATTTTGGCAGATGACCGTAACTTTTCGACTACAAATAGATAATGATGAGACACAATTTGATATCTATAGAATTTGCGAGACATTTCATACGAAATTACGAAAATTTTTATCTTTTTGTGTCTGGATTATACATTGGCGTATCTAGGGTTATTTTCTAGGGGGGGCCTGGCGAAAATTAAATGCGGTCTAGCTTAATAGGCCATGTATTCAAAAGTAACTAATACAATATTATAGTCTTTACTAATATTATAAAGAGGAAAGATTTGTATTTTTGTATGTACCTAACGAATAGGCTCCGAAACTACTGGACCGATTTCAAAAATTATTTCACCATTAGGATGCTACATTATACCTGATTAACATAGGCTACATAATTTTCCCGAATTCCCACGGGAACGAAATCCCGAGCGGGATGCTAGTAAGTAATAATAAGAAAGTATGTAGATTTCTCGGCTGTAAATAACTAAGTATATAATTTTTTTTTATGATTTTTGTGTGAAGTTTCAGTATTTTGGCGTAAATTATAGAATTTCGAATTGGTAGTCCAACATTCTGGGGTGAGCCCTAGACCATACTGGGGTGGGCACGGCCACAACCTCCCTATATACGCCTATGGGATTATATAGGTTAGATCTGAGAAAAAGGCGAACTTAAAGGAGTGATTATAATATTTACCAGCCCATATACGTCCCCACCGAGGGGCACGGGCCTCCCTTCGAAACACGAAGGGGATTTAGGTCATAGTCCACCACGCTGGTCCAATGCGGGTTGGAGGACCACTCGTCTTTCGAAAATATTCTTGGATGGTTTCATCACGATGTTTTCCTTCACCGTTATAATAATTACAAAAACCTAATATTTTAGATCAGAATTTCGTTCACCGGACCGAACATACGATCTAAGTTCTTTCTATTGCTCAATATTGTTCAGAAATTAATGAACTTTTCGAGTTCGAGTAGCTATTTATTTCTGCCAGTTTCGTGGTTTAATTTCGTTCTATTTGTTCTAATTGGAGTTGGTATTAAATTATTTAATAACGAATGCATTCTACAAAATAAAAAATGTCCTCCGATATTCATAAGCAGCGTGCGAGTGAACCCAGAAAATTCATATTAAGGCACTGCACTGGTACTCCCACGCACCGAGACGGAACACAGCAAGCTGTTTGGCGTCTGAGTTTCAGTAAGAGGGTGGTCGCGAACCAGACCGCCCTTTACAGAGCCTAGCACACCGCATGAGACCATAGGATGTCACCTCAGATTCAGAACAAATTGAGGTCTCATTATGTTTCCTTAGTCGCCTCTTACGACATCCGCGGAAAGAAATAGTGTGTGGTGTGATTCTCAACTGATCACCGCACGGCAAAAATAAATGAAATGCAAAGAACTAAACGGAAATTTCTCAGTTTTCACAGTCGTATACTTAAGCAGCTATTACTTACTTTCCCGTTTGTTAAGCCCCATGTTGTGACGTCACTAGCACTCATTCATCGTGTCCCAACACTATTTTCACTGTTACTTTCAACACTTCACTATGCTAAGCACACTTGTGACTTAGTCTGTATACACACTGGATATTTAACTTCAAGTGTTTGGTAGAAAAGTGTTATTTTTTAGTTTTTAGTGATCCTGTTTATAAAACAATATTTTAATTATCAAACAAACTGCCGAGCAACAATGCTACTAAATAACAATTGTTCAGATAAAAAAAAAACAGTCGAACAAAGAACCTCCTACTTTTTTTAAATCGGTTGAAAACTAACGTATCCTTAGTGATTGAGCCTATCAAATGATGACATAATAAGTACCTATAGGGTGTTATTTTTAAGTATTTTTAAGCTAGTTCGGTTCCAGGGTGGTAAGCGTATTTCCAAAAATCTTTGAATGTAGTTTTCTCATTAAAAAAATAAAGGAATGGTTCTGTTAAGTATATCTTTATGCACTAGCATACCCCCTTAGGTTGCCTAGGAGAAATTGCTACGTAGAAATAAGCCCGCCTTGTTAAACACTATGTTATATATTCTGTTTATTGTGCTGTACTTGTCTTTGTGTGCAAGTAAGGTATTTGGTATTGTAAACGTTCCTATCTTCAGTATTTGGATTACTATCCCTCCCGATGGCAGAAACTCTACCCTGTATATGTTTGAAGCCATTCAAAAAAACAGATTTTAACAAAATTAGGGGATACAGTTTTTTGTTGCAGCTACCTACATATCACGAGCGTAGCCAGAATTCTATTTCGGGGGAATTCAGAATTCTATTTATTTAAAAAAAAAATTTGGAGGTAACACAACAGAAATTGCCGATTCTACTTAACGGTGTTTCGTAGGGAGATAAGGGCAGGAAGCTGATTATGATTTTGAAAATTTCGGGGGTTTGAACCCCCGAACCTTCCCCTAGCTACGGTCATGCTACATATCTACCATTTACCTACATCCCAAATTTAATTACACCACTACAGTCTGACAAAAAAGAGTAGAAATTAAAAAGTGGTAGCACTGTAGCGTCGTCCCTTTCAAATCAATCTAAGAAAAACGGGACGACACTACAGTGTTGCCACTTTTTTTTTTTTTGCCAGACTGTAAGTAGATAGCTAAAGTATCAAAGTGTTAATTACTTGTGTGAAGGCTGTGACGTATCCCACGTATTCGTAAAACACGACATTATCCAAGACACAGTCACACGCCGTTTTGACATTGGAAATGTCTTTTCGTTCGCTCCAGTATAGGCTCCGATTTCACGAAAAAAGTGCGGTCCCTTATATCTCAGAGATTTGTGAAAATATGATATTCAAACAAAAGACGCGTATTCACGAGAGCTGTAAGGTGCAAAAAGAATTATTCGAGAATGTCCAAAACGAAAAAAGTTATGACCGAAATAGTGAAAAAAAAGTTTTTTTTCCCAATTTTCGATTTTAGCGCTCGATATTTTGGAAACGTAAAAATTTGAGAAAAAATCCTCTGGACAGTTTAGTCAGCTACAATTTGAGCCTAAAACAAAGACGATCGGATTAAGGGTTTGCCCTGTAGCCTAACCTTATTGAATCAAAAAATCAGAACGACATTTTTTCGAATTCCGTAGAGTCATTTCCAATGTGCTCGGTATTCGTGTGAGGCACGAAATCTGTGTTTTTTTTTAATTAATGCAGTTTAATATATTCTGTATGCACAAGACCTAAAGTCTAGACGTCCCACAACGCCTGGGAACTGGCTCTGAATACACAGACCATCATTACACAACATGAAAGCTATATTTTAGCACATTCAGTTCACATATAGTTGCTAGCAGTCACAGTTCACATAAATTTGCTAGCAGTAGACAATCTCCTATTCGAGCGCTGGAATTTAGCCTACATGAAACTTTCAAAGGAAATGAAACTAATAAAAAAAGAAATGAAGTGAAAATTTGGAACTAATTGCCTCGTTCATCCTGAAGTTGCGAAATATTTTATAGGTAGGTAAGCCGTTTAAATGAATCCTCGTCCGCGCGATAACGGAAGAAGGCGAAAAAGGGGGCCAAGAGGGGTGCGGGTGGTGGGCACATTCCCTAGTCTAATATATTTTTTAATCGCATAAAAAGTTTGGTCACCTAGTAGCAAGGGCTACATGGTGCTATAACTGTCAAAGTGGCACCGTGTTAGCGGTTAGTACCCTAGTAACTTTTAATCAGGACACTGAAATCTCTAACATACTTACATCAAAACTGACTGAAACCACTTTCTTTACTTTAGTTTTGGAGTTTTTTTCACCTGAAATAACAGATCTTTTGATTAAAAGACGATACCAATTCAAGGGTGCGCGATCTGACCGATTCTAGCTTGTTAGAACTTTTCCAACCGTAAATGATGTCGTATCAGTATAATTTAAGCATATTGGCGGTGGTCTTACGTAGGTCTACTAAATAAAGGAAATAAGAGACTTGGATGACCTGGATTCGTTTCTGTTATATATTTCTCGGGGTAGGCAGCCCTATGTGCTTCTTACGTGAACGGATTTTTGCCCATGATGCAGAAAAACGTGGGAATAGGGTGTGTTACTCGTATGGTCCCTTGTGAAACAGAGACAGAAGCTCAAAGTAGTGGGTCTCCCGTAAAATTAATTATCACTGCTTAGTTAAAATAATTAAATAATTATCGCATTAGAAATACAGAACTGCGCTCCAGAGCTCCAGAGCAGGAGAAAAAATCGCCAGAGTAAAGTGGAACTGGGCCGTGCATATGTGTTGGATGCACACAGACCGATGGGCACAGGTTGTCACGCATTGGGTGCCTCAGGATGGGCAAAGACGTCGAGGCAGACCCCGAAAACAATGGCGTTACGATCTGGATGCCTTATTATGAAGAACTGGTCGGAGTTGGCACGGAACCGCGATAAATGGAATAAAGCAGGGGAGGCTTTTGCCCAGCAGCAGTGGGATCTAACAGGCTAGAAAAAAAAAACACTGCTTAGATTACAACACTACTAAGTTCGGCCTAAAATCACACTTGGGCGGTAACAGAAACATAATTTTGAGGGTCTACTGCTTGCTCTAAAGTATGTATTGCTCTAAACACTAGCTAGTGATATTTTTGTACTTTCCCTTTCTGTCCGTTTCCTAAAATGACTAATTATATATAATGAGTATCTACAAAAGTGAAACAAGCTTTTGTTGGCCACGGTTGGTTTGCTTTTTAGGGGTTAGGCAGTACTGTTATTGATGGTGTGTTCAGATAAAGATGTATGAATACTTTGTATAACGGGAATAAATTGACGGCCGGTTTGGTCAAGTGGTAGCGGCGCTGCTCTTTATCGACGGGTCCTCGGTTCGATCCACAGTCATGGCAAGCATTTGTGTAAAAAGCAAATGTTTGTTCTCGGGTCATGACCCATGGGTGTTTGTGTCTATCTTTATGTATGTTCCGAGGGACCCACGACACAAGGGAAAACCTTAATGTGGGCCTTTGAGTTTTTAACGTTTGTTTATTTATTTACTTTAATCAAAATTAAAATGGCGGAGTCGCCAATATCAATAAATTACCCGGAAAAAACAGACAAGAAATTTGACAGTTGCTCTTTCTTTTTTGAATTGTTAGAATGTTTCTTATTTCCTGCTTTCAACTGTTCTTTCTTTACAGTTTTGTCACATAAATAAATTATTAATGTAGAGTAAAGAGTCTCACATCCGTAAAAAAAGTTATTGACAGTGTTTGATTTTATGAATTATTGTATTTGAAACAAAAAATAATGTTAGAAATATATTAATATCCGAAAACAGCATTAAAATTGGTTTATAAATGAACGAGTTATTAGCATTTATATTATCGTAAGGACTAGCTATCTAGTTTTGTGGGGAGAGCTAGCTATCTCGTTTTTACCTACGCAAACAAATGGCGGTGACGTCACATGCCTGTAAGTGCATCTCTTTTTCGTTGTTTGACAGTTTCCCCCTCTATTGAAATTTAATAGCTTGTAACTTTTTTATTTCTCAATAGTTTTCAAAAATTATTTCGGGTTTGGGTTTTGGATTTAGTTCCTTTTTAAAATAAACAATTTAAAAAAATTAGTCAATATCCCTATTTAAGTACGAATTAGGCACTCTAATTAAGTATACTTATTTTATTTTAAAAATAATCCTCTAATCCCACCGGTGATGCTCATGGCAGACAACGTGTTAAAGATCTAACCTAACCGACTTTACCAAATGATATAGTTTCTACAAAAAATTGTCTTGTTCCGGTGTTACGACAAATTGCAACGATCAAGATGCCGAGTCCAGAGTAGTCATAAAAGAAAATTAGCAGCAATTAAGATTTTAGAGATTCATTCTCAGAGAGGGATTTGGTTATACAAGGTCCTAATTTATTAGTCACTTACCTTCTAAGGCGTTATTGTATAGGTTGATAGTATTCCAAAAAACAACATAAAAATTAATTATCTGAAAATTAAATTTTGTAAAAAAAAAAGTTCAATTTAAAGATAAAGGAATTTTTCTCTTTCGATTATAGCCGTCCACTCCCCGATCGCCCGCTCTACTACTGCCATTATTATTTACGTTTGAATGGATGGGTTTATTCAACATAGTAATGAAAAAATATCATAACAAAATTTTTCAAGACCTTTTAAATTTAATATTATGCTTTTGTTTTTTGACTCAAATTATATATTTTGACCTACACAATAACGTGGACCTTATATATGACATTTTACTAGAGGATTTAAAGCGTTCGTAGCCTAGTGACACTCGCTGATCTCAGCCGATCAGTGAGGTTAAGCAACGCACACAGAGGCAGGGTACCGATGGGTGACCAAAGTGGCAATTTATTAGAAGCGTTTCCGTGCTTCGGAGGGCACGTTCAGCTGTCGGTCCCGGCTGTTGTTGATTGACTTTGAAACCAATAGTCATCTAGTTAATATTCCTACATAGACACGATAAGAAGATAGACCTGATAGTTTCAGAAAAACCTTGAAAAAAATTCTTCAAAAAAGGGTTACTTCAAAATTTTGAACTACCATAAATTAAAGAAACACCCATTCTATACTAATACTAGCTTTCCGCTCGCGGCTCCGCCCGCGTGGACTACAGGTTATATCGATTTTCAAGATTTTCCCGCTTTTCTGTTGAAATTTTTCCTGAATTTTCTTTGCTATTAAACCTCACGGAGCCCGAGACCTTTCCAACGAATGCAAAACCGTGGAAATCGGTTCGTGCGTTCTTGAGTTATAGCGTCAGGAAGGAAAACCCGACTTATTTTTATAAAGTAGAAGATTATAAATCATACTAATATGTATCATAAACGCGTAATTTTGTATGGATGTATGTATGGATGTTTGTTACCCTGTCACGCTCAAACGGCTGGAACAATTTTAACAAAATTTTGTATGAAGGTAGCTGACTCCGTGCATAAATACATAGGCTACATAATTTCCCCAAATTCCCACGCGAACGAAGTCCCGGGGGGAAACCTACTTACTACTATTTTTATGGACTAGTAAGTATGTACGTCCCTGTTCCCCTATCTTCCTGGCTATAACATGACGAAAAGCAGGCGTTTTGCCACAAATGGACAACAGTACGAACTGTTGGCATAATTTCGCCAGAGGTACAATTACCTATTGACCAAGACAACACATTAACATCAAATTATGACAAACGGGACACGGTCGGCTTCCTCACGCGTTTATACAGTCTAGAGCACGAGAAACTTGACAGAGGGCCGTTTTGGTAAGTCGTTGTAAGTTGCTGCTATAAGAGAGAGTTGTATTTTGAATTATCTTTTTATAAATTCAAAGTAAAGGTCAAAGATGAGGTCGACGATGAAGCGAGTTACCCCAAAAAATGCCTATAAAGGCACTGGTACTCCCACGCACCGACGGAACACAGCAAGCTGTTTGGCGTCGGACTTCGGTAGGAGGGTGGTCGCGAACCAGACGGCTCTTTACAGAGCCTACCACACCGCATGAGACCATAGGACGACACCTCAGATTCAGAAAAAAATGAAGTGTCGTGGCCTGGGATGGATTATTAGGAGGCAGGTCTCATTTGTGTTTCCTCAGTCGCCTCTTACGACACCCACGGAAAGAAATGAATTAGAAACTCGGCTGTGGAGTTTGACGTTCTTTCGACTGTACAGACAAACGTTTATTCAACATTATATATGCATGCAATTTAAAGTGCAATGAAGTCCTAAGTTATTGATCTATTCTCGAGTGTACGATTTAATATTCTTAATTTTTTTTATATACTTTTCTTGTTTTAAGTTTGAAGGGCAGTTTTCATATTTAAATATAAAATGAAGTAGCACCTTATATTATCCGTTTGTTTTAAATAACTTAATGTTGCGTTGTCTGAATTTGACTGTTCATTGTATAAGTACACACGGCAGCACATCAGGCTATATACAGGTCTTTCGGTAAATCTCTTTCAACCTTTCGGGTGGTTAATCAGTCCATGAAACTGAACAACTTCCCCAAGGAACATAGGTGAAATCAAAATACGAAAAAAATTTGTTGAGTTCCCATACAATCAACCCCCCCCCCCCCGACCCCAAAATCGGGCGATAGAGGCAAACTACCGGGCGTTTACCACACTAGTTTATGTAAGGAATAAGTGCACCAAGGCTCATCCTTCTATCCAGAAAATATGGGTTCCCATACGAATTTATACGAGAATGGATGTAATTACTACGCTGATAAAATTTATATTATTTTGGGAATAGCTCCTGCCTAAACTACTGAACCGATTTTGATGATTAAGGTGTCATTGGAATGCAAGTAATGTGTAGATGTGTTTTCATATGTACATTTCTAATACCCCTCCAAATTGGATTCATAAAAATACATAAAACGGAGTAAAACGTCATCGAAATTACAATTTGACCCCTAAAATGCGCTAGGGGTCAAATCCAGCTTACCTCCACATCTTAAAACAATCACTATGGTATCCCCTAAGCATGATAAAAATTTCATGCTTTTATCACTCAGAGAACAATCTTAACGAAAACATTCAATTTGTTATATGCGGATGATGTTTGTATGGGAACTCAAAATATTTTTTTCGTATTTTAACCTATGTTCCTTGGGAAAGTTGTTCAGTTTCATGGACTGATTAACCACCCGAGAAGTTGAAAGAGAGATACTTAAAGCCCTGTATTGTTTCTTAATCCATTGTAATAAGACCAGTTTTCTAATTAAACCGTAGTGGTTGATTAGTTTCGACATAACTTGAATCGTAACTTAACTAGCATAACCTGTGTAACCAATAAGCTGCTTTAACCGCCGTCAAGAAAAGAGAAGTGTTATAAATAATTTTTAGGGAAAGAAAAAAGTTTGGCGCGAATGGGACTTGAACCCACGATCCCAGGATTAGATCTCCTGGTGCTCTAACCCAGCGGTTCCCGAATTCATTTCGCTACGGAACCCTTTTTGGTTCACCGTTTTTGGGCGGAACCTTAGCTCAAATAAGAAGTAAACTAACTATAGGTAACACTGTTTTTTTACGTTAAATCACACCTTACAGAGGCTATGTGGCTTGGTGTTCGCATTGTAAGTATAGTTTGACTCGAAACGAAGGACTTTTTAAGATAAATATATCAAAGGTGAAGCGATTTACAATATCTACTAGTAAAGAACATCGAAATCTTGAATTTTAGCGGAACCCCTGAGAGCCTCTTATGGAACACTAGGGTTCCGTGGAACACCATTCTGGAACCACTGCCTAACCAACTGAGCTAGCGTGCCTCTTCAAGCCAAGCGGCGAATTTTCTCATTCCCTTATTTTTTTCCCTTATTTTTTATTTTTCTTAAAAAGTTATTTGTAAATATCTTTGACGCAGGTGTTTTAAAAATACTAAATTAGGAGTGTTATAAGTTTCGAGTGTAAGTATCAGTTGTATATCTGTGTCTTTCTTATGGCATCGTAGCTCGTAAACGGATGGGCCGATTTTGATGCGGTTTTTTTTTGTGATTGAGATGGTTCTTAGCTATATGTAATTGAAATTGGTTTAGCCGTTTAAAAGTTATAAATAAGCAATCGAATGATAAAACATTTTTAATTTAAGCGTTATGATAGTTTGTTTTGAAATATAGCTTCATCATCAGCCCATAACGTCCCCATTGCTGGGGCACGGGCCTCCCTCAATAACATGAGGGGTAAATGCCATACTCACCACGCTTGGCAGACGGGTTGGCGAGGGTTTTGATATAATTGCAGAGTTTTCCTTCTCTGTGTGCAGATGAACTTGCTTGCATATTTGCCTTAGTCGCCTTGTACGACACCTCGGTAAGAAAGAGTGTGGTCCTATTCTACTCTGCCGGGGACTCACACGTCCAAGTACCTAGCTTGTTTATTCTAAACTTCATACCCATGAACTAATAATTAGTGTTTTTAAAAATGAAGAAAAATAAACACAGGATGATGCCTAGATATCATCATTGAAGCATGATTCAAATAAAGGCGTAATTTGTTATTATTTTATTTCCTTTAGAAACTAACATAACTACGTGTAATTGGAGACTTCCGAACAAACATTCTCGTACAGTCAATGACACATCAATCTTTTTTTTTATTATAAGATGGGTTAATTCTTGACCTCAATCTTGACCATAAAGGTCAAAGATGAGGTCGACGATGGAGCGAGTTAACCCCGAAAATGCCTATAAAGGCACTGGTACTACCACGCACCGATGGAACACAGCAAGCTGTTTGGCGTCGGACTTCGGTAGGACGGTGGTCGCGAACCAGACGGCCCTTTACAGAGCCTACCACACCGCATGAGACCATAGGACGACACCTCAGATTCAGAAAAAAATGAAGTGTCGTTGCCTGGGATGGATTACTAGGAGGCAGGTCTCATTTGTGTTTCCTTAGTCGCCTCTTACGACACCAACGCAAAGAGATGGTGGTGTTATTCTCAACCGATCACCACACGACATTATAATCTTTACAGTTTGGCTCTTATCGTAACGCAATAAGGTTGCTTTTGTCAAGTTCCGTTGACTATAGTTAGTATTCATAACAAGGTCTAGTTTGTTAGATTTAAAATAATCTTAACGAAGTTCTTTGAAATAGAACTTGACGTCATACTTTGATGCCATTTCTGCCTCAGTAGGGAGTTAAGGCGTGGATGTATGTCATTGTTTTTTTTACTTTTTAGTCTAAGTACATTAAAAATCATTATCATTTCTTTCAGTCTTTTTTTTTAATAAATTAAAACCCTAATATTTTTAATACTTAAAACTAACAGGTCCGTATTACAGAACGCGACTCACACTCTGATCTTTACACAAGTAGCAGTCGTCTTTGTCATTTTGGTGGTGAGAGAAAGAGACAATCAATACTTAAGCATAGATTAACTGCCGTACTCAGAGACGTCAATTAAAGTTAAGAAGTAATTAAATGTCATGCTATCCTTGTTTATATCAACAAGAGTGAAAGAGACAACATCAGAGTTTAACAGTATTTAACTTTAATTGACGTATCTGAGTACGGCAGTAAGACTTCAGTCTCCTTCTATAATACGGGCCAAAGATTCTAGTTCCATACGATTGGTGAAACTGTCATTTTACAAGTAGATTTCCGCCCTCGGCTCCGCCCGCGAGGACTACAGGTTATATCGTGCCCAACTGTGGGATAAAATGTAGCCTATGTCCTTCCGAGGCTCTAATCTATCTCTGTAACAAACTTCATCAAAATCGGTTCAGTAGTTTAAGCGTGAAAGACGGACAGAGTTACTTTCGCATTTATAATATTAGTAAGGATTTTTTATACTTTTTAAATTTAAGTTGTGATATAAGACGAATAAAATAAAAGTCAAAGATGTTATTACTTACTTCCTTTTAAGAAAATATTAGAATAAAATATTAGTATGCTGAGTTTTATGCAAATCTGTCTAGTTTCGGCCAGACGCCGCCCGTTTGTCAAAAAAAAAGAAAACTAGAAATCGCAACCTTGACATAATCCACGAATAGTTAGATAAGTAAAATAAAACTTATTTTACTTATTTCTGTTTTTATTAGTTTTTTTGTTGATTTAGAATGGAAAGGATTCCTAAGTTAGCTGAGCCTATGCAGGGTTTCGCATTAAGGCGACTACAGCACCCGATAAAGGCAGCACACATAGGAATAGTGCCATCTCCGTCTCTCAACAGGCCTGGGCCGGCAGTGCGAACAGTGTCGACACACGAAGTTTACGGACTATGAAAGCGTGCGTGCGTAAAAACATGTTCGAAAGTTAGAAAAATGAGATTTATGGAAAGGTAACAGCTTAAATCGAAAAATGCGTTAACTACTCATCGAGAGTGTTCAATCACGAACATTTTGATAGCAAATTCAAGTTCCTGTGTGCATTTTACTATCGTTTTTACAGCTTAAAAGATACACAATATTGGTACTTATGTAGAGGTGACTTTGTGAGCTTTTTCTATCGAACCAAAAGTGCTGAATCATGTTTTTAGCAAACTACTTATCTAGTTTATGTCCTGAATATTACCGTAGTATTTTTTTTCTTCGATTTAATGCAGTGCGTCATGCTTATCTACGCATCATAAAATCGTAATTTAGGTGCTGTAGTCGCCTTAAACACTTTTTATTTTTTAAGGCCTTACCTACTATGTAATGTGAAAATGTGAAATAAAGTATTGAGTATTGAGGATATATCCATATTTCCATATTTCCATACTTCTTTATTTGCCTTCAAATGGTACAATAAGTTTTTAAGCTAATTTTCAAGTTCATCATTTGAAACCTTGTACAAGGTACAGCAAACTTATAGTCATTTAAAACATACAATATTTTCTCATTATTATTATTTTTAGATATAATCATCTATGTCAGTTATTTTTTTCTAAGTCTAAGTCAATGTGGTAGATTCTAATAAATTCAAGGTATGTTAAATATAATCATAGTATATAATAATATTCAATACGAAATTCAATGACAAATTAGATTATATTCTAATATTTTAAATGTCAATTAAATAAATAAATTAATTAATTACAGTCAATGTGATAATTACAATTAAAAAAGTACCTTGTCATCGGAAAATTTAAAAAACCGTATTATTACAATTTCCGAGTAAATTATATTCAGTTAAGATGTTTTTAGGTTGGGTTAGGTTAGGTGGCATTAAAATTATTATGTAGGTACATACCTACGTAGCGGTATGAATTCTGTTGTTAATTTGTAACGTCCTATTTTAGTAAATAAATAATAACATTTAATTAAAATTAATTCTTTATTTACCATCATCAATGTGAAAAAAATTGAGGCAGTTCACAAAGTACCGAATGATTATAATCTTATTAAGTGCCTAAAATTACAATATGACGGATTTGACAATGTTACGCTGATAGATACAAATCCAATACAGAAAAATAAATTTTTGGTGTTTATTAAAATTCAGTTGCAAGGTTTGCCCGAACAAACGTACCAAACAAACATTGCAGTTAAATAAACTCTTGTAAAAAAAGCTACAACGTTATTAGACAGATCTTGTTAAAGATATCGACTCGTAAGGCAGAGGGGGAAGGCATATCACATAAATATGAGGGCATATGTTATATGCATATGTTTACCGAAACGGTATAGAGATGAACTGAAGACGAGTGAGTTGACTCAGTTATTTATGATGCTGTCGACGAATATTCAAGATCACACTTGTAAGTTGGTTCGATTCCCGACTATAGCCAATGATGTTTAACTTAACATATGTCACACTCATACATAATTATAAAGAAAACTTGAATCTGTCGGCTAAAATTTTTGACAGCGACAGACGGCTGATTGCAAAAGAACCCAATCGGGTGTTTTCCAGTCTTCACAATGCGTGCGTAATGTCATACTTATCTGCCTCTAAAAATCATATTGCAACAAAAGAAAGCATTTAAGTAGTTTATCAGTTACTGTTATCTAGCATCTTTTTTTTTGGTCTCCCTTAGAAACACGAAGGGGATTTAGGCCATAGTCCACCACGCTGGCCCAATGCGGGTTGGTGGACCGCTCGTCTTTCAAAAATAAATTTTCTTGGACGGGCGGGTTTCATCGCGATGTTTTCCTTCACCGTTGAGCAAGTGATAAACAAAAATCCGTACATAAATCCGAAAAGATGAATTTAGTGGTACAGGCCCGCACCA
Source organism: Aproaerema taeniolella (assembly GCA_949987775.1). Lineage (NCBI taxonomy): Eukaryota > Metazoa > Arthropoda > Insecta > Lepidoptera > Gelechiidae > Aproaerema > Aproaerema taeniolella. Next base: position 2,782,077 of record OX465245.1, read on the forward strand.
AGATTTGAACCCGCGAACTTCGGATTACAAGTCTGGCTCATTACCAATAGAATAGAATAAATCTTTATCTTTTTAAAACATGTTAAGTAATAGTTGGTCCATAATAAAGATTGCAATCATGTACAAGCCTTGTTTAGTTCGGTGTAAAGCAGCGCTGAGTCTATAAAAGAAATATCTACATGATATGGATGGATACATACTAACATTTCATAAGGCCAGTCATCGAGAGCTGTCTCTCTCAAATAGTAAAAGAAAAATTAATTTTCGGTAGAACCTTCATGGATCTAAACAATGGATCTAATAGAGAATGAAAGGCAGCGATCCGACGTGGTTTTGATGCCACGATCAAGGACCACTACGTGAAAATAATCAGAAAATGAGTCAACCTCACCATAACAATAATAATTGTTTGGCCTTCAATAATGCCAATTAGTAACATGACCTTCTGAATCATACGTAACATAAATTGTTAGAATTTCTAGTGAATGATACGATTTTATCGATTTTATTTTCTTGGTAACCCACAAAGTTCACATAAAAGGGGCACATCTGATTCATACAATAATGGCGTGTTCTTGTAACTTGAAACCTTCGGTTCGGAGTCAAGAATGGTTAAGCCACTTAATTGGTTGAGTGTAGATTTTGAACTGTGCTAATATGCTAACCCCTTTTAAAAATGGCGGGTTGCGATTTTTTTGTATTTAGAATAGAATAGAATAAATTTTTATTCAGAAACAACACACCAAATTTACAAACAGAACTTATGTCTATGCCTTATATCTACTTAGGTGTAATGCACTAAAATGATGTCCAGCTCAGCGTATTTTTTTTTTCTGATTTGTAAAACAATCTTTCCTGAAATTTTAATTTGTATAAAGGTCTATCTATCCGTCTGTTAAGCCACGACTATAATCCCTCGGGGTAGGCAAATGGTTTTCGTACCATTTGATGGTATGTAAATATTAATAAAGAGGAAAGATTTTATTGTTTGTTTGTTTATATTGAATAGACTCTGGAACGAATGAACCTGAAAATTTATTTCACCATTAGAATGCTACATTATCACCGAGTAACATAGGCTATATAATTTTCCCGAATGCTTGTTTGGTTTACATTTTAGTTATAAAATGAAACAAAAGTATAGTAGACTTTGATGGGTCTCCCAAAATGTTTGATACAAGTCATTAGATAACTAACTCACTGATTCAACTCACATTCATTTCCTAGCTCTGTCTTGTTATTGTAGTGAGTCGTCTTAGATTATACGATTCCTGGCCTACTTAGTTTATGGTTTTATGGTATCTTACAAAAACTTATTGTAATATCAAATAGTAATATTAATCTAGCATGAACTTTGAATGAATTAATCCGTTTTCGACTTTCTGATTTTTTAATTTTTTATTTAGGATGTTTATAAAGGTTCTACGGGGAGATTTAAAATTAGTTAGCAAATCTTTATGAAACTGAACAACTCTCTTCAGAGAATTTTAAATCCTCAAAAAATAACCAAGTTGCATAAAGAGAGGGAAATAAATTCATCAAAAAAAAGATCGGCAGATGTCACGTGACCCTGATCGAAAATGCGTCAGATCGTCAGATGTCACGTGACCGGATTGAAAATGCGTAGGATAGAGTTGCCACCTTTTTTGAAGTGAAAACTTCTTTAGCAGCGTTGTGTACTTTGAAGTATGGGTGGAAACCCGGACGGATGGCAGCCCTATGGTAAAATTATCTCTGTGACAGATGTCAACGATGTCAACGATTATTTGCACATAGTGCGCAAATACCGATAGACTATTTTACTAAATTGAAAGTAGACAGTTTGGTCGAGTGGAAAAGTTGCCAGATTGTAAGCAACAGGTCGAGGATTCGAATCCTGAGAGAATAACGGACTTTTTGTGTATTTTGTTTTATTTTCATATTAATGCACAACGTTAATGTTCAAGTTTTCACTGCTGCCGGCACTCCCAGAGTGCAACCCGTTGTTTTTTTTAAGTGAAAACTTCTTAAGCGGCTTCGTGCACTTTTTGGATGGGTGAAAAATGTTAAACTCACGTCAGGGTCACGTGACCCTGATCGAAAATTCGTATGACGGAGGGTGAAGTGAAAATTTCTTAGACCGCAAGGAAGTAATATATGTTCAAGTTTTCACTTCTGCCGTCACTCCCGGAGTGCAATTTTTTTGGTAAAGGTTTTACTGATACGAGTAAGGAAAGTAAAATTATCCGGATTGACGGACTCTGAAGAAAAAATCTGAAGTCAAGCGAACGATAAACGGAACGGAACTAGAAAGAAAAAAGTAGATTTTCTTTATTAAGAAGATTAAAACCAACACCACAATTACCAAAACCATCCCATTCTATCCCAAGCCTCCATCGACCAAAAAACTGCCATTACAACCCAGGAACTACTTCCGAAGTACGCCACAAAATCCACAATAGCCCTATAAAAGCACAGTCACGGGCTCCCCGTACAATAGCCAACTTTTTGGCCGGTTTTACACGAACCGAGGAACGTTGAAACGACACGCGATTAAATTGGACGCGTTTGTTGTGACATTTTTAGTTAAAGGCACCTCATTTAGAAAGCAAAATATAAAGTTTACGCAGCTAATCATAAAAATTGTAGATTATTTTATATTAAACGATGAAACAAAGAAAACAATGTACAATATGTTCTAGTGTGTATTATGTTGTTACATGAATACAATTAATTAATGTTCCCTTCATCTTTCATTTAAATTTGTTATTGTAAAAACTTTATATAATTTGTCTTTGGTTTAATTCATTAATTATCTTTTCTTTATATTTTGTGACCAAAATAATAGAGACTGAAGAAATTACTGTTCTTGCGAACTCATGTAAAATGATTCCAATTGCTATTTATGAACAATAAGAATCATTTGATGATCGGTTTGGTCCTAAGTTCCTGGTTTCTATATACGTTCGTGGCAGACATTTTATTTAACAATCAGATTTTTGTTATCGTGTCTGAGTAGTTGTCTTTGTATGTGCCACAGAGAACACAAGATACGCAAGGGAAAACTTAGTTCGCCTTTGAGTGTTTGCCTTTAGTTTTGAGCGAAACATGACCACGAAGCGATAAAAGGCATAGACTGGATGCCAGGCGTAAAAAAACAAGTATAGAATACGGCGAAAAACAGGGATGAGTGGAAGAAGAACAATTATTATACAAATAATCATGTACTTAGTATATACATTTCAATAATATTGAGACAAAGGGAACAAGCTCAGCTTGTACTGCACTGGAACCGTGGTTCCGTACAGCGCTGTTTTTCAGTTTGCCCCTTTCCCTAGGGTGGTGAACAGGAATACAGACAAGAGGGCTAATAAGTATCAAATTATAATTTGTTTTTATTTGACATTTTAATATATTTTTCAAACGATAAATTAAAATGTAGTTTTTTAGTATATTTTTTCTTCCAATTTCAAGAAATACCGACCAAAATTGTGTCATGTGAAACCAGCCTATTTTCCCGGGGCAACGCACTGCACGCACCTCGCATTGGGGTCATGCTAGCAGGCGATCAATCTCTTATACCCCATTTGGTGTTTTACCCACTCTATTTATAAGAGTGATCCATCAGGTTTATTTCTTTAGGGTTGGAGAAGTTATGCGTCGTTTGGGAATATTGGCACCATTGCTCTCTTTTTAACCGACTTCAAAAAAGGAGGAGGTTTTATGTTCGACTGTATGTTCACCGATTTCTTCGCCATTTGTGGACGGATTTTCATTCTTATGTTTTTTTTCTATTTTTTATAAAATGGGTTCGCTCTTGCCCACAATCCAGCTTAGATTCGAAGATATGACTCACTGACTCATCAACACCCAGCCCAAACCCTTCGACCTAGAAGGCTGAAAGGCTCAAAGGTTCCTCTTAAACTGTTGGCAAGGAATAAGAAAAGATTCTATAATGTTTCCCATGGGAACGAAGACTCACTGTGACACATAACCCAAACTGTTGGATCTATAAAGTTAAATATCGCACAGAGGTTCCCTTAGTGATTAAAACAAGGACCGTCGACCGGAGACTGTGGATTCGATGACCAGGTTGGCCTAGTGGCTGCTGGCCGTAACGCTTCCTCTGAATCAGCGGTTCGTGCGTTCAATTCCCGGTCGGGGTAAACATTTTACGGTCGAGCTTTTAGGGTTTAGATTTCCGTTTCAAAGTTGATTTAAAAAAGAAATAAGGTTGATTGTCAAGGCTGTATTTTTTTTAAATTCCCTCGGGAACGAAACCATGAGGTGCCTTCTAGGTGGTTATAAATACTAATATTAGCTCCAATCTATCACCATATCTCACATTATTACACTTGGTCGTCAGGACCAACTAGTTTTTTAACTCTTGACATTTTTCTACTATATTGAGGGTAGACATAATGTCAACAGTTAAAAAAAACTAGTTGGTGCCGTTTTTGGTTGTTGAACTTGACTTTTAAGTTGTAGAGATGCATATTTATATAAACATTGGGAAATCTTTCTGCCATAATGTAGTCATTAAATTATATTTAATTACTGTCATTGATATTCAAGTTTTTCGAAATCTGATTGATATAATATTTGAATTATTGATGATGTAAGGTCATAACAATGATAGCCCAGTTGGTAATGAGTCAGACTTGTAATCGGAAGGTTGCGGGTTCAAATCCTATTGCGGGCCTGTACCACTAAATTCGTCTTTTCAGATTTATTTCCGGATTTCTAATTATCACTTGCTCAACGGTGAAGGAAAATATAATAATGAAATCCGTCCAAGAAAATTCATTTTCGAAAGACGAGCGGTCCACCAACCCGCATTGGGCCAGCGTGGTGGACTATGGCCTAAATCCCTTCGTGTTTCGAAGGGAGGCCCGTGCCCCTCGGTTAGGGACGTATATGGGCTGGTAATAAAAGTAAAAAAGGTCATAACATCTTAGTGCTCCAAACTCGTCATTCTCACCTGCTAGCTGTGTACCCTGCTGATCAACGGACGAGGCTCCGACGTACTACAACCCGTAAAGGGTTTCTCTACTTCAGTGTTTTTCAAACTGTGGGTCGCAACCCCCAGGGGGGTCGTGAAGCTTTACTCAGGGGGTCGCAGGTAAAAGAAAAAGACTAAAATCTTACACTAAACTAAGACAATTTCAGTGAAAAGGCTGTGCCTGTATAATGATGCCCCCGCCTTCCGTGTCAACCTGCGGTAAACTCTTTTATTATGTGTTTTAAAATCTACGAAGTCGTACATAGATTTAGCTTAAACGGGTCTTAGGGACCTGAGGGGGTCGCCAGAACTTAATATGATCCAAAGGGGTCGCGAATTCAAAAAGATTGAAAAACACTGCTCTACTTGATATTAGCGATTTCGCCGTTCCATTTTAATTTTTTAATTAAAATACGACATTGGCAAAATCACGAATTCAATAAAAAATGACCGATATTTATCAAAGAATTGAATTGATAATGTAAAAAGTAAAGTGTGTAACAATTATTTAAGAAAAAGATTTACGAGATTCCCCGGGAACGAAGTCGCGGGCGTCCTTTAGTTTCTGAATAAAATAACGTAAATAGACCTAAAAGAAATAAAACTATAAAATTCGTTATTCAAAGCTTTCACGAAGCTGAAAGGACCCAACCTCCTTTTCACGTCAGAATTATATAAAAGAAGCTTTTAGTACCGGGCCTTTGATATCCTGCTAAGCCGATTTTGATTGCATTTTTAAGTCGCCGAATACATTTTTTTTTCCTAAAGATTTCTTTCATCGTCAATATAATGAGAGTGTGGATTCGATGGCCGCTTTAGCCTAGTGGATAGTAACGCTTTCTCTGAATTGGCGATCCATGGGTTCGATTCCTGGTGAAGGAAAAACATTTGTATGAAACGTAGTCCTTCTGTGACCTTTTTTTTTTTTTTTAAACTACCTAATCATCATGGTCAAGTGGTGAGTGATCTGATCACCGATAAATGACCATCATAAATACTTACTTAAAAACAAAATTTTCTAAAATTTTGCCGTGGCCGGGAATTGAACCCTCAACCTTCAGATCATTAGGCAAGGTCGTTATCAGCTAACAAACCAGTCAGAGAGGTTTCTAATTTAATTATTTGTCAATTTTTAACCCCCGAAAAAGAGGGGTGTTATAAGTTTAACATGTGTAATTGTGTATCTGTGTGTCTGTATGTGGCATCGTAGCTCCTAAAGAATAGACAAACTTCGATGCTTCATTTTTTTAGGTTGAATAGCCGACACATACGACGAATTCATAACTCAGAGTTTACATAATTAATCTAAACATAATTTTGTTTTGTCTATAGCCCCAAAACATTATTTGAACCGTGTAACCGTGTGGTGATCGGTTGAGAGTAACACCACCCCATTTCTTTCCGTGGGTGTCGTAAGAGGCGACTAAGAAAACACAAATGAGACCTGCCTCCTAGTAATCCATCCCAGGCAACGACACTTCATTTTTTTCTGAATCTGAGGTGTCGTCCTATGGTCTCATGCGGTGTGGTAGGCTCTGAAAAGGGCCGTCTGGTTCGCGACCACCCTCCTACCGAAGTCCGACGCCAAACAGCTTGCTGTGTTCCGTCGGTGCGTGGGAGTACCAGTGCCTTTATAGGCATTTTCTGGGTTAACTCGCTCCATCGTCGACCTTATCTTTGATCTTATGGTCAAGATTGAGGTCAAGAGCTAACTCATCTTATAATAAATAAATAAAAAATTAGAAGTGCTTGGTTTTTAATTGAAATTTTCTTCAAAACCTAATCTCCATTTTTTTTTCCTTGGTTTATCCCTTAGGGAAAGGCAAAGGTCTTCAGACCGTACAGCCAACCTAATCTCCATTTCTCTAGTTCTTAATTCAAAGTTGAATACATGGCAAGATTATTTATTTTATTATGTTGGCATTTCAATTTGTCTTTTCATTGTTTGAAAATCGAACATTAGTCTGAAACAATGAGGTCGCACTTGTTTTTATTTTCACGCAAAGGCAATTTTCTATTCAGTTTTTAATTAGACTCGTTTTGGATAATTACCTGCTTTATTCATGTTTACATAAGTGCGATATTATGTACAAGTCGGCTTCTGGCAAATATATAAGTATATAAACATAGGTACTTTATACAAAAAAAATATGTGTTCATGTCATGTCAGTATAAGATAGGTATTTCAATGTATTATTCTGCCTACCCCGACGAGAATTTCGGACGCAAGTGAATGAACGGACGTTTTTTTTAATCTAAAACTCCTTCACTATTTCGGGTGATGGCCCGTGGGGCTGTTTAAAAAAATATATATTTAGTTTTTTAAAAGTAGAGCCTATAATAAACCTACTGAAAAAATAACTCTAGCCTTTGTTACATAAAAGAACTCCGAAAATTTATTTAAAAAAAAATTATGTTTTGACTTTAAAAGGAATATTTTCACTAACTCTAAATAGTAAAAATGCTATTTACAAAACCATTTCCCGTGATTAACACACTACACTACATTGCATGGGGACAAACAAACACCGAAATACAACAAGGCATAACTTACGGTTACATATAAAGTACCTAATCCCCTTCCTTTACCGTAAAAACGATAACATATTTTCTTACTCACCACCCTTACGGAACAACATATTATTCTAATTTAACCCACACACGAAAATACGAACCTGAGAATCATATAAAATTCAATTTGAATTACGGACACAAAATTTCAAACAACACTGGCACGTTAGAAAACCTTTTTTCAAATTCAAAATTTAAAAAGTGGCACTGTTAAGCTTGCACCAATCACAAAAGAGTTTTTATTTTTTAATTTCGCGCTCGGTAGACGTGTGCTTCGAGCATAGATCGCTCGCAGACTGCCTCTGTGTTGGAGGGGAAAGAGGGCGAGGGACGCCCTGCAGATAGGGTTCCCAATAACTATTCTGTTAAAAACAGTATACTTTTCACTGTTGAACAAAAATAAAGTATACAAAAATACTGTTTTCAGAATCACTGGTATCCGTAGAAAATATTTTTTTTGTTTAATTTATCCCTTTCGGGAAAGGCAAAGGAAACTATGTCCATGCAGCCACGTCTTCAGGGAAAAATCTTCTTTTCTAACTTAACCTAAGCTCCTCATGTTCTGCGTAAAACCGGATAGCGTCTGTTTTACGAAAACTGGCGGCGAGAAGCACAACCGCTAGGGTCTTTGTCGGTACCAAACGGAGCCGAAACACTGTTATCACTTGAATTTTTTATCACTACACGAATTTTAGTCAATTTACTGCATAATACACTATCTATATTATACACTAAACAACTTTTTCACGCAGAAACGAAAATTCAATTAACAAAGCAACTGCCCACGCCGAGTTCTCGTCAAAGACCCGTAGAAAAGAAGGTAAAGGTAATAGTGTTCTGTCATGTGGTGGGTGTACAGCCACAAAAAAAAATGTATTTAAAACGTTGAAACATTGTGAATTTTAAAAAATACTGTTCGGTTTCCCTTCTCCACCTTAGTATACTTTATTTCATGTAATACAAGTTGGCAACCCTACTGCAGACACGACATTATTTTATTAGGTCTAAGCTCTGTTCTTAAAACGAGGTTCTATAGATGTTGTGATTACTAATTATAGATGATTTATGGGGAACAGAAAAAGTAATGGAAAACATTAGAAGTTCTTTTGTGTTTAAGCCTGAGCATTTTTAGTCATATAGACTTCTATTCAGCCTAGTTTAGGCACCAGTCTCCCACAATAACTTTTTATTGTGACTCATTAATTATGTACCAAATGTATTGTGGTGAGAAATAAATAAATTTATTATTATTATTATTTTCAGCAAATTTTGTCAAAAATATAAAATGTTTGTGAAGATTTATATGCTTTTATGTAGGTAGCAAAATTTTTTTTTTCGTTTTTTGATACAAATTTTTGGTTTATTCTGTGTAATTCTGTGTTTATTCTGTGTAATATTTATGACAATTATGCCTTTGGCTACTTTTAACCCCCACCAAAAATTAAGGATATTATAAGTTTGACGTGTGATTCTATTATGTCTGTGCATCTGTACTATAGTATTATATTATCTGTGGCATCTGTCTGTGACATCGTAGCTCCTAAAAGAATGAACTGACTTCGATGCGATTTTTTTTGAAAGCTGACATAATCGAGATGGTTCTTAGCTAGGTATGTTTGATCAAAATTGGTTTAGCCGTTTTAAAGTTATTAGTATAAGCAAACAAATGTCGGTGGTGATATATTTTTTTTAAAATTTTAGATTTATTAATGTTATGTAGAATATATACTCGTAATTACTAAAAATATTCGGGAAATAACTTTCCACTGATGCTAAATATGATTATATAATATAGCAACTAGATGACATTCTGTTATTTATAGTGTTATTTTTAATATAATTGATTTTGATTGATTTCATTTGTTAACATTGTTATAATTTATTAATTATGTGTCATTTAATGATAAGAAAATATGTATAATTTGTCACATAGTGTACACGCCTGTAAAGGCAGCATGTGTCTTTTTAAGAAGCAACGACAACCGCAATGTATAACTTGTTTGTATTACACTAATAAATATTATATTCTATTCTATTCTCTGCCTACCCCGTTAGGGATAATAGGCGTTATATGCGAAAATCAATACAGACTTAAGTCTCCTTACGGACATAAGTTTTGTAAGATTTTGATGAAAACAAGAGTCGTCACATAACTTTTAAAGTACGAATACAGTACCTATTCAAGACGGCTCTGACATTTGCACAGCCTCAGCATTATAGTCGTTTCACCATTTTACTATCTTTCTGTCAACACACTGCAGAAATGTTTTTGTGGCTTGGAAAAAAGCGAAAAATACTTTTTCCATTCTCCTTACCAGTGGCGTGCATAGACATTTTAGGCAGGGTAGGCAGTGAACTTTTAGTGATGAAAATTATTATCAAGATTGAGGTCAAGAGTTAACCCATCTTATAATAAATAAATAAAAAATTAAGATTTTAGAATGTTAGTTAAAAAATCTTAAGGTTATTCAAATCAAAATAACCTGTGCTTCCAAACTTTTAAAAATGCACGGAACACAAAATAAACGGTTAGTACCTATGCACACAGCTTGTGAGCCAATTATTATGAATGTCGTATATTTTAGTATTAAAATGTCTTACTTGGCCTTTTGCGATAATGTTTACTTTTTCTTGAAAAGATAAACTTGAAAAATTACGCAGTTTCGGCAAACAAACATCATCACCACACTTTTCACAACTTATTGTACTCATTTTGTTCTAAACAAATGTCTAATAATAACTATAAACTGATAAAACAATAATTTGCAAAAGTTTTCGTTCGTAGTTGCAAAAGAAAAACAATCCAATAAGAAAAAAATGCCGCAAAATTAAAAATCTATAACAGCCCTTCCAAACTTACCAAAATTGACACTTCTCAATTTGGTAGCATCGCTTTATAGGCAGAGCTTTTTTCGCCATACAATCAGTTCGTTAATTTTTCGCGGGGGAGGCGAAACAGCCAATCAGAAGCCAGCATTTTTCAACAAAAAAGGCATTTCAAACGAGTGCTTATAAGCTTCGCCATCTAGCGGTGGTGGCGAGCGGCACGGCTCTCTAATGTTGAACTAGTAACTATTTAGATGGCGCTGTTTTGAAAAAGTTTAAATTCGGTAAAAATATAATGTAGATAACGTGATTTAGTAAAATGTTTATATTCGTTTGATTCTGTGATCGTTAGTGTACATTATATATTTAATTATTTTTTTCCTTGAATACCCTAGGGTAGGCACTGCTTTTCTGCTTGTATGGAATGCACGCCACTGCCCTTACCAAACTGTTTATGTGAAGACTTCGTCTTTGTGAATAGGCGTAGAGTCAGTAATGACAAAGGAACGAATATGTATGTATACAGGGCTTTAGGTATCACTCTTTCAACCTCTCGGGTGGTTAATCAGTCCATGAAACTGAACAACTTTCCCAAGGAACATAGGTCACAATACGAAAAAAAATGTTGAGTTCCCATACAAACTTAATTTTTTTTCGTATTTTGACCTATGTTCCTTGGGAAAGTTGTTCAGTTTTATGAACTGATTAATCACCCGAGAGTTTGAAAGACAGATACCTAAAGCCCTGTATATTTAAATCCCTTAATGTAAATGTCTGAGTTTAGGTAAAATCCTGAATGCTCTATGAAATAATGCTAATGATTTGTCATTAGCATTGTACTAATTCATAATCATGCACCTATAGTTTGTAATGGCTGTAAATCTTCCTGGAAATGTAAAATAAATAAAGCTATTTTGACTTTGATTCAAATGGAAAATGGGAAAATCGCCAATAATGGGAAATCTGATTTCAAGACAAAAATAAAACTCTTCTTACATGAAATACAGAAGTTAGGTAAACCAAATAGTTATCTCGGTCACTAGCAACCACGTAATCATTTTTTTCATTTTTTGTGTTTCGGCTCTATTTAAATGTAAATTTTCTGTTTCTGCATATTTACATACCTTCATCTACTGCACCTTCACACCTCATTACACTCACACAGACACTTAAAACTTGAATTAGGCCCTAGATTTGTAGTCTTAACATTATATAGTATTAACTCTGTCCCTCGCATCTCACTTGGGCGAGGGCTGAAAATCAGTGTTGCCAGCCTGATAATCAGTCTGGCATTAGTCGCTGAGCCCAGGCCTTTTTTCCTCACTGCGGCAGACATATGCAAGCTTAAACTTGTATAATAGGATAAGAATATTTTGAACTTTTTTTTTAAATGTATGTGTGTGCTGTTCTGAACATATTACTATTATTATTATTATTTTATTATAAGATGGGTTAACTCTTGACCTCAATCTTGACCATAAGGTCAAAGATGAGGTCGACGATGGAGCGAGTTAACCCAGAAAATGCCTATAAAGGCACTGGTACTCCCACGCACCGACGGAACACAGCAAGCTGTTTGGCGTCGGACTTCGGTAGGAGGGTGGTCGCGAACCAGACGGCCCTTTACAGAGCCTACCACACCGCATGAGACCATAGGACGACACCTCAGATTCAGAAAAAAATGAAGTGTCGTTGCCTGGGATGGATTACTAGGAGGCAGGTCTCATTTGTGTTTCCTAAGTCGCCTCTTACGACACCCACGGAAAGAGATGGGGTGGTGTTATTCTCAACCGATCACCCTAGGGTTTCTTTATACTTATTCAAAAGTAAGTACTGTATTAAGTTAGTATAGTAAGTATGTAAATAGACCAACATCCTGGGGCGGGCCATAGACCATGCCAATCCGCCAGATAAAATACACTCGCTGTTTTCAGAGGCACAGCCAAAGGTGAACGCCCAGACAAAAAAGCCATAGACAATCCTACCCTACCACAATGCATGAATATGCCATCTCATTTCTCAACGAAACTGAAAGCCTGTTTGGAAAGCACTTTTTTTTCCTAATTTACCTTACTTTGTAACGTAAAATTACTAAATTATAATTTATTGTGTTGTTAGCATCCACAGACAAAAATGTTTTAAATTCCAAAGGTATATTTTTAACCCCTGACAGTGCGTGTGCTATTTGTGTTGTCTGTGTATCTGTCAGTGGCATTGTCGCTCCTAAACGAATGGACCGATTTCGATGCAGTTTTTTTGTTTGCAAGCTGACGTCATCGAGATGGTTCTTAGCTTGATCAAAATTGGTTTAGCCGTTTAAATGTTATAAATTTTAATAAGTAGTTATTTACCTGTGTATTGATTACAACTTAATTTTAATTTTAAGCTAGCCGTAAGTTACCTATAATTGGAGTGGCATTGAGTTTTTTGTGTTTAAAATATTTGATGTACTTGAATGTGGTGGTGTGCACTCCGTTGGTAACCTAATAAATAAAATAAAATCACTACATAGTATAAAACAAAGTCGCTTCCCGCTGTCTGTCTGTCTGTCTGTCCATATGTATGCTTAGATCTTTAAAACTACGCAACGGAATTTGATGCGGTTTTTTTTAATAGATAGAGTGATTCAAAAAACTGATAATTTTAAAAATTTCTAATGTGATGTTGTAAATAAACACATTTTTTTACATTTACATTGCAAACGTTGGCTGAACCCTACGTGATAGATCAAAATAATGTACTACAGTATTGTACACCTTGAAAAGGTCTACGAAAAAGTCCGCGATAGTATATGTCTATCTCTTAGGGTAGGGATAACCCACAATAAACATTTTTTATCCTTTACTTTTTACGAGAAATAATGGCTTATTTACGAAGCGATTTTAAGCAATACACATTAATCCTTATCCAATTAAGTACTTTAAATAAATTGTGCATCTAATATAGATCAATATTGCCCTTTAAAGCATGTACTTTAAATTAATATTTTCGAAGATACGACAGATTTAAAATGCAGGGACACAGCGGTTGACCGATTTTGATGAATTTTGTTACTAAGATTAGACTTTGGGAAAGGATATAGGTTACATTTTATCTCACAACTGGGCACGATATAACCTGAAGTCCACGCGGGTGAAGCCGTGGGTGGAAAGCTAGTAAATAATTAAATAATAAATAAGCAATCGAATGTCAGGGTGTTAATTTTTATTTATTTATTGTTATTTACGAACTAGCACGTGCCTTAACAACTATTTTTAATTGTAGAATTAAAAAACCAGTGCTACCGTCCTACTGCGCATCGTGATCCACTCATGCGCATCGACACAGCACGCACTGCATATAGGGCGTGATGGCGCGGCGAACTACTGTATTGCACTATAAAAAACAAGCGAAATCCTACCTTAACACCCTCAGGTAAAGGCTACTCTATCCGCGCTTATGAAATAAACTCCTGCGCATTGAGCCGGCAATTTGTTGCGAAATGTTACGTCACAGTGATCATTTAGTCTTATTTACGCACGTGAGAAGCTTTACTTATAATAATAATGAAAATTATTATGAATGCGAAAGTAACTCTGTCTGTCTGTCCGTCTTTCACGCCTAAACTACTGAACCGATTTTGATGAAAATTGGTACAGAGATAGATTAGAGCCTGGGAAAAGACACAGGCCACATTTTATCCGACAGTTGGGCACGATATAACCTGTAGTCCACGCGGGCGGAGCCGTAGGCGGAGCCGTAGGCGGAAAGCTAGTAAATAATAAAATAACGCCTGCACACAAAGGCCCACACTAAGTTACTCCCTTGTGTCGTGGGTCCCTCGGAACACACATAAAGACAAACACAAACACCCATGACCCGAGAACAAACATCTGCTTTTCACACAAATATTTGCCCTGACTGGGATTCGAACCCAGGACCCGTCGATCAAGAGGCAGCGTCACTGCCACACTCGACCAAACCGGCCGTCAAAAACTTGAGTCATTGTATCTCGATAGTCAATGGGAAATACGCACATAAATTTGAAAAAAAGAAACGAATTTAGTGGTACAGATACGTTAGTACTATTATTTATTCTGTGGTAAAGGCCCGACGAGGGTTTGAACCCGCAACCGTTCCAAGACTGGTTCTTTAACCAACGGGCTACCATCGCTCCTTAGCTTGGAAAAAAATTAGTATGTAGGTATGATTAATCAGTACACAATATATAAAATTGAAGGTCCTGATTCACTGCCTCATCTACGCCTAGCCTAGAAAGCTGAAATTTGGCACCAAGGTTCCTTTTCTAACGAAGACAAGAAATAAGGGAAGGTTTTACGAAATCCCTACAGGAATAACGCCCCGGGTATCCTCTATTATAATTAATTCGAATGCCCCTCGGCGGGGACCTCAAATGGACAGATAAATCGACTGCACAAATAGAACAACACACCCCAAACTCAAAGAATTTGTTAAGACTCAATCAATAGTTGTTTCGAAGCCGACACTTAATGTGAAATCAATACCAAGCCAACTAAAGTAACTTATACAAATCATTTATTCAAACGATGACACACAATGTCGAATCATAAATTGGGTGACTGTAAATTAGTTAGGGATAATTAAGAATTATAGCTCCCATTAAACTGAACAACTTTCCCCAATATATATATATATATATATATATATATACGTCAAATATACATATCAACACGGTCTAGGGATATTGCACGATTATTCATTCAAAAGAGGTCTGTTAGAGAAGCTATAATAGCATACTCGAGATACATGGATTGCTATAATTTTCAGACGAGCAAGTGCTAAACCTGAATTTTCAATTCTAGTCAATAAAGTTTGTTTTACTTTAAATTTGTGAAAACGTGACGAAAATTAAAAAAAAAATGCGTAAATTCGACCATTTTCATACAAAAAGCAGGCAAAAACTGCATTTTCGTTTCCGTCACGTTTTCACAAATTTCAAGTAAAACAAAATTTATTGACTAGAATTGCGGTGATAGCCCAGTTGGTAATGAGCCAGACTTGTAATCCAAAGGTCGCGGGTTCAAATCCTGGTGCGGGCCTGTACCACTAAATTCGTCTTTTCGGATTTATGTACGGATTTCTAATTATCACTTGCTCAACGGTGAAGGAAAACATCGTGATGAAACCCGCCCGTCCAAGAAAATTCATTTTCGAAAGACGAGCGGTCCACCAACCCGCATTGGGCCAGCGTGATGGACTATGGCCTAAATCCCTTTTGTGTTTCGAAGGGAGGCCTGTCCTCTTGGTGGGGACGTATATGGGCTGGTAAGAGAGGTTCTTTGGGAAAAGTTGTTCAGTTCCATGGAGTGAATGACCCCCTAAGGTTTTCTATAGAAAACTACACCTATAAATTCAAAGAAACTTCAATAAATTCAATGTTAGTACACCACCATAAATTCAAAGAATTTTTTTATAATTACTTTAAAATACTTACTGTGATTCGAAGTAAACAATAGAATCATAGAATTGAATAAAACCGTTTATAATAATTATATTATGAAATCAATAAAATATTCTTGCAATTATAGTATTTTGTAATTTTCATGAAAATAAACAAAAAAATCTTGTTTTAATAATTACGTCAATTATGTCAAAACCGGGCTTATAATTGGAAGTTTTTTTTCACCTTTGTAACAATAAAGTCACCCCCATATGATTCTAATAACAAGTCATTGCCCTATAAACTTCTCAACTTCATAAAACACAAAGTTTTAACCGCTGACGTAAAAATGTTAGCATTAGCACTTCCAAAAGATTGAAACTTTCCTCGAAGGCTATTAGAGAACTTCCTTTTACAGGAAATAATCAGTATGCAACACGACAGCCTACCCTGCCGGCTTCAAACTTATTTATTTTTTGGCTTTGAACTTTTTGAGGTTCCGTAATCAAAGGGTAAAACGGGACCCTATTACTAAGACCCCGCTGTCCAAAAGTCAAAAAACAAGTCGAAAATTACTTTATTTCATAGAACATACAAAATGTTGCTTAAATACCTACGTCAAATAGTGAATTATATTATTCCGTCTGTCAGCAGGCTGTATCTCATGAACTGTGATAGTTAGACAGTTGAAATTTTCACAGATGATGTATTTTTGTTGTCGCTATAACAACAAATACTAAAAAACAGAATAAAATAAAAAAAACATGTTTTTTTGCTTGTTTTCATAGATAATGGTCACCAGCCTGTGAACCGTGATAGTTAGTTGAAATTTTCACAGATGATGTATTTCTGATACTGGTATAATAACAACCACTAAACAACAGAGTAAATTAAATATTAAAGGGGGCTCTCATACAACAAATGTGATTTTTTTGCCCCACGGTTCTGCCCGCGTGGACTACAGGTTATATCGTGCCCCTGTGGGATAAAATGTAGCCTATGTCCTTTCCCAAGCTCTAATCTATCTCTGTACCAAATTTCATCACAATCGGCACAGTAGTTTAGGCGTGAAAGACAGACAGGCAGACAGAGTTACTTTCGCATTTATAATATTAGTATATAAAGGTAAGTAAGGAAGTAAGGATGGTACGGAACCCTTCGTGCGCGAGTCCGACTCGCACTGAACCGGTTTTATTTTTTCATCTGGAGACCGCCGAAACTTCGTTCGATAACTAACTTGGAATTATGGTTCTGAGACATTGAGTACTGGCTTTTAAAAAAGAAGACTTGTCAAAAAGAACGAATTACTTGATCGTCGTTTGTTTAAGAATTGGAATTGAAAAGGAAAGACAATAATTGCTATCTCATTCACTCACGGACTCTTGATAACACACCATAGATAGAAATTCCCTTTATGATATTAATAATATCTAATATACTTAATTATCCAAGTCAAAAACGTAACAACGCTGGACTGTGAAACATAGAATGTGTCAGCTCAATCCTTTGTCCCACTGGGGTAGGCAGATACCACAGATTTCCACTTGCAACTATCCAACTCTTCCCAGGCATAGGGACCATCCATAAATTACGTCACAGGAATTTCATGCTTTTTTGACCCCCTCCCCCTCCTTGTCACAGCTGGTCACATATGTAAGACTAGCGTGACGTCACATATTTTGCATATTTTCCATTTTTTAAAATTTTCTCATAAAAGCAGTACTTAAAAGAGTTTTTTTTTTAATTATAAGATGGGTTAACTCTTGACCTCAATCTTGACCATAAAGGTCAAAGATGAGGTCGACGATGGAGCGAGTTAACCCAGAAAATGCTTATAAAGGCACTACCAGACGGCCCTTCACAGAGCCTACCACACCGCATGAAACCATAGGCCGACACTTCAGATTCAGAAAAAAATGAAGTGTCGTTGCCTGGTATGGATTACTAGGAGGCAGGTCTCATTTGTGTTTCCTTAGTCGCCTCTTACGACACCCACGGAAAGAGATGGGGTGGTGTTATTCAAAACCGATCATCACACGGTTAAATGGGAACGGGAATTAGTTGTTTTTTTTTTCGGAACTCAAAACTCATTGTCTCAACCAAAGTAAAAACGTAAAAAGAGTGCTTAGGACTGAAGAGGTTAAGTTTGTCGTTAATAGTTAACGCGTTTTAATACACATAACACATTTTGAAATGTGACGTCATGAAACTTATCACCCCTTCCACCCCCTTGTCACACAATGTCACACTTTGTCAACCCCCTCCCCACCCCTTAAGGTGTGACGTAATTTATGGATGGTCCTATACTGTAGAAGCCAGTAGGTAAGCGGGACGCGTGGGTTTTACTGTATCATTTATCATGGGCGAAAGGCTAACAACCTGCCATCGCTATACTCATGTAACTCATGTTCCACATAATAACCCTGAAAACCAATGTCAAATGTGGCTTCAAGTGGTTCCAGAACCATGACGTTCCCCCGAAAGGAATTATAGGCTAGAATCAGTGGCGTAGCTAGGTAACCAAAGGCCCTGAGGCAAAAATTAACTAGGGCCCCAACTAAACTATTAAAATCGTTTGTTCCGTATTCGTCGTGTTCAGAATTCGACGTACTCTATATTTGTCGTATTCCAGATTTGTCGTTCTACAGATTTCTCGTAATACCCAAAGATGTTCGAGACTTGTTGGGAATTCCCCTGTATTTTTTAAAATAAGTTGCCATTATTAAAGTCGCGTTCCTGACATTGGGTTTTTTTTTCAAATGTGCGAGAAATTTTCACTAGTTCAATTTATAGTTTGTAAGTCAGAGTCCGAGAGGCCCCTGAGCTTGGGGGCCCAAGGCACTGCCAGGCTAGCCCGCTGGTAGCTACACCACTGGTTAGAATGTATGGAAGGATGGAAAGTTGAAGAATCAATCGACTTTAATTCCACAGCAGATAACCACAAACCAAAACATCATCTAAATACACACATCAACTCGGTCTAGGGATATTGCACGATTTTTCATACAAAAGAGGCCTGTTTGAGAAGCTATAAAAGCATACTCGAGATATTCTGGAGGGTTACAATTTTCAGACGAGCAAGTGCTGAACCTGAATTTTCAATTCTAGTCAATAAATTTTGTTTTACTTGATATTTGCGAAAACGTGACGGAAACGAAAACGAAAATGCACTTTTTGCCTGCTTTTTGTATGAAAATGGTCGAATTTAGTAAAAATTTTTTATAATTTTCGTCACGTTTTCACAAATTTCAAGTAAAACAAAATTTATTGACTAGAATTGAAAATTCAGGTTTAGCACTTGCTCGTCTGAAAATTATAGCGCTCCATGTATCTCGAGTATGCTATTATAGCTTCTCAAACAGACCTCTTTTGTATGAAAAATTGTGCAATATCCCTAGACCGTGTTGATGTGTGTATAGTGTGTAGATATGTGTTTTAGTGACTCGATTTGGATAAAGTTCATTTGGCCCTCTTAAAAAATTAAAAACAATTTTGAAAATCGGGCTCCTATTAGCGGAACTATCGCGTAACAACCAAAATAAAAATGTAGTCGAATTGAGAACCTCTTACTTTTTTTCAGTCGGTTAAAAACAAGGAATGGTGCCGGAAATTCCGAAAGCCTAGCGTCCCGAGCGTCTCTACTTAGGAGGCGTCCATTCACGTGTGTGAGGGCCGGATCTCACACAATCTCACGTGGGAGAGAGGGGGGGGGGGTCTCTACAAATATCACGTAATATTTTCCCCCAAAAGAAATAGTGTTAAATCGCGGGAAAACTAAGTTAAACCAACTAAACCATGTTTTTCTGGTAGCCACTCTTAAGACTACTCATGAGTTCCCGTGGGCAGAATTAGAACAATTTTTTTTTCAAATTTAAGTTGGTAAATCATAGCTGTTTTTTTATTGTTCGATTATTAAAAGTTTAAAAAGAATTAGGCAAATTATGTAATTTTCTAAATAAATTACCAATTAACGTATTTAATTTACACTAAAACTAAGCATTTTCATAAAACTCACGTGAGATAAAGGGGGGAGGGGGGTGTCGAGCCAAATCTCACGACATCTCACCAGAGGGGGTGGGGGAGTCGAAAAATCGCAAAAAACACCTCGCGTAATTAATGGACGCCCCCTTACCCCAATTTTAAACAAGCGAGGTCAGCGCACCAGGTTACCCATTTTCATTGCCAAAGCGTTCTTATAGTAACAGCACAGAGTGCTCGCTTGTGGTAACCTGATAAGAGGCCCTCTATACTAAACACTTACTTGTGTAGCGAACTGTTGTTTTAGATGTAGACACAGGATTCTTTTTAAATATAAAAACCATTATTCCCCACGAGAATACCAATCTGCACATCACAAAACAATATCTGTCTCTTTTCTCCACGTTTATCTAAGACTATGTCTATCTCACTCAGAACTTCACGAAAATATTTCCGTCTTTAGTCTTCTCAATAACATGTTAATAGCTCCATTTCTTTCACATTATGACTAATAAAAGTTCTATTAAACCAGTGCACCAAATTCTAAAGCTAATAAACAAAAAACAAATTTTCAAAGAAGTTTCTAGACGAAATGACTAACCGCGGCAAAACTAAAATCTGCACTGACTACAAAATTACATGTGCCAAGGGAATATCGCCCCTAATAACTTCCAATTGAATATCCAATTTGAAATTTTCCTATTTCCTTTAAAGTGGATTGTTTGAGTTAGGGTTTGTTCATATTTAAATTATTATTACCTAAACAGCGGGGGGTTCTGAGAGACCATGACCTTAGTGAGATTTTCTCACGAGCGCTTCCGTGCTTCGTATGGTACGTTGAACAGTCGTTCCCGGCTGTTGTCGATTGACTAGTTATGTACAGTTACTTTAGACAAGTCAGTGACTGTTAGCTGAGAAAACTTTGACACTAAAGTTAGTCAAGTTGGACATGTCTTCTTCTTATCGTGTAGGTATAGTGGCGAACTTGGCTAACCCTGGTGTCAGAGTTTTCAAACCGCCAAATGGCCTCTGACTTGGTTTTAACGACTGTAATCATATATAATATATATCAATCGACAACAGCTGGGACCGACAGCTTAACGTACTCTCCGAAGCACGGAAACGCTCGTGATAAATTGCCACTTTGGTAACCCATCAGGTTCCCTGCTTCTGTGTACGTTGCTTAATCTCACCGATCGGTTGAGATCAGCGAGTGCCACTGGGGTACGAGCGCTTTAGTTGGACATGTACTTGATTGTATCTGAACGCTAAAGCGAAACTTTAGAGGGTGGTTCTCTCCATAAAACTGAACAACCTTTCCCAAGGAACCGATATGAAATTAAAAAAAATATCGACAAATTCAAATCAGCTGATTGCACTGTATGGCCCGGCGATTTTTTTATTTTATGTTTCGACTTGTGTTGATTGGGAAAAGTTGTTCAGTTTCAAAGATCGAATATGTATGTATGTATTTCAATCCTTTAATGTGTGTTTGTGAGTATTTATGTAATCTTGACTTATTTAAGCAAAATCCTGAAGGTTACATAAAATAAATATATTTAGAACTAGCTTTCCGCTCGGGACTTCGTTCCCGTGGGAATTTGGGAAAATCACGTACCCTATGTCCATCACAGATAATGTAGGATTCCAATGGTGAAAGAATTTTTCAAATCGGTCCAGTAGTTTCGGAGCCTATTCAATGCAAACAAACAAACAATCAAATCTTTCCTCTTTATAATATGTATAGAAGATTTAAGTTTGCATGCGCTGATTCATATCCTTAATTAGTTAATTAACTAATGTAAAGTCACCTAATACTATATTAACTAACTTAACATATCGTAAAATCCAAAAACAAAATAATCTTGTATGCTAGTAGTTCTCAATATGCTCAACTCCTTACAACCCCTTTAACCTGGGTTTTTCCTTTCAGGAAACAGGCATGACTCACCGCCTGAAACATGGCGCCGACCTGTCATTTTAATATTAGCTGAATAACACTTCACACGTCACATCCAATTCAATCATTCGTGGCCTTGTTGAAAGGATTGGAAGCCTTTTTTAATAAGCCTTACATTTTTAATTAGTAAGGGGTCGCTTTTGACCCTGACGTAGCTCAGGGGCGAAGATGTGGTCAAAGTTTCAGCATTTTTTTTTACGAGGGGCACGGGCCTCCCTTCGAAACACGAAGGGGATTTAGGCCATAGTCCACCACGCTGGCCCAATGCGGGTTGGTGGACCGCTCGTCTTTCGAAAATGATTTTTTCTTGGACGAACAAGTTTCATCACGATGTTTTCCTTCACCGTTGAGCAAGTGATAATAAGAAATCCGTACATAAATCCGAAAAGATGAATTTAGTGGTACAGGCCCGCACCAGGATTTGAACCCGCGACCTTCCGATCACAAGTCTAGCTCATTACCAACTGGGCTATCACTGCTAGGCTATCACATTGTATTAAGCTAAAGTACATTTAGTTTTCGCCAGGCCCCTCCTATAAAATAACCCTGCTTTTGACCTCAATGGGATTGCTTTTGACCACAATTTAGGTCAGGGACAAAGATGTGGTCGAAGGCACAGCTAGCACACCCACGAGGAGCCTATTCACTCGAACTAATGGATATATAAAAAGTACATAAAATGGACACAAAATTCTACTTAAGTCACAGACCTATATTGAGAGTCTGTGACTTAAGAGACCTATATGAAAAGAAGTGGTTAGTAATCAAATATGTGAGGGAGTAACTCAGCTGATAGTATGCTTCATGTCTACCCTGATAAGCAATACACTTAAGCGTGAATGTATGTGAAACTTCCTTAAAAAACAGGTACAAAAGTCGTGACCTAAACGACTTTGATTACACAATCCAGGCTAAAACGTGAGATTAGATCTTTTCACATCTCATACCTCTGCATAATGAATAACCTCATTTATATTCCAAAAAAACATGTTGAATAGTTTCACACAGTTAATTAGATTGTTTTAATCTTATTATGACGCAGGACTTAGGCAAAAATTGTGCTTCAAGGACAGAAAAAAGAGATTTATGGAAAGGTAACAGCGTAAATCGAAAAATGCGTTAACTACTTATCGAGAGTGTTCAATCACGAACATTTTGATCGCAAATTCAAGTTCCTGTATGCATTTTACTATGGTTTTTACAGCTTAAAAGATACAAATATTGGGTATTTAGAGGTGACTTTGTGAGCTTTTTCTATCGAACCAAAAGTGCTGAATCATGTTTTCAGCAAACATGTCTAGTTTATCTCCTGAATATTACCGTAGTATTTTTTTCTTCGATTCAATGCAGTGCGTCATGCTTATCTACGCATCATAAAATCGTAATTTAGGTGCTGTAGTCTCCCTAAATGAACGATTCGACAAGAAAAAGTCAATCCTTACTAATATTATAAACATGAAAGTTTGTATGTATGGATGTTTTTTAACTCTTTCATGCTCAAACGGCTGGACCAATTTTAATAAAATTTGATATGAAGGTGGCTGACACCCTGGATTAACACAATAGACTACATAATTTTCCCAAATTCCCTCGGGAACGAAGTGTGGTAAGTATAAATATGGAGAAAATATAGGAAAAAATTAATAATGCTTTGGTTTGGTCATGTACAGTCTGTGCAAGATTTTTTAACAACTGAGGTGACTTCAAATTAGTTAAATAAATTCTAGCGGGTGATTCCGCCCATGAAACTGAACAGCCGTGTGGTGATCGGTTGAGAATAACACCACCCCATCTCTTTCCGTGGGTGTCGTAAGAGGCGACTAAGGAAACACAAATGAGACCTGCCTCCTAGTAATACAACCCAGGTAACGACACTTCATTTTCTGAATCTGAGGTGTCGTGCTATGGTCTCATGCGTGGCAGGCTCTGTAAAGGGCCGTCTGGTTCGCGACCACCCTCCTACTGAAGTCCGATGCCAAACAGCTTGCTGTGTTCCGTCGGTGCGTGGGAGTACCAGTGCCTTTATAGGCATTTTCTGGGTTAACTCGCTCCATCGTCGACCTCATCTTTGACCTTTATGGTCAAGATTGAGGTCAAGAGTTAACCCATCTTATAATAAAATAAAAAATAAACAGACTTCTCTAAGAAATCCCTATAAAATTATCCAAAAAAAATTTTCGACTTCTCATACTGCAAAATCAGCTAAAGTAATGTTGGTGTGCCAGCAAACAAAACCTTGGCGGTCTGGAAACCCCCTTCCTCGAGTGCCTTGAACTAATATTTGTTAAGCCCTTACGTTGTTTAATAGTCTTCATATAATGAGAGAGTAAACGTTTGCTACGTTCTTAACCCATTTTAGTTATAGCATAGGAAAACAATTGTATGAGTCGCATACTACCACTGTTTTGACTGAACGACTTTCTCTGGATAAGTATAGCTAGCGCGGCCCGCGACAAACTTGCCAATGACAGTAAAACTTCACTTTGATAGCACGAGGTTTTTTTGCTATGGCCGCGTTGTTTTCACGTTGTGCTTCTTGGCGCCTCAAACTTAACTTTGCAAAAAGGGCTATTACAAAATTTCTGATTATCTATCAGACAGGCAGCCATGGGAATGAACTGCTCAGCTCTAAAGTTATTTCAGATTGAGTTAAAATTAGTAAATAAGAAAATTTGTAATCCGATTTAAAAGAGCAACCTCAGAGTTTCTTGCCTGTTCTTCTCTGAGGAAGACTGCACCTTTGCGAATAGGCGTAGAGTCAGTAGGGTCAAAAGAACGAATGCGTATGTATGTATTTAAATCGTTTAATGTATGTTTGTATGTATTTCATTGTAACCTTGACTTGTTTTAAGTGACATCCTGAATGTCCTATAAAATTAAGATTTTTATATTCTATTCTATTCTAACACAATCCCAAACTTTTTTGAAGATAAATCTAAGGCGATACCTAAACTCCTTTTTACATCATACCCACAACAATGACATAACGGTACACTATTTACCATATGAAAACATTATTAAAACGTACAAAAATAAAGTAGGTTCATAATAGAAAAGTCAATAACAATTCAATACAAAACTACCAGGGTACTAGGAAGTCATAAGCCCGTAGAGGTTCGCCGCTAAAGGTGAATGCAGGCATCGTGCGTCACTGTGGCGCCGAGATGTCTACCGATAAAGCTCGCGTGCGCCGCCCACCTATTTGGGACGGAACGGCTGCCAGACTGGATTTTCGTAAGGGCTGGGTAGGTAGGTATATTGGCTTTTGTAAAGTACTTATGTAATCTTCCGCCCAGGACTTCGCATTAGCTTTAACTGTGTGGATCGGTTGAGAATAATATCACCCCATCTCTTTCCGTGGGTGTCGTAAGAGGCGACTAAGGAAACACAAATGAGACCTGGCCCTGCTTCCTAGTAATCCATCCCAGGCAACGCCACTTCATTTCTTTCTGAATCTGAGGTGTCGTCCTATGGTCTCATGCGGTGTGGTAGGCTCTGTAAAGGGCCGTCTGGTTCGCCACCACCCTCCTACCGAAGTCCGACGCCAAACAGCTTGCTGTGTTCCGTCGGTGCGTGGGAGTGCCAGTGCCTTTATAGGCGTTTTCTGAGTTAACTCGCTCCATCGTCGACCTCATCTTTGACCTTATGGTCCAGATTGAGGTCAAGAGTTAACCCATCTTATAATAAAAAAAAAGTTATGTAGCCTATGTTACTTAGGAATAATGTAGCATTCTAACGGTGAAAGAACTTTCGAAATCGGTCCAGTAGTTTCGGAGCCTATTATTCATTGCAAATAAACGAACAATCAAATCTTTCCTTTTTATAATAAAGTGGAAAAAAGTAAAATAAAACTGGATTCGAAAATAGAGATGATTCAAAATCCATTCAAAATTTATTTATTTTTTTGTGAGACGACAACTACGCATTATCCAGTTTTCAGTACCTTACTTTAAGTAATGGCCAAAGACCCATTAAAAAAAACATGTTTTTGTTATTTTGTAATATTACCAAATTTTTTGTTCATATATTTATAGGGACTCCTATATCATTACACCAACCAAGTGAAGCATATGAAACGATTTCATTATTTTTATTTACATGAAAAAACTATTATACCTATGAGCCGCGAATTTACTAAAAAGATTTCCTCGATTCCAATAACATTGGAAAAGCTCCTAATTTATTACAGTTGTCTGGAAGCCTGTTACAAGGAGTTAACTGTGCTTTATTCTTAATTGATACTTTTAATTTTTTCTTAATTACTTACTTACTGTGTAATTTTATTCTCAGCATTAATACGTCATCACTGAGGGGCACGGGCCTCCCATCGAAACACGAAGAGGATTTAGGCCATAGTCCACCACGCTGGCCCAATGCGGGTTGGTGGACCGCCTTTCGAAAATGAATTTTCTCAGATGTTTTCGCGGGTTTCATCACGATTTTTTCCTTCACCGCTGAGCAAGTGAAAATTAATGAAAAATGCATACATAAATCCAAAAAGACGAATGTAGTGGTGTACCCACACCAGGATTTGAACCCGCAACCTTCCGTTTTCAAGTCTGGCTCATCGAGCTTTCACTGTAAATATTTCGAAGTATCTAAAATGTCTGTTCATTCGGCACTCTGTTAAGTTGGTTTCCGTCTTCCTTTTATATATTATTTTTGCGTATTTCTAGACCAGCGGTTCTCAAACTTTTTTGGCGACGGGCCCCCATTTGGATCACTAAATATTTGGCAGAGCCTTTAACAATTAATAACTGATTGAGTTGAACTGTTGGTCAAGCTCATGGCTGAAAGTTCGGTAGCTCGCAATTCCATATGAATTTAAATAATTAGAAAAATAAGGTTTTAATTCTATGCACACATTACGAACTTTGGTACTATCCTTTAGTTTAATCGTGGAGACCCACAGAGGCCTTGCGGAGCCCTAGGGTTCCGCGAAGCACACTTTGAGAATGGCTGCTGTGGACTAAAGACTCACCTATGAAACTGGAGTCATCATCGATCCGATGATCATGGAGCGCATGCATGACGAGGGCGGCGAGCAACGCTGGGCGGGCGGCGGGCAGCGGGGGCGCCAACCCAGCCAGAGACACCGGCGCGGCGGACCAGATGGCACCGCACAGCATCACCCGACCACCATCACTCTTCTCGCTCCCTTCTGTGGACGAAGATATCTATTAGAGAGAGATAGCAAGCTTAGGAAGAGAGACCAGATGGCACCCAGCATTACCCGACCACCCCCTTAGATTAAGAGTCACGACCCACAGTTTGAAATACACTGTATTAGAAAGAGATATCAAGCCTAGGAAGAGAGATATAGCAAGCTTAAAGGCTAGAGAAACCGGTGCGGCGGACGAGATGGCACCGCACTGCATCACCCGACCACTATCACTCGTCTCGCTCACTCCTGCGGATGAAGATCTCTGTTAGAGAGAGATAGCAAGCTTAGGAAGAGAGACCAGATAACACCCAGCATTACCCGACCACCCCCTTAGATTAACAACCCCCCAGGGGGTCACGACCTACAGTTTGAAAAACACTGTATTAGAAAGAGATATCAAGTCTAGGAAGAGAGATAAAGCAAGCTTAAAGGCTAGAGAAACCGATGCGGCGGACCAGTTGGCACCGCACAGCTTCACCCAACCACCATCACTCGTCTCGCTCACTCCTGTGGACGAATATTTATGTAAGAGAGAGATAGCAAGCTTAAGGACCATATATTAATTATTCTAAGCTAGAGAAACTGATGTGGCGGACGAAATGGCACCGCACAGCACTATCATCACTGGTCTTGCTATCCCTTGGAAAGAAGACGTGTATTAAAGAGAGTCCTAGCGAACTTAGAGAGAGATAGAGAGACATCAGAGGATATAACGAGCCTAAGGGCCAGATACCAGCGCCGCAGACCAGATGGCATCACTGGTCTTTCTATCCCCTTTTTCTTAGCGAGTGGATAGCAAGTAACTATAACGTTGTGGCCCAGAACCTAGCCGGTCTGTGTCAGAGTTTATTTAAAGATTTCCAGGCGGGCCATGTCAACTTGTGCCCAGACAGCAGACTTTTCATAGGTGGAACAAAGGCCCCCTGTGGATGAGGACGTGCAAGCTAGCAAACTGAGAACAGATGGAGAGGCATCAGAATCATCCGACCACCATCATTTGTCTCGTTTCCCTCGGCAAACAGCAAGCTTAGAGAGAGGGAGAGCAAGATGTAGGCCAAACGGGTGCATCAGACCAGATACCGCCACACTCCATCTCCCGACCACTCATGTCACTCCCCGTCGCTCCCCCTTTGGAAGTGGATGTATCAGAGAGAGGCAACAACGAGAGCCAGACATAGTATGCAACACACCTCGCCTCTCACGTAGACGTAACTAATATAAGTATTAGTAAGCAAGTCTGTAGCTCTTAGTCAATAAACGGTTTGTAACCTGACTATATGCGTCTCATTGTCTCATCTCCCCCGGTCGCCATATTGCACAGATATCGGTAGACCAAATGCCACCGCAAAGTACTCGTTCAAAGGGTCCCCGAATTTAAAGTGCTTGCCACGTAAGTAAAGTTCTGTTTTAAAGTTTCTTTAAAAAGGTAAAATGTATATCTTTGAACTTCGAGTTATCTTTTTTAACCGTGTGGTGATCGGTTGAGAATAACACCACCCTATATCTTTCCGTGGGTGTCGTAAGAGGCGACTAAGGAAACTCAAATGAGACTTGTCTCCTAGTAATCCATCCCAGGCAACGACACTTCATTTTTTTCTGAATCTGAGGTGTCGTCCTCATGCGGTATGGTAGGCTCTGTAAAGGGCCGTCTGGTTCGCGACCACCCTCCTACCGAAGTCCGACGCCAAACAGCTTGCTGTGTTCCGTCGGTGCGTGGGAATACCAGTTACGTTATAGGCATTTTCTGGGTTAACTCGCTCCATCGTCGACCTCATCTTTGACCTTATGATCAAGATTGAGGCCAAGAGTTAACCCATCTTATAATAAAAAAAAGAGTGAATAGGCTTCTTCTGGTGTTGGGGCGGCCTCAACCATATCTTTGGCTAGACCGTGGTCAAGAGCGAACACATTATTAATAAATAAAAATTAAAGCGATCAAGAGAGTCATGTATTTCTTGTGTTAAGGGCGGCCTCGACCGTATCATTGCCTTTGAGCTAGACTGTAGTCAAGAGTAAACACATTATTAGTAAACAAAAAGCGGTCAGACAGTCATCTTAGGCAAGCACTTCATCAATAGCTTTTAAAGTAATATATACACACATCAACGCGGTCTAGGGATATTGCACGATTTTTCATACAAAAGAGGTCTGTTTGAGAAGCTATAATAGCATACTCGAGATACATGGAGGGCTATAAATTCCAGACGAGCAAATGCTAAACCTGAATTTTCAATTCTATTCAATAAATTTTGTTTTACTTGAAATTCGTGAAAACGTGATGGAAATGAAAAAAAATATTGCGTAAATTCGACCATTTTCATACAAAAAGCAGGCAAAAAGTGCATTTTCGTTTTCGTTTCCGTCACGTCTTCACAAATTTCAAGTAAAACAAAATTTATTGATTATAATTTAAAATTCAAGTTTAGCACTTGCTTGTCTGAAAATAATAGCCCTCCATGTATCTCGAGTATGCTTTTGTAGCTTCTCAAACAGACCTCTTTTGTATGAAAAATCGTGCAATATCCCTAGACCGCATTGATGTGTATAGTTAAAGCTTCATCAACTGCGGTTCTTAAAGCGCTAGAAGCTTCATCAATTGCGGTTCTTAAAGCGCTAGTATCTTTATCAATTACAGTTTTAAGCGCTAGGAGAAAATAAATATTACTCACGAGTTAGCATCAACACATTAGCATCACAATACTGATCAATCATTCAAAAGAGACTTCCAGGAATCAGTTACAAAACTGCAGATACTTTTGAACAATTTGATTGTGCCGCAGATAATATTGGTAACTAAAGTAAGTATCGCGTTGCCAACTAAAAGGAATACCCCTCCAGCGACAGTGACTAATGCTATAAGTATTAGTACTCGCACTGCAAGACACATAATGAGTGTGAAGATTTCATTAAAAATACCGTGAAAATATCGGAAAATAGGGATTGATAAACACTTCACACACTTCTTGGTAGGTTATGGCAATTCAATTCAATTTCTTGTCTATGGCTCTGCTTTGTTGATCAGGCCAATGTCAAGTTCGAAAAAGGGTTGAGAGGTGTCAGGTATTGGGCCTTTTTATAATTCGAAAACGGCATGGCAAAATTGTATTACCATTGCTTCCTATGTAATGGTAATACTAGAAGCTGAGAACATAGGGGGCAATGGTAATTCAAATTTCGAAGTGCCGTGCCGTGCCGTTCGAGTTATAAAAGGCCCAAGAAGACAGAAAAGAGCTATATGTAGAAAGAGCCGAGAAGTTTATAGAATAGGGACTTGTTATGATATAACTAATAAGATAATTTAAAGCTATTACAATTACATAAACAGACTGCTTTTTGGCAATTGTCAATCTGTAAGAGATGATTAATAGAGGTGGCTTTTCCATATATGCGAAATGCCAGCGATTACCTTTTCTAGAATATTTGTGCGCCAAGCAAGCAAGCAATATCAATTTTAAAAATGGCTTCCACAATGTCGTGATTTTGCCAATGAGTAATTTAATTAAAATTAAAATAAATATTATATGAAGAAACCCTTTTCAGCAGGCCGAGTATAGTGACAGCGCCGCGACAACACCGCGGTCCTATGTCAAAATGTCAACATTGACAACGCCATAGGGCAAGCTAGCCTTTTTAGACGAAGGTTCCGCTGAGCATCTTTTATTTAGTTGCCCCCAAAGAAGCATATCTTTATTAGATATTCTCCCTTCTAATATCCCTAGACCAACTCATTTAAAATATATTTTATCTTTAGTGTTCACTTCTTTAGTTGAGACCTTATGTGAGTATATTAACTCTAATAACATTAAGTTATAGGTTACCTATTGTTACTTGACCTATCCTACTTGTACCGTACTAGCTCTGATAATTGTTGTGCTCGTTTTTTTTTAAAAAATTTAAGTTAGTTAATCAACAGCTTAGCTTCGAAAAACAGTTTTTTATTTAATTTTATTAAAGTCTTGCACGCTCATAGCGCCTGTAATAGTCTCGAGTAAATTGGACTCTCCCAAGAAAACTGCAACCTTTTTTGGATCCTGACATTGGCCTAATCAACAAAGGAGAGCCATAGACAAGAAATTGAATTGAATTCAAGCTAGCCTTTGCGCGGGACCCTCGCGCAATCAAAGTGAAGTTTCAGCGTGAGCCGAGCGCGAGTTTGTCGTTATCGTGCTATGCAGCTTGTAAAACGCTAAAACCTCGTCCGTTGATCAGCAGGGTGCACTGCTGCCAGGTGTGGATGACGATTTTGGAGCACTAAGCTTTATGATCCCTCCAGCCAAGCAATTATTAATTAAGTAGTCATTATAACATCATGCATCATTGACTAACGACTCAACAACCACAACATATACCCCTCTGTGGCTTCTTAGGTCTAAGGAGTATTTTAGAATTAAGTATATAGGACGTTCCTTCTGGAGAAGCAAAAACTGAGTATTCCAGACACTTACTATGTAACGGTTTTTAAATCCTGACAAACTTTTGTGCTACACTCAACTATTAATACGCAATATCATACCTACACACATAACTCACATATTTATCTCCTGTTATACATATTATACATTATATTGTACATTCTCTTTTTTAGTGTTTATCTTCGCTGCTGAGCACTCGTGACTGACGTTAATGAGGTTATAGCAGAATACCAGTGTTTTGTCCTTAGGACAAAGCTTATGCTGAGCTATGGCGTTTTTGTTGCATTCTGACACACACACAACACTAAAATAACTCTGTAACCTTTAATGTGTATTTGTACTTCTGACTGTTTTGAATGTTGGTGTGTGTTTTAAAGCAATGAATAAATTCTTTGTCTGTCTGTCTGTAACAAGTGCGTGAAGTATTGCTTTAAAAAAATAAAGATTTCACACCACCACCGTGGTTTTATTCACATGGACGGACCTTTTTATAATATTAATGCAACCTAACCTAATAGACCAAGATCCCAGGGCCGCCAGACCTTACTTATTTTCTCATAAACCAAATGTGTGGGAAATCGTAGTGCTAGTACGTACTAGTAATGTATGAATACCAGCTAACCTGGGCCGGTGGCCAATTTACAGCTACCAGGTTCTGAAGGTACTTCCGAAAATTGCTCACGTGTCTTAAAGTCTGGGTGCTATAAAAAGTATTATTATAGTTCCCTGAACATCATATACAAAAATCACAGCTCAGGTTGTAGGTATAATCGCATAATTTACTTGCGAACTTTAAAGCTTTTGGCAGAAATTACAGGCGACATAGAGTGTCTGGCGGTGTTGAACATTATTTTTAATATTTAATTAATTATATTCTACAAGACATCAGCAGCCAGACTTCAAGACAAGTGAGTAATTTTTGGAAGTACCTTCAGAACCTGATAGCTGAAAATTGGCCGCCGGCCCAGGTTAGCTGGTATTCATACATTACTAGAATAGAATAGAATAGAATAAATTATTTCACAAATTGGGTTGGTTATAAAAAGAGTTACAACAGCGGGCCCTGCACTAAGCAAGCTTGTATTGCAGGCGCCCTGTAAGCGATTGCCTACCCGTGTACAGAGTTTTAGACAAAATTAATAAACATAGCACAATTTAAAAAGTAAACAAATCATATAAAATTAAATTAAAGTTGAACAAATTATATAAAATTAAATTAAAGTTAAACAGATTATATAAAATTAAATAAATTAAAAGAAAATAATAAAAAACAGGAACAAAGATGAATGTGAGTATGTTGCCATGCATGTTTGTGTGTATATGTATGTATCTGTGCGTATGTGTGTGTAGTAAGTACGTACTAGCACTACTATTTCCCACACATTTGGTTTATTAGAAAATAAGTAAGGTCTGTCGGCCCTGGGATCTCCGTCTATAACCGCACCTAAAAAAGCCTAACCGAACATAACCTTACTTAACCTAATTGCATGCAGGCGGCACTTAAAGTTTCGTGAAATTGCAATTTTACTAGGCAAATTATAATATCACGAGAGATTATAATTTCACTACTAAAATTGATATATTACGGTTTCAAAAGCACGATAACGACAAACTCGCGCTCGGCTCACGCTGAAACTTCACTTTGATTGCGCGAGAGTCCCGCGCAAAGGCTTGCTCGCCCTATGGCGTTGTCAATGTTGACATTTTGACGTAAGACCGCGGTGTTGTCGCGGCGCTGTCACTATCGTACTCGGCCTGCTGGCCGGTTCGTTTTAAAGGAATCAGTCAATACCAAGTTTCTCTTCAGTTTTCCATAAGATTTCCAATGGACCATTAATCAAACCAGGACTATTGTCTTGTCTTGCTGATGGCAGGGGGGGTGGGGAGGGGGACATTGGACTTAGGAATTATATCCCAGTCACCCTATGACGTAATTTTATAGATACTCATCAATGACTAAGACGTTTTGATACTTAGCAAAAGCAATGAGGATTATAGTGCGCGTTGTGTATTATTTTATTTCTTGGACAACTTGGACAATGATATTGTTACCTGTATTGTGATATCATTGTTCTTGGAGTTAAGAATTGATATCAACGGTGAGCTGCATATTAAAAGGTTAATATGATTAGGTAAACACACCCCAACAAAAACCTTTGAAAAAGCATTCAGCTAGCAGATACCCTGTGTCAAGAGCGTCGCCAGTCCTTGGCCTAGGTGGGGGCAAGTTAATCTAAATATATAAAAGGAGAAACTGACTGACTGACTGACTGACTGACATATCAACGCACAGCCTAAACGGCTAAACGTAGGCACTTGAAATTTGGAAGGGACGTAGCTTAGGTACCGTAGAGGTGCACTAAGAAAGGAATTCCCGAAATTCCCACGGGAACGGGAATTAGCGGGAAAATCCTTTTGTATGAAAAATCTAAACCGCTTAAGTTAGACGCTTGAAATTTGGCATGTAGGTACCTTAGTAAACTTTAAGCTTAGTTGCAACAGGATATTGCAAAATTCCCACGGGAACGGGAGTTAGCGAGAAAAAACTGTTGTAAGTAAAAATCTAAATTAACACGCAAACGAAGTTGCGGGCATCAGCTAGTATTTTATGAAGAAAAGAAATATGAAAAGAGCATGAAATTTTACACTTGTAGCGCGAGTGCCTCCATGGCGAATTGGCAATTGTCATAAGAACGGTTCCAGCTTTGGTCGCTTTGCAGTTGGCTACATTTTTTAATCTCTAGGGGGGGGCAGCTGCCCCTCCCTGCCCCCCCTTGGCGACGCCCTTGCCCTGTGTTACAACTACTTCGTATCAAACATTCATAAATTTGTGTTATCTGTTCAGAGTGCCATTATTTCAATATATAATAGCTAAATAACACTAAAATAAAATAAAAATTAATCACCCCCCCAACATTCGATTGCTTATAACTTTTAAACGGCTGAACAGATTTTCATGAAACATGGCTAAGAACACTCGGGATAAAATTATCTATGACACAAAAAAACTAAACGAAAATCAGTTCATCCGCTTGGGAGCTACGATACCACAGACAGATATACAAATACACAGATTTTTATCTTACGAGCCACTATATCCTTAAGGCGACTACAGCACCTAAATTACGATTTTATGATGCGTAGATAAGCATGACGCACTGCATTAAATCGAAGAAAAAAAATACTACGGTAATATTCAGGACATAAACTAGATAAGTAGTTTGCTGAAAACATGATTCAGCACTTTTGGTTCGATAGAAAAAGTTTACAAAGTCACCTCTAAATATCAATATTGTGTATCTTTTAAGCTGTAAAAACAATAGTAAAATGCACACAGGAACTTGAATTTGCTATCAAAATTCGTGATTGAACACTCTCGATAAGTAGTTAACGCATTTTTCGATTTAGGCTGTTACCTTTCCATAAATCTCATTTTTCTAACTTTCGAACATGTTTTTACGCACGCACGCTTTCATAGTCCGTAAACTTCGTGTATCGACACAGTTCGCACTGCCGGCCCAGGCCTGTTGAGAGACGGAGATAGCACTATTCCTATGTGTGCTGCCTTTATCGGGTGCTGTAGTCGCCTTAATCCTTCAACATTTTGTGGGAAGGTGGGACAACATTTAGATTTAGTAGGCTGAAAGTGCCCATTGCATTGTAAAAAAATTGAAGCGAAAATAACAATTGAAATGAATATCCGGTCAAATGAGCTGTATTTGGGTCTGGTAATCAATTTAAAAACGTATAAACTTACTCAAAAATCTCTATAATATAACTAAGTATTAAAATCGAAACAATTTTGGAAATAGCTGCTTATAGTACCAAAGAAAGTATGAAGAAAATTATAACTGAGAAAGTAACAGCAATTTCGTAGATGGGACCCAATATTATAGGAACTTTTCCGTCAATTACAAGTGAAATGAGCCAGGAAAACCCTTCGCTCGCAATATGTGCTCATGTTAACTCAATATATCGGTAAATGAGAGAGGACGTCTCATACATATGTACATAATTTACAGCCGAAATTTAATTAATATGGCTTTCTGCGACTTTGCGCGGACGGTGCCGGCTGTAGTCGATTGACTACAGTCGTTAAACCAAGTTAAATAGATAGCACGGCCCGCGAGAAAACTCGCGCGTCAAGCCAATCCGATGATGGTAAAACTTCACTTTTATTGCGCGAGGGCACCGTGTAAAGGCTTGCTCGCCTTCTGGCGTTGTGATTTTCGTCAATTTTTGACATTTGTTCGCGTTGCTTTTTTGTTGTGCTTGACCTGCAGAGATGATAAAGCTGGCCAACATATCTAATCTACACAATCTGGAAAAAAAATACAATAAAAGAAGATAGAAGACTTTAATGTCATTTTTAACTAAATGTTTCTAACCTTAGAATACAGAACACATCTAACGAAAGTCGGCATGTTTCGACTACCTTTTATACCATAGAAAAAACTTTAAGAACCTATTGTTGTAAATAAAACTCGCGTTTACAACTTCTAACATATAATGACATAGTAAAAACAAAATATAAAACTATCAAAAATAAATTAAACTCGAAATACAAAAATGCTTACAAAGGAGATCGGCGTTGGCGACATGGCGGACCCCGTGCACAGCACAATTATTGAGGATGACAACGCCGTACACCTGGCTACACAATTATTGAGGATGACAACGCCGTACACCTGGCTAGGAGACCACCACCACCAACTTCTTCGTGGGCCGCCTAAAAAGGCCCGCGGCAGTGGCTACGTCCGCGACGCGCACCACATTATCTTTGCCCGGATAGACGGCAGTAACGCGACCTCGAGGCCACATACCTCTGGGTAAACTACCGTCGCAAACAATAACAACGTCGCCCACCTTAAGTGGCGGTACAGGGCCAGTGGACGGGCGAGGGGTTAAAGAAGGCAAATATTCCTTAACCCATCTCGCCCAGAAGTAGTCCGCTAGGCGAAGCCCTTTACGGTAACTTACCCGACGCAAAAGGTCCACGTCGTCTACCCGAGCAAGTGGCCAATACGGATTTGACGACCCGAGTAAAAAATGGTTGGGGGTGATAGCCTCCTCCGTGCCGGGTTCTACAGAAACATGTGTTAGGGGCCGCGAATTGACCAACGCCTCAGCCTCAAGTAACAGCGTATACAAAGTTTCCTCAGAGGGTGCGCGCTCCCGAAGCGTCGCCGAGAGAGAGACCTTCACGGACCGCACCAGACGCTCCCAGCATCCTCCCATGAACGGCGCAGCTGGCGGAATGAAATGCCACTCTATGCGTTGGTTAGTTGCTGCCGTCTGCATTTCTTGAGCATATTGGGCTTTCAAAACTTTGTCAGCGCCAACAAAAGAGGTCCCGTTGTCAGAGTAGATCCGAGCTGGACATCCCCTTCTAGCGACGAAACGTCGAAGGGCCATAATTGCAGAATCCGAAGTCAGATTCGCCACCATCTCCAGGTGGACCGCTCGAACCGTGAGGCAAGTAAAGAGCGCAACATATCTTTTCTCTCGACGACGCCCGATAGAAACTGTGACAGGGCCGAAATAATCGAGACCGGTAAAAGCAAACGGCCTCCTTTCGTAGGCGAGGCGGCAAGCCGGTAAGTCCCCCATCGGTGGAGATGACGGAAGACCCTTGCGTAGCTTACACCAGTAGCAAGCCTTCACCACACGACGGACTGCAAGACGAAGACCAAAGACGTAGAACCTCTGCCGCATTTCGTTAACGACGGTCTCATGGTTTGCGTGTGCACACCTTCGATGGTAATCTGCACATAATAACATTGTGACATGATGTGAAGCGCTTAACACGACTGGATTGGGTTGGTGTGCGCCAATGTCTGCAGCAGCGGCAGTCCTTCCCGACAGCAAAATTAATCCATCTTCGCCAACTTTAACATCCAGCTTCCGTAATGGACTTCTTCGAGGAAGCGGAGTACTCGACTGAAGGAGGGCGTAGTCTTCTCCGAACGAGTCCAACTGAGCCCGCAGAAGAAGGTCTCTCTCTGCCCTACCTAAATCGGAGGGAGTTAACAATTTAGAATTTGGACGTTTCTTTTCCAAAAGGCACCGAAAAAGTCTGGCAGCTAAAGATACAGTAGCAGTAGCACGAAGCAAGCGAAGCCAGACACTAAAACGAGAAACATCCGCCACTACCGGTGAAGGTAGTGAAAGTGAAGGATCAATAACTCCCACCTGCTCTGGCGGCTTTATCTCATCCAGATCAGGTGTAGTAGTAAGCTCAGAAAGCTCATTAAAAGGCAACTTGGGCCAATCTTTAAAAGGCAAATTCAGAAAACCAGGGCCAGAAAACCAACGAGATGAAATTTTGAATTTATCGTTCGACCGGGTAGCATCGTCGGCCACATTCAAAGCAGTGGGAACGTATCTCCATTGATTGCTATGACTACGTTCTAAAATTTCACCCACCCTGTGAGCCACGAAAGGTTTAAAAGACCGAGGATCCTTTCGCAACCACCTCAAAACGGTAACGCTGTCACTCCAATAGGCCGTCGAGGCGACAGCGTAACGATGAGCCTCCAAAACGTACGAGGCAAGGCGAACAGCGATCAATGCAGCTTGAAGCTCCAAACGAGGTATAGACACAGGCTTCAATGGTGCAAGCCTCGCCTTGCCTGCTACGAGGGCCAGCTTCACACTTCCGTCAGGATAACAAAAACGCCAGTATGCGACACAAGCGTAAGCAAGCTCGCTAGCGTCGGCAAAAACATGAAGCTGAACCTCACAAGTCTCATTACTATTGACATAACAGCGTGGAATAGAACCGGAAGAAAGCTCTTGAAGATCCTGGAACCACGACTTCCACAGAGCTATGAACCGCTGTGAAAGTACACAGTCCCAGTCCTCCACCAGCCTCCAGGTCTGCTGAAAAAGAATTCGGCCTCGAATGATGATCGGTGTCAAAAAACCTAGAGGATCGTAGACCTTCATCAAGTGTGACAATACTGATCGTTTGGTGAACACATCTGGGAGACTACTTAAGTCTCTTAAAAAAACTAAAGAATCATCCTTCACATCCCAAGTGACCCCCAAAACGCGAACGTGACCGCTGGACGGGCCCAGGGCAACCTCACGAACTTCTGGAGCACGAGCATCGTCAGGAAGCAAAGAAAGCGCTTGTTTAGAGTTAGAAACCCACGATCGCATTTCTAAACCAGCTCGCGAATGAACTTCAACTATATCGCGGGCTAACAGTGCTGCCTCCTTAGTGTTGCTCACACTCCCCAAATAATCGTCCATGTAGTGGTTCGTGATGATCTCCTTGGCCGCCACAGGATACAAAGATTTATACTCTTCTGCGTTAAGATTTTTCAAATAAATAGCCGTGAATGGGCTTGAAACGGCACCGAAAATCATAGAAGACATTCTATATTCGCAAATGGGTTCTGTGGGGTTGTTACGCCACAGAAACCTTTGCGCATCGCGATCCTCAACCCTAATCTTCGTTTGAGGAAACATCTCTCTAATGTCAGCGTTAAGTGCTACTAAACCCTCACGAAACCTCATTAAAATACCCAATAAAGGTTGCAAAAGATCAGGGCCGGACAGAAGCATAGAATTCAAGCTGACTCCTCCAACCCTGGCGGCGGCATCATGGACCACACGCAACTTTTTCTTTTGCGGATGAATCACGCCGAAATGCGGAAGGTACCATTTGACGCTGTCAGAGTTTGGCAGAGCCTCGCAAAGCTCGGCATAACCTTTCGCAATAGTAGCGTTTACATTTTCCCGATAAAGCTGCGCATATACTTCATCTTTTTTAAATTTCGACTCAAGAGAACGAAAGCGCGACAGAGCTAGTTTATAGCTATCAGGAACATGCAAATTGCTAGCACGCCACAACAGACCGGTACTGAAACGACCGGAAGGCAAACGGCTGGTAGTATTTTTCAAAATGTTATAAGCGCGTTTGTCTTCGTCAGTAATAAAATCTTTCTTTGAAATGCCAATAGAGTCCAAACTATAATTTTGTTTTATAAGCTCGTCCAAACTTTCTTTTTGAATTTGGGAAGTAATTGTAATGTGATTTACTACATTACTAACTGCGACGGTTTTGCTAGAGGAAAATCCGAAAATAGCCCAACCAAGCAAGGTTTGAACGA
This sequence comes from Aproaerema taeniolella, assembly GCA_949987775.1. NCBI lineage: Eukaryota > Metazoa > Arthropoda > Insecta > Lepidoptera > Gelechiidae > Aproaerema > Aproaerema taeniolella. Next base: position 2,821,490 of record OX465245.1, read on the forward strand.
CAACTGGTTGCTCGCGCGATCCCTGTCGCACCGCCAAAGGAAGCAAAAGATGCCAGTTGTCAGAACCAATTAAAATAGAGGGCTTTGCATTTTTATAACACAACATGGGAGCAATATCCTCTAAATGCTTATGTTTTCTGATGTCCTCTAGCGAAACCGTCTGCGGCCTTAGGCCAAGGTTCGAGATAGTTCGCACATTTTTCAAAGCATAAGACTCTGAACAACCTCGACCTTTAACAGAAACCTCAACGAAACTGACCTGAGCTTCCTTGAAAAGACCGCTTATGCAGTTTACCTGAATAGAACTAGAAGGGCCTTGTGCGCCGATGGCAGCAGCAACCTCAGTATCTAGCAGCGTCGCCGTAGAGCCATCATCCAGCAGCGCGTACGTGTCCACACTACCCTGCGGTCCAGTCACCGTAATAGGCACTACCTTGAGCAGCACCGGGAATGGCCGCGACGATTCAGGGTAGGAGTGTGTCACTGATTCACCGGGGAGGTTAACCTTATTATCCGACGAAATCAACTGCGCTCCGGATGTAGTCGCACAAGTAGCCTGCAAACTGGTAGCAAGCTCTAGCTCTCGATGAAGAAGCGTATGATGGCTTCGAACACGATGACATTTAGGTGCCTTACAAAAAGGCTGACGCTTACAAGTGTACACATTGTGCGTAGCGGGCCTAAGACACTTCCTACAAATTTTATTTTTGTAAATATACTGCCACCGGTCATCGACACTCAGAGCTAAAAACTTTTTGCAATCACCTAAATGGTGCTTGCCATCTTTGCACAAATCGCACAAAGGCACGACGTAATTCGAGGATTTTTGCATAGATGGCGCAGCTTCCTTAGAAGAAAACGCACTGACCTGAGAAGACTCAACCTCGACGTTTTCGTCACTGACGACAGAGTTATCTATGGCGTGAATTTTGACAGTTGACTTACTCTTGTCATACTGAAAGTCCTTGTCAGGCACAAAAGCGAGCCGTAAATGCAAATCCATTTCCTTAGAAAGATACTCTGCCATTAGCTCCAACTTGGTTTTCCCCACGTCAAGCCTAGGAGCCGCGTAATCTATGAACCGGGCTCTTAGCATCGGCGTGAGCTTTCCCACTATAGCAGTGAAAAGCTCAGGCGACGCCAAGAACTCGGGTCGATTCATCAAACGAATGATCTCGACGCAGTTCCTAACCCTGGACGCGAAGGAATTAAGTTCCTTACCAACCTCGTTAGGGAGCTTAGGCAGAGCACGAATCGCCGCTATCTCGTGCATGACAATAACGTCGGGTTGAGCAAACCGACGCTGTAACTCTGCCATGACCAGGTCGGGGTCGTCCGCGGAAACGATTAGAGCACTAACCGCCTCACGCGCTGTGCCCCGAAGAGCCGCATTCAGGCGTGCCAGGTTCCATGCAGGAGTGAATGAACTTTTCGAGTCTTGATATAATTTTTTAAATAACAGGAACTCGCTGGCACGCCCGTCAAAAACGGGCAAGCGTAAATCTTTAGGGCTATTTGCACCAACCTTATCGTGCGACAGCTTCTCCAGAATCTGCGTGAGGGTTCTCTTGAACCCCCAGTCTTCTTCTTTGGATTGTGTACAAAAAGCTAAATCTTTATTTTGAGAACAATATTCTGCGTTGTGTGTACCTAACTTATATGCATGTGTAGTGTTCTGAGGTTCCGGCGGCGGTGGTGATCGCGGTGGGGACAATGGACAGCCTAAGCCTGCAACAATATTTTTAGATGCATCTAACCATCGCTCCACACTGACGTTGCTGGAAGCGCGGCTCCGGCGAGAGGCGCTCTCGATCGCGGCTAGCTCAGCTTGCAGCTCGAGCTCTACGATGCTGCGCTCGCGCTCAGCGGCGCGGGCTGCAGCGGCGGCGCGCTCCGCCTCCGCCTCCACTTCGGCGAGGCGGCGCGCGTGCCGCGCCTTGGCAGCGAGCTGCTGGACGATCGTGCTCGATGAAGTGGCCGCCGAAGACACCGCACGGGAGGGGACGGGCGAGTTGTGACCGCCGGCTGCGGCGGGCACATCTGCTGCAAAACCCGTAGGCCCCGCGCCAACTGAAGGCGCCGTAGTTGAGGCCTCAGCCTCCCCCGCATCGGTGCGAACACGCTCCGCAGCTTTGCCTTGGCTACGCGTTTTCACCATATTGTATAACCGCACGTAAAAAATAGAAACCACAAAAAAATAAACACCACTAAAAACTTAAACGCAAAAAAACATACACAACACAAAATACGGATTCTATTAAAAAACTTCTGACACCAAAAATGTTGTAAATAAAACTCGCGTTTACAACTTCTAACATATAATGACATAGTAAAAACAAAATATAAAACTATCAAAAATAAATTAAACTCGAAATACAAAAATGCTTACAAAGGAGATCGGCGTTGGCGACACCTATATTTAAGCCCTTCTCTTATTTGGTATTTTCTTACGTGCGCAATTCTCTCTTCCCGTCTCGTACACTATTTCTCACCGATTAGGTTGGCTGGAAGAGATCTCTTCTAGAGATAAGCTCGCCTTTGTACACTATTTTTTATGTAAATTTTTTCCTACTGTGTTTGTGCAATAAAGAATATATATATAACCGAAATTTTTAATATTCTTTAAATGTTAGCTTTTACTTCCACGCTGGACTGGGAGTAAAAGAAAGAAACAGTTGGCTGCCACCAACTCTTGCCGGGCACACTGTAAAAGTAAGTGCTGAACACAAAGGAAACGTGAGAAGTTTAGCTTTCATAAACACGTTCAAAGTTACCGCAATCGATAGTATTTCTAATGTTTAAATATTTTGGTAAACGCCTCACGCGTTGAGGAAGATTTTTTAGAGGATAGGACGCTGTCCCGTTGGCGCTGAAAATGTTTCTTTCCCTTAAAAATCTTATACTGTTTATAAATCTGAGACAACCCCAAAATCAAGGAATCCTTTAAAAAAAAATTTAGTAATTTTAAAACGCTTACCCGCTTAGTTAGAGCACTAGGAGATCTAACCCTAGGGTTGTGGGTTCAAGTCCCATTTGCGCCGAATGTTTTTCTTTTTTCTTTCATTAAAATTATTTTTGAATATCCTTTTCTTCTTCCAAAGTCAAGGCATCCTTATATTCCTCAACTTTCCCTTTCTATGGCTTCTGCCAATAAATTCTAATAAAGTAAGCGCTCCCTCTAAATGATTATTGATGGGTATTCATTATGGAAATTTCGTGGTCGGAGGTACACCTTTACATTTACGAACAATCTTTCTCCGCTTAATATTGGTTTTCGTAAATATTAAAAATGGTTCCCGTGGTATAGACAGTGCCGGATTTATATTTTGTTATGAGTGTAGGCCATTTTATTTCCGCCGGCCATGTACCTTTCTAAAATAATAATTTTCCATTTTATAGAAAGGGACCATCCATAAATTACGTCACACGTTAAGGGGAGGGGAGGGGATCGACAAAGTGTGACATTGTGTGACAAGGAGATGGAAGGGTCATAAGTTTATAAGTTTCGTGACGTCACATTTCAAAATGTGTTATGAGTATCAAAACGAGTTAACTTTTAACGACAAATTTAACCTCCTCAGTCCCAAGCACTCTTTTACGTTTTAACTTTGGTTGAGTTTTGAGTCCCCAAAAAAATAACAACTCTATTAAGTACTGCTTTTATTAGAAAATTACAAAAAATGAAAAATATGTGTCGTCACGCTAGGGAGGGGAGAATCTTACAAATGTGACCAGCTGTGACAAGGAGGGGGAAGGGGGTCAGAAATCATAAAATTTGTGTGACGTAATTTATGGATGACCCCTAAGGAAGGCACTAAAGACAAATAAACGAATGAATTAGTCATTAAGAAAGAGCGTAAGAACGCTCACTCGATTTTAGAGGATAAAAGTCAAACAAGTTCACTGGTTTTCTCATGTGCGTTATCTGAAATATGCCGCCCCTAGGCCGCAGCCTATACGGCCTATTGACAATGAAAGTGCAACGGTTGGAAAGTAGACTCGTTTACTAATGACTAGCTTTCCACCCGGGACTTAGTTCCCGTGGGAATTTGGGAAAGTTATGTGTTAATCCAGGGTGTCAGCTACCTCCATACCAAATTTTATCAAAGTTGGTCCAGTCGTTTGAGCGTGAAAGAGGAACAAACATCCATGCATACAAGCTTTCACGTTTATAATATTGGTAAGGATGGTTTCACCATTTTGTTAATGGGTGAAGCTATTCGTGGTATACAGGGCATTAGGTATCTCTCTTTCAACCTCTCGGGTGGTTAATCAGTCCATTAAACTGAACAACTTCCCCTAGGAACATAGGTCAAAATACGAAAAAAAAATTTGTATGGGAGATCAAAATTTTTTTTCCTATTTTGACCTATGTTCCTTGGGGAAGTTGTTCAGTTTCATGGACTGATTAACCACCCGAGAGGTTGAAAGAGACGTACCTTAAGCCCTGTAGAACCGATACGGTTGGAAAGTGCACTTCTTTATTACTACATAGCTTACTGCCCGGGACTTCGTACCCGTGGGAATCCGAGAAAATTATGTAGCCTTTGTTACTCAAGGTAATGTAGCAATTTAATGGTGAAATAATTAATATTTCACTATTGCATTGTTTTCATTTAATTTGGCCGAGCGAACAGTAAGTCCTATTTAGATGGGCTGTATTAAAATAGTAAACAAGAGTCGTACAGTCAAGAGCAGGTCACGTTTTACACTACCAGCTTAAGCTGAGCTCTGATTTATACTGCGTGCCATACAATGCAGGGCCGGTCCAAAGTCCAAAGAGTCAAGCGTCACGTGCTCTTGAGTGTACCCTTGTTTGCAGAATAATAGCCACTTTCGCCTTCCTATCCGACGCGAAGTATACAGGGTGTAAGGTACAGCTTAGCAAAAACCGAAACTCTGAATCACGACCATCATTCTGAATGATTTTCCAATGGAATTTTTCTGCAAAAATATTTAGTTTAAAAATGGTTTTTGATATTTTCTGCTTTAAAATTTGATTGTTTATTCGAATTTATTCCATTTTGCAACAAAAAGCAATCATAACAGCGTAAAACACGAAAACCAGCAATGTAAATCGCACTCTGACAGCGGCGAGACGCAGGGGAATCGCGCGCGGGGCGCGGTTTAGCAATAAGTACATTTTATAGCGCCAAAGTAGGTAAATACCGAAAAATCCTTCACTTGATGTTTCAGGTAAAAAATAATTAGAAATGTGTCAATTTAATAAACTTTATTAAATTGACACATCTGGGAAAAAAAACTTAATGCTAAACAAATACATAAAAACACAACAGAAATAATTACAAATATTACTGTGCTAATTAATCAGCGCTGGCTCAGCATAAAACTGTTGTGGACTAACACAACAGCAGGCCCGAGTACGATAGTGACAGCGCCGCGACAACACCGCGGTCCTATGTCAAAATGTCAACATTGACAACCCTATAGGCCGAGCAAGCCTGTGCGCGAGACCCTCGCGCAATCAAAGTGAAGTTTCAGCGTGAGCCGAGCACGAGTTTGTCGTTATCGTGCTAGCGCTGCAGCGCTGTTATTCTGCCACTATATCTTTAAGGCGACTACAGCACCCGATCGTTCTTGAGCAAAAGGCACTATTCCTATGTGTGCCGACATAGGAATAATGCCATCTCCGTCTCTCAACAGGCCTGGGCCGGCAGTGCGAACAGTGTAGACACACGAAGTTTACGGACTATGAAAGCGTGCGTGCGTAAAAACATGTTCGAAAGTTAGAAAAATGAGATTTATGGAAAGGTAACAGCTTAAACCAAAAAATGCGTTAACTACTTATCGAGAGTGTTCAATCACGAACATTTTGATAGCAAATTCAAGTTCCTGTGTGCATTTTACTATCGTTACTACAGCTTAAAAGATACACAATATTGGTATTTAGAGGTGACTTTGTGAGCTTTTTCTATCGAACCAAAAGTGCTGAATCATATTCTTATCTAGTTTATCTAGTTTATCTTCTTATCTAGTTTAGTTATCTAGTTCATATTTTATCTAGTTTAAGTCCGTAGTATTTTTTTTCTTCGATTTAATGTAGTGCGTCATGCTTATCTACGCACCACAAAATCGTAATTTAGGTGCTGTAGTCGCCTTAATACACCATTTCAAAGGAAATCACTTGTAGCTGATCATAGTTATGGGTAGATTCCACCATTTAAATATTTGCTAAACAGTCCCTTACACCCTGTATAATACACTACAGTAATTACAAATACAAAGTTCGCGCTCCAGTCGACCGCACCATCCCTCACTGTAACAGATGTGACCGCCAGCCAACCTAACCACCAACTGACCACCTCTCCTTGGTTTATGAGTTTTCAGCTCATGACTGTACGAGTTTCCAATGACTTCGTGTTGCTGCTTATTGATGGAATTCCACGTTATTTTTAACTAGCTGTCCGCCCGCGACTTCGTTCCCGTGTGAATTGTCCCGATGGATTTAAAAAAAATATATAAACCTGGTCGTGATAATAAGGAACACAACAAAAAAAGAATCATCTAAATCGGTCGAGCCGTTCTCGAGTTTTGCGCTTAGCAACATTCTTTTTTATTTATAAAGGGCTTTAGGTAAATCTCTTTCAACCTCTCGGGTGGTAAATGAGTCCACGAAACTGAACAATTTTCTCCAAGGAACATAGGTCAAAATAGGAAAAAAAAATTTTGAGTTCCCATACAAACTTCATTCAGCTTATAGCACATTTTGTATGGGAGGTCAAAATTTTATTTTCGCATTTTGACGTATGTTCCTTGGGGAAAATTGTTCAGTTTCATGGACTGATTTACCGCTAAACGATTTAAATACATACGTACGCATTCGTAGGTGAATCAGGACCTACGAATGCGTATGTATGTATTTAAGTCGTTTAATGTATGTTTGTATGTATTTCATTGTTATCTTGACTCGTTTTAAGTGGCATCCTGAATGTCCTATAAAATAAAGATTTTTTCTATTCTGTTCTATTCTATTTAATCCTTACTAATATTAAAAACGGGAAAGTTTGTAGGTATGGATGGATAGATGGATGTTTGTTACTCTTTCACACTCAAACGGCTAGACCAATTTTGATAAAATTTGATATGGAGGTAGTTGACACTCTGGATTAACACATAGGTCACATAATTTTCCCAAATTCCCACGGGAACGAAGCTCCGGGTGGAAAGCTAGTTTTTGTTACACACCTGCAGCTCGAGTATGATGCGCGACAAACTCGCGCGGCGCGCCACTCGGCTGACAGTGAAACTTCACTTTGATTGCGCGAGGGCCTCGCGCAAAGGCTTGCTTGCCCTCTGGCGTTGTCAATGTTGGGTATGGCTCAGGCCAGCAGACCCACGGAACTTAAACAATGAATTTAGGTATTCTATGTATGCCAATACATAGTGCCTTCCTAGTGCCTATTGATGCCAAAAGAACCATATCTAGTGCCATCACAGTTTAAGAAATATAAGTCATTGTTTGTGGGTCTGCTGGACGGAGACCCACCTCTCGTACACGGAAACGGCTAAAGTTAGAGACATGGTTCTAGTTCTAAGCTTTAATGCTTTACTTGGTGCCATCGAGAAAAAAGTTTCAAACCTATTGCTTCAAGCGTTTCGGAGCTATAAAACGATCTTGGTGTGCCTGCTGGGCGGACGGTTCAACGCAGCAGACCCAACACGATAACTCTATACTAAAAGGTAATTGGTATGAAATCTCATATTAATGTTTAGTGTGGAATTAGTGCCTTAGATTAAGATAAAAATATTATTGTTTAAGTTCCGTGGGTCTGCTGGCCTGAGCCACACAATGTTGGCATTTTTTTTAGGACCGCGGCGCATTCCTGTACTGTAGGCTTCTAGTTCCACTTAGCCTAGTCTTTCCCAAAATTCCCTTTAGATAAGATGGTATTTGTAGATATAATATAGATAGAGCACCATGCCAGGGTTGGCGAACCAATGGCACGCGACTTTTGGGCACGCCACCGATTGACAAAGCATAGATTCTTCTTATCGTGTAGGTATAGTCAAGTGTGTGGCGAACTTGGTTAACCATGGTGTCAGAGTTTTCAAACCGCACAACTGGTTTTAACGACAGTAATCAATCGAAGCACGGAAACGCTCGTGATAAATTGCCACTTTGGTCACCCATCAGGTTCCCTGCCTCTGTGTACGTTACTTAACCTCACTGATTGGTTGAGATCAGCGAGCGCCACTGGGCTACGTGCGAGCGATATATAAAAAACTTACTATACTATGAGTAGTAGACAAATTAATAAAACTCAGTATGCAGTTCAACTAACGAACTTAAGGCGACTACAGCACCCGATAAAGGCAGCACACATAGGAATAGTGCCATCTCCGTCACTCAACAGGCCTGGCCCGGCAGTGCGAACAGTGTCGATACACGAAAGTTAGAAAAATGAGATTTATGGAAAGGTAACAGCTTAAATCGAAAAATGCGTTAACTACTTATCGAGAGTGTTCGATCACGAACATTTTGATAGCAAATTCAAGTTCCTGTGTGCATTTTACTATCGTTTTTACAGCTTAAAAGATACACAGTATTGGTATTTAGAGGTGACTTTGTGACCTTTTTCTATCGAACCAAAAGTGCTGAATCATGTTTTCAGCAAACTACGTATCGAGTTTATGTCCTGAATATTACCGTAGTATTTTTTTCTTCGATTTAATGCAGTGCGTCATGCTTATCTACGCATCATAAAATCGTAATTTAGGTGCTGTAGTCGCCTTAAGTGAGCCTACGTTACAGAATGCGCGGAAAGAGCTCTTGTTTAAGTTAATTATAATATTTTCACAATAAGTCAACATTATTGGATGGCACGTCTATGGTCTCATTCAACATTTCTTTAAAAATGGTAATCTATAAAGGTTCGCCATCCCTGCACTAAGTACGAGCCTCGTTTTCAAAGGCCTGCCAAGCCCTTGTCTAGTTGACTCAAGTAGAACTCAAGTGAGGATGAACAAAGACTTCTAATGAGATTTCTGCCTGTTAATAGGGAGAAGGGAAGAAGGGGCTGTACTTTGATAAACTTCGTTTGTTTTCTTACCAATTTTAAACTAAATAAATAAATTTTGTGGTTTTTATGACCTTCTACTATCCTTATTTCCATACTATAGGTACTCGTACCTAATATTATTAACGTGGAAGTTTGTACGTATGGAATGTTTGTTACTATTTCACGCTCAAACGTAAACGACTGGTCCAATTTTGATAAAATTTGGTATGGAGGTAGCTGAAATCCTGGATTAACACAGGCTACATAATTTTCTCTAATTCCCTCGGGAACGAAGTCCTGATGGGCGGAGAACTAGGTAGTTATAATATAAAATAAAAAACTGACTGACTGATCGATCAACGTACGCCACGACTAAAATAGAAGCATGAAACACATGATCCGTTCTTTAGGTAATGGGCCTTTATTTTTATAATTCTAACGGCACGGCACGGCACTTCAAAATTTGAATTACCGTTGCCCCCTATGTTCTCAGCTTCTAGTATTACTGTTACATAGGAGGCAATGGTAATACAATTTTGCCGTGCCGTTTTTGAATTATAAAAAGGCACAATGAGGGCGAGCATTTAGCAAGGTTTTTTCAAAAATTCCCATAGAAACCTACAATTTTACGCGCACTTTGTGGTAATATAATTAGTAATAGTAGTATTTTAATAGGTACATACTTGGTACATATCCTCATCTCGGTCAAAAACAATATCGAATCTTAATCTAATTTACTTGCTATAACAAAGTTTATTTGCTCAACTTTATATGCAACTTACGACTCGTAATTCTATTTTAAAAACACTAATATTATTAGTAATAAACGTTGGTTAAAAATACTCAAGTTTGAAGATAAAATGTTTGAAACAAAATCATGCGTAAATGCCGAATGACGTATCTCGTGTTACGCATTAGTTCTAAACAGGTCAATATGTTAGTCTTTTATATGACCTTTTCACACTAAACGAGACTGTTATAAGAGCTTTAGTTATATGAATGCTGTAAATATGATTTAATAGCTATGACAAGAAGTGTATTAAGAAAATTGACTCATGGTTTTTAATGAAAATTTGGTGAAAGAAAATCGATTTTCTGAAGTGTTTTTCAGAGGCGTTTTAAGTTTGGAAATTCGTGTTTTTACACAGATATGGATTAGAATCTTACCTCTACGCTAAGTCCAGAAAAACTCCCACAATCTAAGCACACAAAAAAAAAGACAATTACGTAAGCACGCTTAATACTTTCTTAGTCTTTTCGTCTTTTAACTGTTATATTCACTACACTTCGAGTTTTTAACACAAGTCCGTTTTCTTAATAAAACGCGAGGAACGATCTCGCATGGAAAAATACGAAATAAATGTAAAATAAAATGGTGGCTTCCCTTCACGGATTGGGGTTAAGATATCGGGGTCGTTTCGGGCATGCGCAGAAAGCCACCCCTCATGTTTTGCTACGTTCCTTTACAACCCCTCGTCTCATGGTGCGTTTTAATTTTTTCTCGGAAAAATACTACGGAAAACGGAGCATCGTTTGAAGAAATACGGAATTCTTGCTTCGGAACTTTTAGGTTCAGCTGTTGGTCTTGTTAATAGTAGCGTTACAAACTAATCTACGGATATACAGTGGATTTCATTCATTACGACCTTGGTTGTAGCGACCATTTGTCTATAGTGACGTAAAGTCCAAGTCCCTTGAATTAAAGCATACTTTAGTATGTACAAACATATGGCTATAGCGACTTTGTATGTAACGTCGAGTTCGGGTGTAGCGACTGTTTTTATTGAATAGTTTGTAATAAATTCTTGGAAATCCCATGCAGATGTTGCGACCGGAGTCGGCCGCCAAAGACACAAAAGAGCTTTCTTATCTTTTGTTTACATCCACACAGATGGTCAGCAACCTTTACTTTTTGTTTATAGATATTAGCTAGGTAATTAGGTAGGTAAGCGTGTACGTTTCCGAGTTAAAATGGTTTAGTTACAAATTGATATTCAGAGTAGCAACTGTGTATTGCCTGTAACGACATCCGGATGTAACGACGAAATAACAGTGGTCCCTTCATTGTCGTTATACCCTAAATCCACTGTATATAGATATCCGTAGATAAGTTTGTTCACATGGTCCTGTTGAATAACCTTTGCTATGCTAACATACGCACGGCACATAATTTTGCAATGTAGGGTAACTTAAAATTAGTTAGGGACCATCCACAAGTTACGTCACACGAATTTCATGATTTTTTGACCCCTCCCCCCTCCTTGCCACAGCTGGTCACATTTGTAAGACTCCCCCCTCCCTAGCGTGACGTCACATATTTTGCATATTTTCCATTTTTTGTATTTTTTAATGAAAGCAGCACTTAATAGTGTTGTTATTTTTTTTTGGGAACTCAAAACTTATTGTCTCAACCAAAGTAAAAACGTAAAAAGAGTGCTTGGGACTGAGGGAGTTAAGTTTGTAGTTAATAGTTAACTCGTTTTGAAATGTGACGTCACGAAACTTATGACCCCTCCCACCCCCTTGTCACACAACGTCACACTTTGTCGACCACCTCCCCTCCCCGTAACGTGTGACGTAATTTATGGATGGTCCCTTATAGTGAAACTAGGGGTGATTTTACAAATCAAACTGAAAAACTTTCCCAAAGAAGTTTCATTCATTCATTCCAAACATGCTTAGTTACATGTCCAAAAAAATAAAATCGACTTTAGACTAATTAACTAAACCATCTGATCGCACAAGTTGTATGGAGAGACTTAATCTTTTGGACACCCCATCTTCCTTAGGGATAGTTGTTCAGTTGTTCAGTATTGTGGGCTGATTCAAACCCACTTTTTGTGTGTGCAGATATAAACGTTTCATTCATTGATTCACTTTAAAATTTGGCTTACTAATTAAAAATTTGGAAAGGAAACTCCGCCGAGTCTTCACGTCACCCATACCATAAAAAGGACAATCAGTGCGTCCTACCCGTGATGACATACGGAGCCGAGACGTGGCCACTCACAGTGAGACTAGTCCACCAATTTAAGGTCGCTCAGCGAGCTATGAAAGGGCAATATTCAGTGTTTCTTTGAGGGATCGGATTCGAAACGAAATAATTCGTCAGAAAACCAAAGTTACCGACATAGCCCGGCGAATTAGCAAGCTTAAGTGGCAGTGGGCTGGTCATATCTGTCGTAGAACCGATGGCCGTTGGGGCAGACAAGTTCTAGAATGGAGACCACGAATCGGCAAACGTAGCGTATGGCGCCCTGTTACTAGGTGGGGTGACGATATTCGTAAAGTAGCGGGCAGTGGTTGGAAGAGGAGAGCTGAAGACCGAGCTCAGTGGCGTGCCATAGGAGAGGCCTATGTCCAGCAGTGGACTGACACAGGCTAATGATGATGATGATGAATTAAAAATTACCCAAATTTCTAGACATAACAATTATTCTAAGGTCACCACATATATCTCGATACGACCTCTCGTTCGCATAGCATTAGTACGGGACAATTATAATAAACTCGACGATATTATCTCACGCGTGTATGCTATTGTATGTAACTGTGTAACGAGACGGCATGCGCCTCGTCTTCATCCTCCTTCTCTATTATCTTTTCGCGACATTTTTACTCTTCAGTTTTGGCATTCCTAATCCAAATTCGAAATTGAACACGCAAGCAGATTTCTCCTACGTCATCCCGTTTACGAGATCCAGGTGGCTCAGCTGTAGTGACGCGTCACTGCAGCTGGGCCCCAACGAATGTCATATCTTTTGAACGCGAGACCGGATAGTTATCTTATTTTGGCGTTTGTCCCGAGAAATTATCTACGTAGTCAGATCTCCGCTACATGGTTTCATCTTCGAGATACAGGTGTGGCTCAGCTGTAGTGACGTCACTGCAGCTGGGCCCCAAACAACCCCCGATAACTTTCAAACGCGGCCCCGAGAAATTCTGTTTCCTTTGCCAATCGTATACGACAAATATTGAGAAATTCTTGGCATAGTCAAACATTAAAATTTCGATTGTGGCCCAGCTGTGGTTATGGACTCCTTTTAGTTGACACAGACCCAACTGAGTTTCCGTCGCAGGCGCACGCCCGCTCATAATATACTGTTTTATTTATAAGTTTTGTAATAAACTAACGTTAAAAGTTCAAGTGTTTTGTGTAATAAATGTAATCCAGCTTAATTATTTTACTTCATCGTGCTCCGACCCATCCTGCTCCCGCAGCCAGCCGGCGCAGCTGTAAGCTCCCCAAATAAAATAAAATAAAAATAAATGAAATAAAATATACTTATAACCCCCACAATTTGTGTCAAACGTGGCATCTAGTGGTGCTACAACCACTGATGCTCTGCTTACCCCGTTAGAGATTATAGCCGTGAGCGTATGTATGTATTTTCATGTTGTCTGCCTGCCCCTACAATAATACTTACCTGTACAGGGTGTAAAAGACAGCTTAAAAACTGAAACCCTGGACTCAGACAATCATTATGAATGATTATCCAGTGGAATTTTTTTCCGGTTTTTTTTTTCATGTTTTTTAATATTTTTGGCTCACATTTTTATTATTTAATCGAATACACTCCATTTTGCAATAAAAACAATCATAACAACATAAAACACGAAAACCAGCAATGTACTTATATCTCACTCCAATAGCAGCCCGGCGCGGGGGGGTCGCGCGCTGGGCGCGGTTTTGTGATACGTTGCGTAGCGCCAAAGTAGGTAAATAATGAAAACTCCTTAACATGACATTTCCGGGAAAAAGTAATTAGATAGCTGATTATAGTTATGGGTAGATTCCACCTTTAAGTATTTTCTAAGCTGTCTTTTACACCCTGTATAGTAAGACCCCCGAGTACCCTCTTACAATATGCCTTTGAAGAGTTAGACGCTGGCACTTTCTTTTATTCTCCATCCAGCCAGTGCTTTGTGGTAAAAAATACAACAGAATTTCAAATAGATAGGTTTTGTCAAAAACAGTTATAAAACATTCAGGGTTATAAAAACCAAAAATGCAGCACCCGTACAGCGTGTCATATATACAGTGCTTTAGATATCTCTCTTTCAACCTCTCGGGTGGTTAATCAGTCCATGAAATTGAACAACTTTCCCAAGGAACATAGGTCACAGTACGAAAAAAAAAGTTTGAGTTCCTATACAAACTTCATCAGCATATAGCGCATTTTGTATGGGAGATCAAATTTTTTTTTCGTATTTTGACCTATGTTCCTTGGGGAAGTTGTTCAGTTTCATGGACTGATTAACCACCCGAGAGGTTGAAAGAGAGATAACTAAAGCCCTGTATAACTCTCATTTATTGTAGAAAACTACTTTTTGTGTATTGTGATAGTCAAAAGAATACGATATGAAAATGAAATTATTAAGCCACAAAATTAAATAGATTGGTCAGGGTTAGGTTTGGTTTGGTACCTGTTCGTCCCACAATCTCCACCAACTAACGCCATCTACGGATCTCTTCGGAACTATTGCAGTAAGTTTCGTACTGTTTCTAGAAGCAAAATAAAAGATGGAAAAATGTAGTACACGGAACTTAGTAGTTCTGAAGAGACTCCGTAGATGGCGTACATTACTGAAATAAAAAAATGGCATCAAAAATCGAATGATTTTCGTCAAACATGGTCATAACCCCGGACAACAAAAAAGGGGTGTTAAAAGTTTGACTTGTGTATCCTTACGTCTATCTGTGTGTCTGTCTGTAGCATCGTGACTCCTAAAAGAATGGACCGGTTTCAATACGATTTTTCTTATATGAAAGCTGATATAGAATAGTAATTGAGATGGTTCTTATTACGTCAGCTTTCAAACAAAAAAACCGCATCGAAATCAGTTAATTCGTTTAGGAGCTACGATGCCACAGACAGACATAGGAATACACACGTCAAACTTATAACATCCCCCTCTTTTTTAGTCGGTTTGATAAAAAAATATATATCGTTCGTAAGTGTACTAATTACACATACATGTATACATACGCTCACGCCTATAATCCCTAACTGGGTAGGCAGAGCATCAGTAGTTCTAGAACTACTAGATGCCACGTCTGACACAAATTGTGAGGGTTATCAGATGGAACAAGTTACATGATGGTGAGAGGTGGTCAGCCTTTCGCCCATTATACAGCAAAACCCTCGCATCCCTCTTACAGACTTTTACTGTATACCTGGGAAGAGTAGGTAGCTGGCACATTCTAAGTTTTTCTTTCACTACCAGTCTAGCATGAATGGATGACCAGCGCTGCAGTATATGGTAATCTAAGTCACCCAAATTGTTTATTTCTTGTAAGTATTTGAAATAAAACCACACTAAAATATAGGAATAAAATTTGTATTTCACAGTTCTGAAATGTTAAAAATACATAATAGTATTTATAATAAAATAGAACTATTCGCTATTCCATTGCAATAACACTCCAAAATACATAGTCTTAACAACGTTAAATAAAGTCTATGTTAAATTTTATTTTATTAATTAATAATAATATAACATCATGGGATAATTGATTCTAAGCTAATGTATCACTATTTAATATCTAATAGAAGTATCTTATACGATGTATACAGCGAAGTACCCTCGGTCTTTCTGGAAATGGAAATAAATACATTTTATTAAGAAAATTATGCAAATGCTCTTTGTTTTGTCGAGTGTAACTTTTTTTTTAATTAGGTATTATAAGATGGGTTAACTCTTGACCTCGATCTTGACCATAAAAGTCCTATAAAAAATGCCTATAGAAAATGCACTGGTACTCCCACGCACCGACGGAACACAGCAAGCTGTTTTGCGTCGGACTTCGGTAGGAGGGTGGTCGCGAACCAGACGGCCCTTTACAGAGCCTACCACACCGCACGAGACCATAGGACGACACCTCAGATTCAGAAAAAAAATGAAGTGTCGTTGCCTGGGATGGATTATTAGGAGGCAGGTCTCATTTGTGTTTCCTTAGTCGCCTCTTACGACACCCACGGAAAGAGATGGGGTGGTGTTATTCTAAACACTGTATTCCACCATCTTTAGGTCTTGTGTTTTTGTATAAAAAAATCGTGAAAAACGTTGTTTTACATAAGTTTGTGAAAACGGGACGAAGTCACGTCTTCACAAACTTCAAGCAAAACAAAATTCATTGATTTGAAGTGAAAATTCAGATTTAGCACTTGCTCGTCTGAAAATGCTTAATGTTTAGTGTATCCCTTGTCTTTGTTATAAAAGGAACCTTTGTGCCATATGCCAGCTTTCTAGAGCTAAGGGTTTGGGCTGGGCGTTGATAAATCAGTGAGTCAGAAAAAAAAAGTTATAGACTTCAAGTCAGAGTTCAAGTAGATCTGCAGCTTTGAGATCAATGTTGTATTCCAATCCAGGAACTGAGGGTTTGGGCTGGGCGTTGATAAATCAGTGAGTCAGAAAAAAAAGAAAAGTTATAGACTTCAAGTTACCTTGTACGTAGCACCAGTATTCATTTGGTCATGCCTTGCTGCGCGCGTCGCTCCCACTCGGCACGCATTCGAAGAATCCCCTTATACTGCGGCGAAGTCTCCGCCTCTTCTTCCTTCCCATTCTCTTTTCTCCCTTCTTCTGTCTCCTTCTCAACTTCCTTCTCTATCACAGCTTTCTCGTCAACTCCAACAGACTTCCTGAACTCCTCCTTCTTTTGCCAAGGCCGCTTCAATGTCTCTGCTTTATAAGCCATCGCTTCGGTCTTAGTCAAGTTTGGGATGTCTGTCCTATCGTTTGATGGATCCGGGAACGTTCGATTCCTAAGTCGTTTCTCTGGAGTAGAATCTGACACTTCTTTCTTGTATTTGTTTACTTCGTTTCTGTAAGCTGGCGCGCTTTCTCGTTTAGGATTAGATACACTGTTGATGCTTACACTTCTTTGGTAGTGAGGGACACCAAACTGACTGACTCTAGCAGCTATATCAACCAATCTCTTCTCCTCCTGCTCTTTGCTTTCTTCATTCTCCTTGTCACTGTCTCTAGATTTAATCGAAGCATTAAATTCATTTTTCAAAATCTTAGTTTTCGTAGCTGTTACATTGTCATTGTTTTCTTCTTTAGCATTATTGGCAGCTGATATTTCTTGAGCAATGTTATCCGCTTCTGAATCTTTGATCTTGAGCGATCGTCGAGCGAATACCTTCATCAACTCCGGTTCGTCGTCATTTTTCTTGTCACCGCGCAATTCTTTAGCAAGAACAGGCTTCTTGCGATAGACAACTGCCTCTTCATGTCTATCAGGGGTTTTATTTTCGTTGCTATCTGTACTTTGAATCGAACTTTTGCTTCCGAAGCTCGAATGTGATTTTTGGTCCATAGAAATGTTGTCGAATATCTTTTCTGTGCTTCCATCAGTACTCATAGAGTTGGTTCTCGCTTTCTCAGGTCTGTCTTGTAACTCGACGCTTGTAGCCTTCCGTTTGAAGAAAGTGTGCGGAGTAGATGGACTCTGAGGCATTACAGGTGGAACTGATTTACGAATGTTTATCGGCGAACTTTTCTCTTCACTATGAGTATTTTCAGTCAAGTTTTCAACATATCTGTTGACAATAGATTCTCTTTTAGCTGATTTCGTCTCGGTTGCTTTAAAGAATTCTGTGTCTTGTTCTTTGTCAGCTTGCGGACTGTCCGGCTTCTTTGGCGTCACGTTCGCAGTCAATACTACATTCGTCGTCGGTTTTGTGTCAACTCTGTTTAACTGAATGTTCAAAAATTCCGGTACACCGGGCTTGGTAATCTTCTGCAGTTTTTCGTCACTCTTGTTCTTTACAGGTTCAACTTTAGCAGCGATTTGCTCTTTATTGATATGGGTCACTGATATAAAAGTATCAACTTCTGGCTTATCTTTTTGAGTCTGTTTACCGCCGTGACTTAAGGCGCTTTCTACTGAAATCGTCTTCCTCCGATCATCTATAGGTTTTTCAGGACTACTCTTAACACTATCTAAAGAACTAGACTTGAGTATTGAAGCAATAATAGGCTTAGGTGAGCTAATAATATCGTCGATTTTGGCCTCTATTTGAGAAATATCACTATCTCTCTTATGAGCATCTACGTTGATGTGTATGCTGTTAGCAAACATCTTTCTGTCGTCAGTAGCTTCAGTTTTAAGACTGTCTAAGTAGCTACTGTCTGTACTTGGCAGACTATCATATGTATCTCCAGTACCATGCATTATACTGTAGTTTCTTGCGGAGACCCTCTTTGAGAAGTCATGTCTGTCGCTGACGTTTCTTCTGTAGTTGACCTCCCAGCTTTCCAGTAACGGTTCTGATATGCCAACAATTGCTGGAAGGCTGGGCATTTGGCTTTCTTGAGAGCTAATTGATGTAGTTTCTGAAGCATATCGGAAGCTGTGAGACTTCCCAATACTGCTCCTGGTCTCCACATATTCATCACCAAGGGATCTGAGACCCGATGTGACGTACGTGTCCTCAGCTTTTCCAGTAAGATGCATTGATTCGCGTCTGGTTTCAATCTTCGGCTTCTCGAAATCGACGTGCTCAGACGATCTGTTCATATATTTGACATTCTCAGAGCTCTGGTGTCTTATAGTTTTGATTGGGGCAGTATCGGAAACGACTATACTTGGGTTGAAGTAAGGGATATTTTTAGGCATACTACCGCTGTGGAACACGTACTCATTTTGATTTTTGATTCTCATACCTCGAATTGGTGGTTCTTCATCTGAAGTCACTAAAGCCGGTGACAAATTGTCTTCATGTGCTCTAGCGGCTTGCTCATTACTAATAAATGCTTTCGAAGAAAATGGATCCACCAATCTTTGCACTGATGTAGGTCTCTTAGCCCTGTCTTGCTGTAAAGTAAATGATTCTCGTCTCTCTTCAATGGTCTCTTTAGAAGTCGACCGCTTAGCTCTTTCGATTTTCTCGCTGAATTCATCGCGTCGACTGAATCGGTGCTTAATATCCTGATTTAACATCTTATCAGTTTCTTCTGCAGCTTTGAGATCAATGTTGTATTCCAATCCAGGAACTTTGGCAGCGCTGTAGACGTCTTTGTATGTTTGTATGAGGTCTCCGTCTTGGATGTAAGCGCCTTTGTTGTCCATGCGTTTATGCATTTGGTTTGCAAACACTTTCTGTCCAGCAGATTTATGTGTTCTCTCCGCAGGGACTGGTTTGAAGTTTTGAACTTGACTTTCACTGTACGAAAATGCACTCTTTTCCGAATCTACGCTCTTATACTGAGCAGTAGACTTTTCTGTTTTGGTCTTTTTGATTTCTTGCTGTCCGTCACTGTCCGTTTGGTCTTTTTTCGATTTCTTCCCACTCTTTCTCAGCAGCAACCGACTAAAGAAAGACTCTTCCTTTTTGGTAGTTTTCAAGACTTCATTCTCAATTTTCTTTTCTGACTTAGATTTCTTTTCTTGGCAAGTTTCTTCGGCGTATTTCTTATCTGTTCTGTATTTCGTGACGCGTTCTTCTGCGAGGTTGATTGTTTCTTCTCTGTGGTGTACTATTGGTGAGTCTCTGATAGATTGGTCTTGCGTGCTGGATTTGCTTCGTTTGATTGAGGATCTTGGGGTGTTGTTTTCTGCGATGCTGAGTTTGGTGGGGGTTTGTCCGACCAGCTGGCTCAAGGCGAGGCCGGGCGGTAGGGAAGATGACTTCATTTTGGTATCGTTTGGCGTTTCAATGACTCTCTGCAGGTCCCGGTTCGTGTGTTGGTGCTGTACGTTGACTATTGCGTGTTTTGTGGTCGATGAAGAGAATGATTCTGGAAATTAGAATAAGAGATATTTGAACCTTAAGTATACAGAAATATGATACTTTTAACTAAATAACGACCGGTTTGGTCAATTGGTAGTGACGCTGCTTCTTGTTCGACGGGTCCTGGGTGTTTGTTTTTGTCTTTATGTATGTTCGACACAAGGGAAAACTTTAATGTGGGCCTTTAAATGTGTAGCGTTATAAGCAGAATAAACATTAGTTACTATCTATAAGAAAATTTTGTCACGCGTCCATGTTAGCCTGGCTGATAAGTCTAGCCCTGTTCTCTCTACCTGCGACATAAGTTTATCCTTTTAAAAATACAGTTAAATCCTTCTATAAATATCTTCGACTTCTTATCGAGTGGTTACTTTCTTAGCAAGGTTAGAGACTAAATAAGAATCTTTAATTTCTTATTTAGTACTAGCTTTCCGCCCGGGACTTCGTCACGGTAGGAATTTGGGAAAATTATGTAGCCTATGTGTTAATTCAGGGTGTCAGCTACCTCCATACCAAATTTTATCAAAATTGGTCCAACCGTTTGAGCGTGAAAGAGTTACAAACAGATATTAGTCAGGATAAGAATAAAGTTTGATTGGGCAGGCCACGTCTGCCGCATGCCGCATGAATTGTGGGCGAAGACCACCACACAGTGGAAGCCACCGACCGATAGAAGACTACGCGGCAGACCGAGACGACGACGATGGCGAGACGAGCTGGACGCCTTTTGTAAGGCATGTCCGCAGGAAGCACAAGATAGGGAGTCATGGAGGTAACGGAGAGAGGCCTTTGCCCAGCAGTGGGACACATAACGGCTACATAAGATAAGATAAAAATAAAGTAGAAGGGGTAGTTACCAGTAACGACTTCTGAAGACCTGTGAGTGACATCAGGAGTTGTGCTTCTTATCATTTCTTCGTTTAGCTCCGGCGTTATCGGCAAGGCTGTCGCGGCGATCTGCAAAAAGGAAACACGACTTATAGATGGGTAAACTAACTAAATGTTACTAATTAAGTGGTTATAACTACAATACGGTGATAACCCAGTTGGTAATGAGCCAGACTTGTAATCCGAAGGTCGTGGGTTCAAATCCTGGTGCGGGCCTGTACCACTACATTCGTCTTTTCGGATTTATGTACGGATTTCTAATTATCACTTGCTCAACGGTGAAGGAAAAAATCGTGATGAAACCCGCCCGTCAAAGAAAAATTTCTAAAGACGAGCGGTCCACCAACCCGCATTGGGCCCGCGTGGTGGACTATGGCCTAAATCCCCTTCGTGTTTCGAAGGAATGCCCGTGCCTCGGTGGGACGTATATGGGCTGGTAAGAAAAAAAAATACAATACACTATGTATAGGTCAAATGTGGCGTCAAAGACTAGAATTACAAGATGTTCTGCCTATCCCGAATGGGATGACAGGCGTGAATGTATGGATGGAAAACATAGTTTACTAAAGGCTACCCGGGACTTCTTTCCCGTGGGAATTTCGTAAAATCTTTCCTTGTTTCTTGCTTACGTCATAAAAGAAACCTTGGTGCCAAATTTCAGCTTTCTAGGTCTAAGGGTTTGGGCTGGGCGTTGATGAGTCAGTAAGTCAGGCCCTTCTTTCTATACATTGAGATTTGCATACACAGATTTAAAGTAGTACAATAAACAGAATTTAGAATACAGCCTACAACAAGGCGGACTTATTGCTAGGTAGCAATTTCTGCCAGGCAAGAATAAGTATTGATTTTTTTTCGTCTTCTTCTTATCGTGTAGACAGACAAGTATGTGGCGAACTTGGCTAACCCTGGTGTCAGAGTTTGTAAACCGCACAATGGCCTCTGACTTGTTTTAACGACTGTAGTCAATCGACAACAGCCGGGACCGACATCTTAACGTCCCCTCCGAAGCACGGAAACGCTCGTGATAAATTACGACTTATGTCACCCATCAGGTTCCCTACCTCTGTGTACGTTGCTTAGCCTCACTGATCGGTTGAGATCAGCGAGTACCACTGAGCTACGACTTTTTTTTATTAACTATATTTAAGCTACCATTAAGATACTAACCGGATTAGTTTTTTTCCTCCTGGGCGCGCCGTGTGTGCGTCGCGGCCGCACCGCCATTTTGTGTCTCGCGGCCGAGTGCGACAGAGGCGCCACCCCTGTCGGTGGTTCTGACGAATCTGGAATAACAGAAAATAAAAGTTTAAAATTGTAACAGTAGTACCCCCACGTCAACATATACAGGGTGTAAAGGACAGCTTTGCAAATACTTAAATGGTGGAATCTACCCATAACTATCATTAGCTACAAGTAATTATTTTTTCCAGGAAATGTCAAGATAAGGAGTTTTCGTTATTTGCCTACTTTGGCGCTACGCAACGTACCGCGTAACCGCGCCCCGCGCGCGCTCCCCTGGCTATCGGAGTACGATGTACACATGGCAGCACATCAGGCTATAAATGTTCACCTTGACGTCGCCAGGGGGGTGTCACTCCACAGTTTAGGCATGTTCGCGCGGCGGGCATACTGAGTATGCCAACGAGCGCGGGTTGATACTCGCCGCGCGCGCACTCACCGCGTTGGTCGCGTATTGAACAAAATAATAAGTGTACCTACTTATTTACAATATTAAAACCAGACAGAAACACGTTTTGCCATCACAATAGTCTGTAGATGTATGTAGTTAGTAGATATTTAGGCTAGGTATCAAATAAAATGGTTGGTTATGTTACCTTGTGTTTTTACTTACTACACTTCCTAACTAAAGTTACTCTTGATTTTATAAGCAGTGTTATCTTACTTAATTAATTTCAATAATATTTTACCTCTAAATCGGCAGCGAGTGTTGACCCTGAGCTCTCGTCGCGAACGCGGCATCGAGCCGGCGGTGCGCAATAGAATATGAACGCTAGTGACCGTCCATAAGTTTCAAATTCTTTTGCAAGCCTGTGCCGCTTGCAATAGTAGGCAAATTTTTATGCCTAAAGTTGACTTTTGTTAGGGAGTGAGACTTCTGTACGTTAGTACTTTTATTTATTCTGTGACGTCGCCCTCATCTCCCTCGTAATAGCGGCGGCTTTCGTAATGCAAACTGGTAACCTGACGTGCTGCTATCTGTACATTGCTGGTTTTCGTGTTTTACGCTGTTATTGTTGTTTTTTAATGCAAAATGGATTGTGTTCGAATAAATGATTTAATTTTAAAGCAGAAAATACCTAATAAAAAACTTGAAAAAAAACACTGGAGTAATGATTTAGAATGATGATCTAAGGTGAGGGTTTCAGTTTTTGCTAACCTGTCCTTTTTACACCCTGTATGAATATTTAACCCTGCTAATACATATTATAAATGCGAAAGTAACTCTGTCCGTCTGTTACGCTTTCACGCCTAAACTATTGAACAGATTATGATGAAATTTAGTACAGAGATAGATTAGACGCTGGGAAAGGACATAGGCTACATTTTATCCCACTGCTGGGAACTTTATAACCTGTAGTCCACGCGGGCGTATTATATAACTTTAAAATTAAACATTGTTGTAACACCGCAAGCCGACATTCGATTGCTTATAACATGCAAACAGCTAATCCAATTTTGATGAAATATAGCTAAGAACCATCGCGATGACGTCAGCTTTCAAACAAAAAAGCTGCATCGAAATTGATCCATTCGTTTGGGAGTTACGATGCCACAGATAGACACACAGTTTCACAGATACACGCGTTAAATTTATAACACCCCTCTTTTTCTATCGGGAGTTAAAGAATGAAGACATAATACGGTTTTCTCCGTCACGTAGACAACTTTTTCCGAAAGTTTTTTTAAAAGTTTTTTTTATACTAATATTATAAAGAGGATTTGAAAAATCCTTTCACCATTGAAAGTTCCATTATCCCCGATGGACATAGGCTACATAATTTTCCCGAATTCCCACGGGAACGAAGACCCAGGCGGAATGCTAGTATCCTATAAATAAATAATGGATTAAGAAAAGAGGAGTCAGCAGAACCTTGGTATGGTTTCATATGGCTTCCGTGGTTGAATCAGTTCCCTCTGTATAATTCAATATTGAACGAACTTCACGATAATAAATAAACCGATTAAATGAGTATTCGCCCGCGCGGTAAGGGGGCGCGGGGGGAGGCGACAAAGGGGTCCAAGAGAGGTTTTTAAGATAGGTTAACTCTTGACCTCAGTCTTGACCAAGGTCATAGATAAGATCGACGATGGAGCGAGTTAACCCAGAAAATGCCATTAAGGCACTGGTACACCCACGCACCGACGGAACACAGCAAGTTGCTTGGCTTCGGACTTTGGTAGGAACCAGACGGCCCTTTACAGAGCCTACCACCCCGCATGAGACCATAGGACACCACTTCAGATTTAGAACAAGTTGAGGTGTCTTTGCCTGAGATTGAGGAGGCAGGTCTGATTAAGTTTCCTTAGTAGTCTCTTACGACACCCACGGATAGAGATGGGGTGGTATTCTCGCATTTTCGCCCGAATTTTCATACATTGATGAAGCAACGTCACCGCCAACTTATCGTGTAGATATGGTCAAATTGTGGTGAACTTGACTAACCCTGGTGCCAGAGTTTTCAAACCGCCAAATTCAACCACAGTCGGGATCGCTGGCTTGACTTGCCCTCCGAAGCACGGAAACGCTTGGATAAACTGCCACTTTTGTAAGCCACTGTCTGCTGCTGCTGCTGTCCTCGTCCATCTCGGAGGAGCCCACGAGTGAAGTAAGTCTTCTTCTTCTATCGTGTCGGCAATTGATTAGGCTAAATTTTGGTAGACCAGAAGGCGGCGCCCTTATGGCCCTCTGGTTTACCTCAAGTAAGTCCTCTCGCGAGCAGGTGGTTGGACCAGGTGCGCCATTGTTCGCACCGGTTCCCCACATTTACAGCTGGTGTCCGTTCTACACAGGTTTTCTTTGCTGCGGCCAAGAAAACCTGTGTTCTGAGCCTGTTTAGGCTTTTCCAGATTGGCCACGATTCCTTGTAGCCTGGAGGTTAGTTTTCCTTAAGAGGAAAAAGAGGAGAATGATGGAGTTTTCTTGCCCAAAGATTGCATCGGGAGTCTGTGGGGCTTCCGTTTATAGCCTGCGTCGATGGCAGGAATCTTTGCGGTTGGAGTGTTCGTGGGAGTGGTGGTGGCCGCTGCTGCTGTCCTCGTCCCTCTCGGAGGAGCCCGCGCTGAGGAGTGTGAAGTAAATAAAGTAAAAACTTACTGTACAAGTCAGAGTGGTCACTGCGGTTGGAGTGGTCGTGGGAGTGGTGGTGGCCGCTGCTGCTGTCCTCGTCCATCTCGGAGGAGCCCACGCTGAGGAGTGAAGTAAATAAAGTAAATACTTACTGTACAAGTCAGAGTGGTCACTGCGGTTGGAGTGGTCGTGGGAGTGGTGGTGGCCGCTGCTGCTGTCCTCGTCCATCTCGGAGGAGCCCACGCTGAGGAGGGAGCCGTCGCTGCAGGACGACTGCGATATCCCTGCATGGTGCCGCTGTGGACAAGAGAAACGAGGGTTACTTGTCATGCTATTGGAACACTTAATTCTCAGGGTAAGAAAAAATTTTTTTAAGAAAAGAAAAACCAACTGAGCAATCGTGCCTTCAAGTCAAGCGGAAAACAACTACGTTGTGCTTGTAGGTTAGCGCCATCTGTGTCGCGTACGGAGAACTACAGACTCATAACAAGGGCGAAACCTATTAACTATTTTTTATTTTTTGGGTCTAGTTCCTTCTCTAAACCGTTATAAAGAAACCTTTGTAGGTGCAAGGGTGTGAGGCTTAGCGTTAATGAATTAGTATATCTAAATATATAAAAGGAGAAACTGACTGACTGACTGACTGACTGACATATCAACGCACAGCCTAAACGGCTAAACGTAGGCACTTGAAATTTGGAAGGGACGTAGCTTAGGTACCGTAGAGGTGCACTAAGAAAGGAATTCCCGAAATTCCCACGGGAACGGGAATTAGCGGGAAAATCCTTTTGTATGAAAAATCTAAACCGCTTAAGTTAGACCATTGATTCCCAAAGTGGTCCAGGCGGACCCCCAGGGGTCCACGGGAAACTCTATGGGGGTCTACGTTGGCGTGACAAAAAATGGGGGTTCACATTTCGTGGATCCACGAAAATTTATCTGGTTTCGATAGTGAAGCACTAAAATTATTTATCTCTAAATAAAATAAGTTAGAATTGATTGGTTCCTTGTGCTCTGAGAAGATGTCAAAAGAGAAAAGTTGGATAGAATCACTTTTTTGATCGGCCAACATCCACTCACGGAACAATAAATTAACCAATCAGTTCTCACTTTTTTTTCGAAAACTGTTAATTCGTGGTTGGAATTCAGCCGCAACGCAAGTAGATCTAATCTTCACATTTTTTGTCGAGTTTTGGGAATAGCTGCAGGGGGTCCACTCCACCGAAACCAGCAAAATTTTGAAAGTGGTCTCCGAGAATAAACAGTTTGGGAACCTCTGAGTTAGACGCTTGAAATTTGGCATGCAGGTACCTTAGTAAACTTAAAGCTTAGTTGCAACAGGATATTGCAAAATTCCCACGGGAACGGGAGTTAGCGGGAAAAAACTTTTGTATGTAAAAATCTAAATCTTAAACTAAATCAATATTTAATTAACTAAATGAAGGTCCATTAATGGACCGTCAATAAAGTGTAATCTGTTCAAAAGAAAAAATTAACACGCAAGCGAAGTTGCGGGCATCAGCTAGTTACCTCTATATGGGGGTGACTTTAAATTAGTTAGCGAAGCTTTAAGGGGGATACTAATTTTTTTTAAATAAATAGGTGATACATGCCTAAATCTTAAAAATGTAATTAACCCCAAGTATGCAAAAATCAACTTAAATAGCTAAATACATTTTGTTGAGCAACTTTATTTGATTATAGCCTAGTTGGTGATGTATAGAGGTATAAGCCAGAAATGTAACTAGAAGGTTGCTAGTTCAAATCCTGGTACGGGCCTGAACTACTAAATTCGCCTTTTCGAATTTATATACGCTTGCTCAGCGGTGAAGGAAAACATCGTGATAAAACTAGCTCATCTAAGAAAATTTGTTTTCTAAAGGCGGGCAACCCGCTTTTGGCCGAATGTTTCGAAGAGAGGCCCGTGCCTCTCGGTGGGGACTAGGGTTGCCACCTTTTTTTAGGGAGAATAGAGTATTTTTTATTTTGTTAGAACAAAAAATAAAGTACACTGAATAAAAAAAGAGTATTTATTTATTGGTTTTAAAAACATATTTTTTGTTACTTTTTACAACACTTAGCACATGTTTGTCTTTTTAAAAAATGTTAATAGCCTCTTTACAATCAAATTTCAAATTAAAATATATTATTAATTTTTGTTTTATTAAATTTAAAAACGCTCTGTTTCTCTCGTCCCTCCACTTTACATTCATAACGGAGAAGACTCTCCGTAAATGCAGAAGTGGCCGGGATGGATAAAATATATGAAATTAATTTATAAATATTCAGAAAATCTTCAGATTTATTAAATATGTGTTGCCACTTTTGTGCTGTTACTAATTCAAAGAGATCGAACCCATACAGCCTTGTCTTATGTAATGTAATGTCGTATTTACGTAAAATCGTCGTGATACTGATTGTTACTAATTTACTATAATAGTAACAGCCATTTCACGAAGATTTCACATAAATAGAGTATTTTAGCGTACTCTATTGGTGTCGTAGATTATAAAGTACGCCTAGTTGAAAAATACTACAATACTCTATTTTAGAGTACGGGTGGCAACCCTAATGGGGACGTATATTAGCAGATAAAAAAAAACTTTATCCTAATCCATAGAGAGAATTAAATCAATTAACCCCTCTATACAGCAAAGAAATAGGGATGTTGACCAACTTTTTTTTATTGTTTATCTTAAAAAAAGAACTGAATCCAAAACCCAAAACCGAAATAATTTTTGAAAACTATTGAGAAATAAAAAAGTTACAAGCTTTTAAATTTCAACACAGGGGGAAACTGTCAAAAAACGAAAAAGAGATGCACTTACAGGCATGTGACGTCACCGCCATTTGTTTGCGTAGGTAAAAACGAGATAGCTAGCTCTCCCCACAAAACGAGATAGCTAGTTCTTACGTTAATATAAATGCCAATAACTAGTTCATTTATAAACCAATTTTAATGCTGTTTTCGGATATTAATATATTTCTAGCATTATTTTTTGTTTCACATACAATATTTTATAAAATCAAACACTGTCAACATCCCTATTCCAGTCTTCATTCAGCATTACATTTCCAAGTAAGTAGCTAGATAACATCTATTCAACAGGCGTTAGAAATGGAAGTAATGATATAACAGTCCCGGATATAAGAGCTAAATTACTTAGACGTTCGTTTGAGCTGCCCACTCAAGCATAATATTGGATAAGTTGGGTAAGCATAGCGCAACTTATGCTAAGGATTTGAAGAAATATGAAAGACTGTATATTTTAATAAATAAACGGGTTTCTTAACAGTTGTATACAGGGTGTAAAAGACAGGTAAAAAAAACTGCGACCCTGGGCTCAGACAATCATTCTGAATGGATTTTCTACTGGAATTCTCTTTTTAATATTTCTGCTTGCTGGAATCATGTTTTTTACTATTTTCTGCTCACATTTTTTTATTATTTAATCGAATACACTGCATTTTGCAATAAAAAAAATCATAACAACGTAAAACACGAAAACCAGCAATGTACATCGCACTCCTATAGCAGCAGCGCGGCGCGGGGGGATCGCGCACGGGGCGCGGTTTTGCGATACGTTGCGTAGCGCCAAAGTAGGTAAATAATGAAAACTCCTTATCGTGACGTTTCCGGGAAAAAATAATTACTTTTAGCTGATGATAGTTATGGGTAGATTTCACCATTTAAGTATTTGCTAAGCTGTCAAAGGACAGGTGTTTATTTTTTTAAGGAAGAGCGGTACCACCTAACACAGGCTGATTAGCTTCTTCTTCTTATCGTGTAGGTTTAGTCAAGTTTGTGGCGAACTTGGCTAACCCTTGTGTCAGCGTTTTCAAACCGCACAATGGCCTCTGACTTGGTTTTAACGACTGTGGTCAATCGACAACAGCCGGGACCGACAGCTTAACATGCTCGCCAAAGCGCGGAAACGCTCGTGATAAATTGCCACTTAGGTCACCCATCAGGTTCCTGTGTACGTTGCTTAACCTCACTGATCGGTTGAGATCAGCGAGCGACACAATCAACCACTGCGTACTTTTAGCAATTACGTATTTTGAACATTTTTTTTGACACAAATTAACAATGCCGATGAAAAACTAACTTCCCATCTTTTCCCTCAACAAAAATTGTAAAACCAACTGCAGTAATAGGTTTGTAAAATAAATAGTAACAGGGATGGTGATAGATAGATAGATAAAAAGTTTATTTGTCTGCACAGTCACACACATGCACAATTATTCCAAGTGCAAATTAACAGAAGTGTATATAAACTTAATGCAAGTTATTATACATTAGAGAGGAAAAATAAAATAAAAAAAATGGCTAATGGGTGGCTAATTAAGAAAAAAAAATGTCCCGAATTAGGTCATTAAGAGAATATTTTACAAGTTAATCTAATTCTGATACTAATTTGAACAATTTCGCATTATGCAGTCTAAGGTTCGTGTTACAAAACGCGATTCAGACTCTGATCTATACTTGAGTAGCAGTCGTCTTTGTCATTTTGATAGTGAGAGAAAGAGACAATCGATACTTAAGTATAGATCAAGACTTGAGTCTCCTTCAGTAATACGAGCCTGAATCTGAAATCTTTACCTTGATATTGGCACTACTTAAGTGGCATTCGTCTTTGTCATTTTGATAGTGAGAGAAAGAGACAATCGATACTTAAGTATAGATCAAGACTTGAGTCTCCTTCTGTAATACGGGCCTGAATCTGAAATCTTTACCTTGATATTGGCACTAACATATCTTCTTCTCGGCGGTCGCTTCACCGGCATCTCCTCAGCTTTGGTCACATACAGCATCATCTTTATCGATGTCGATAGTCTCAATTCATCGACACTTCACAGCACTTTTAGTATTTATTTATTTAACTTACACTATCACAGTTTGTATTGCACTTTACTTTTTTTACTTCCATAGTTTAGTTTTTTTGTTTTTGAGGTTATACTGTAGTTAGTTGATTGAAAATCAAGATAGGTAATGGTTTCGGTTTTCCAAAAAAATTTTTTTATTCAATCAATCAATCAATCAATTAATTTCATTTATTTGCATTGAATAGGGTGAGTATATAAAGGTCTTATGAACTATGTTAGTATCCACTATCCAGCACTTGAGTAACGGCATGCAAATATTATTGAATATGATGCGTTAATTTAAGCTTGTCTTTTTTTATTATAAGATGGGTTAACTCTTGACCTCAATCTTGACCAAGGTCTTTTTTTTTTTTTTTTTTTTAATTTTGGCCTGGAAACCCCCCGATATTATTTTTCGGGGTCCTTCAGTCGCAATATTTTTATTTTTAATCTCATACTACTTAAAACCAAGGTCACCTATTTACTGTTTTACCCGTAACCACTACTTACTCGTGAACATAGCTTTAAAAAATTATTTCACCCTTTTTGAAGGCGGGTCAATTTTTTGTTAAAAATATTTTATTGTCTGTAAATAGTTGAATTTACGCAATTTTTTTTTTCATTTTCGTCAAGTTTTCACAATTTAAGTAAAATAAATTTATTGAAAATTCAGGTTTAGCACTTGCTCGTCTGAAAATTATAGCGCTCCATGTATCTTGAGTATACTTTTATAGCTTCTCAAACAGACCTCTTTTGTATGAAAAATCGTGCAATATCCCTAGACCGTGTTGATGTGTGTATTTTATCCTAAATGTTGCTTCAGCAAATTTATAATGTTACTTAGACAAGAGTAGACAGAGCAATAACCTACGATTAACAAATTACGAGTTAGAAGAATTTTGAGTTAGATGAATGGCAGATACTTAAGGCGACTACAGCACCTAAATTACGATTTTATGATGCGTAGATAAGCATGACGCACTGCATTAAATCGAAGAAAAAAAATACTACGGTAATATTCAGGACATAAACTAGATAAGACTTTTGCTGAAAACATGATTCAGCACTTTTGGTTTGATAGAAAAAGCTCACAAAGTCACCTCTAAATACCGATATTGTGTATTTTTTAAGCTGTAAAAACGATAGTAAAATGCACACAGGAACTTGAATTTGCTATGAAAATGTTCGTGATTGAACACTCTCGATAAGTAGTTAACGCATTTTTCGATTTAAGCTGTTACCTTCCCATAAATCTCATTTTTCTAACTTTCGAACATGTTTTTACGCACGCACGCTTTCATAGTCCGTAGGTATCTAAAGGGCGTATGATTATTAAAAAAACATTCAAAATGATTTATTCGTTAATTTACATACATACGTACACTCACGCCTGTAATCCCATACGGGGTAGGCAGAGCACCAGTGGTTCAGAACCACTTGATGCCACGTTTGACATAAATTCTGAGGGTTATTAGATGAGACGTGTTGTATAGTGGTGAGAGGTTGTCAGCCTTTTGCCCACAATACAGCAAAACCCTCGCGTCCCTGTTAGGGGCCATCCATAAATTACGTCACACGTTAAGGGGGAGGGAGGGGGTCGACGAAGTGTGACATTGTGTGACAAGGGGGTGGGAGGGGTCCTTCATTTTGTGACGTCACATTTCAAGATCTATTATAATCTAAGTGTCAAAACACGAATTTTGAACTATTAACGAAAAACTCAAAACACATTTGCAACTCTATCTGTATAAACATAAGGATCAAATTTTTAATTTCCTGAAATGTTACTTTAGATGTTAATTTTATTTTAAAAAACAATATAACTGGTTTTTTTTTCAATAATTACCTACTAGATATAAAATTGCAAAATGTGTGACGTCACATTAGGGAGGGGGGAATTTCACAAATGTGACCAGCTGTGACAAGGATGGGGGGGGGGTTAAAAATCATGAAATTCGTGTGACGTAATTTATGAATGGCCCCTTACTGACTTTTACAGTATGCCTGGAAAGAGTTGGCAGCTGGTACATTCTAAGTTTTCCTTTCACTCCCAGTCCAGCGTGGAAGTGAAATTTGCTAAGGAGACTTAAACTAACTACTAACGTACACTTCAGACAAACAACATACGAACAATGTATATCAACATATCATATGATTCGGTGATTGACCTGATATGCTGATATCCGCATCACTACATAATGATGCTAAAATTATGCTGCTGATGACATGATTGCTCTCTCCCCTCATCCGGTTTTCCGGCATCGAATCATCATTGACCTCTCAGACAATTACAGTCGAAAGCACATTCAGTTAAATTAACAGCATACTTGTTCCGTTGCCATAAGAGCTATCTTGGTAATTCAATAGCAGTCAAAAGTGGTTGCCGTGGCTGAAATCAGTCGAACACACACACACACACACACTCATACAGACCGACTGTACAATGGCGGTAGAATGACAATGTTGGCTATTTTATCCCTTCAGCATAGCTAGCATGACCCGCGACAAACTCGCATGCTCTTTAATTTCCAGGACTTTATTTCAAACAAGCTTTCCGGACGGGACTTCGTTGTTCCCGTGTTAATTCGGAAAAAGTGTGTTTTGCGTTTTGATTTGGACTTACGTCCTTTTAGCAATTCAAGATCATGTGTCAACAACGTCCATTGAACGCAAAATAAATGCAACCTTCTGGTCATAATTTTAAGGTTATATTTTCCTTGGTGATCAACTGTCATGAGAGTTGAGTCTATTGCTTATGCTAATATTGGCCTAATCACAACATAGACAAGAAATCAGCTGCAGCTCGAGTACGATGGTGATAGCGCGTGTAATGCGCCGCGGCCCTATGTCAAAATGTCAACATTGACAACGCCAGAGGGCGAGCAAGTCTTTAGAATAGAATAGAATATCGTTTATTTGCCAGAATACAGTAATATTACATGATGTTTGATAAATATATGTCCATGTATTCCACCTTCATGCAGACGTGCAAAATGTCACCTTAATACTAAAATATTGGCAGTCGTTAAGTCGTTGGCAGAGTTAAGTGTTACGTAGAATCAATTTTTCTACGTAACACTTAACTCATAGTTTAGATACGTCTGGACGCTGTAAAAACACTTGTCACCCAACCATTTAGTACATTTTTAAATTTATTTATAATGGTCAATAGCTTTAAATTGTCTGGTAGCTTTTTATACGCCCTCGCGCAGTCAAAGTGAAGATTCAGCGTCAGCCGTGTGGCGTGCCGCGCGAGTTTGTCGCCATCGTGCTCGAGGTGCTCGGTCGCTCCCTCTAAGCCCCACTACTACCCCGCTTCGAAGGTCACCGTGAGTGGCGCACGTAAACGTTAATCACGTTAAAAGAAAAACAAGGTAAATTAAGTATTAACACCTAACAAAGGGGCACACCTATAATTACGTTAGTGCTGGATTATTTAATTTTGCAACTAGTGTACCTTTACAACACACCGATGATAGTTTTCGCCACGCCCCTTTACAGGGCCGGACAAAATACGCGATTGGTAAAACTTACTTTGTTTTAATTAGACGGCATTTTCAATTTGTCGATGGAATGGTCGCCATTTTTCCTTTCAGGTGACGAAATTGAGAACTATCCAAATTGCATACATCTAATGACGGCTGCTTTGACTGGTAGCGCCGCCGCCAACTGAATTTTCAGTTGCTAGGTAGTTTGCAACTTTACGTTCGGTTGGCGGTGGCGCTGCTGGTGCTGGTTGTCAGCAAGTATAATTATGAAAATTAAATAGTTCTTAATTTGGCCACCTGAACAGACAAAATGGCCTCCATTCCACCGACACACAACTTAAGTTACAGAATCGGGGCCCAGTTTGATCAAGTGGTAGTGACGCTGTCTCTTGATCGACGTGTTCTGGATTCGATTCCCAGCCGGGGCAAATATTTGTGTAAAAAGCAGATGTTTGTTCACATTTTAACATTGATGGCGTAATAGTACCAATAATTCATATCTGTTTTAGCAAGCACTTCTGAATCTGAATCCTATCGAATTAACAACATAGCTCTCATATCAACGGTACCAGTGTGCTGTTAAAAAAAAGTTGTTACATATTAAAAACGTTACACATTTACCTTATGTTACTTACTGTTATTTTTGGAAAAATCAGCAAGGTCATAAAAACGTTTCTGAATTAAAAATTGTTGCAGTTTTTTTAATAAAAAGTGGTAAGTACATTATACTACTCGTACATTATGGCTTCCAGTCTTAATTTATGGTTTGATGGTATACTTACCACTAATCTTTTTTTTTATTATGAGGTCGACGATGGAGCGAGTTAACCCAGAAAATGCCAATTAAGGCAATGGTACTCCCACGCACCGACGGAACACAGCAAGCTGTTTGGCGTCGGACTTCGGTAGGAGGGTGGTCCCCAACCAGACGGCCCTTTACAGAGCCTACCACACCGCATGAGACCATAACTCAGATTGAAAACAAACTGATGTGTCGTTGCCTAAGATGGATTACTAGGAGGCAGGTCTCATTTTTGTTTCCTTATACCACTAATCCTTATCTGAACCATATTTATAAATTAATAAATTTTTCAAGGTATTTCAAAAAAAATTCTCAAAGTATATTATGAGAGTTATGTTTCATAGCATAACAATAGGTAATAATTTTCACTGATAAGATTACAAAGTGAGGTTGAGGATGGTCGTATGTTATCTAAGATTAAAGTCTACAGTGAGGGTTTATTATAAAAAAATGTATATTACAATAGTTCTAATAAAAAGATGAGGTAACTTTTGACTTTTGAGAATAGTACTTATCTCTTCCGTATCACATGCCGCGATAGTCGATAGACAACAGATATTTTTCATTACTCATACTCTGAAGTTGCCTAAGGAGGGGCTTGAAAGTAATACTTTTCAGGCCTAGGGAGAATCGCTTTCAACTGACAGCTGTCAAATTAAGTATTAAAAAAAACATGTTCCGACATCCTATACAGCCACTTTATTACAGCGCGATATAAAATTGAAATAACAAAAGTGAAGTATTCATTGAAGAATATTTTTTTAATGACCTTATAATAATATACTTTTAGGTATTTCTTTAAAATAACATAGATTTTGGCAAAATATTTAGCATTTTTTTCAATGATGAAAATGAAAAATAATGGCTGAATAGCTGGCCAGCCACAGGAAAAAACATAATAAGCGGTAAAGTGGCATTCCGATCTTCATTTGTTTTTTCGAGTTGTAAAATTTAGTTCATACTTCTGCATTGCAGAGATTTGTATGAATGCAAGGAGTTCAGATTATTGATGTTGTTATTTTCTTGTATTCGTAATGAAAAGCACAGTGTTTACCTCGGGTGAAAGACTTATTTAGTCCCTCGAATTATTCGTCTCGAAACCCCGTCTCGGGACTTAAATAAGTTATTTTCACCCCTTAAGTAACAATGTACTATTAACAGCAGCTGACTTGAAAAAAAATCAAATCAAACTCACAGATTTTTACCAATAGACGGAGTAATTCAAGAGGAAGGTTTGTGTGTATATTTATTTTTTGTTAATAGTTTTAAATATGGTAAAAGAAATCGTCATTCGTCATTAACTGTGCAGAAGAAAATCAGCAGAACCCTTTGGTTCCGTTAAAGAGTGAGAAGTATACTCAAATGTTCACTCTATTAATTGATAACTTGCGAAATTATAGATTTTTGTTATACTCGGGTACGAAATAAAAGAAAAACACTATAAAGGTAAATAAAAGCTCTATGTTTTTCTGTCAACCATGTTTTTTATATGCGTAATTCATATAAAATTCCAACTTGAAGATATACATAAATGCATTTGCAATTTTCAGCCGGGCTAAACATTGACTTGTGACTTTATTTTGTCATGTCGAATGTCAAGGTCCTTCTACCTGTTCCATCTATACATATTATAAAGAGGAAAGATTTGATTGTTTGTTTGTTTGCAATGAATAGGCTCCGAAACTACTGGACCGATTTCAAAAATTCTTTCACCATTAGAAAGCTACATTATCCGCGATGGACATAGGCTACATAATTTTCCCGAATTCCCACGGGAACGAAGTCCCGGGCTGAATGCTAGTACTAATATACGTCATAGCACGAGAGGGCGGAATGAGATACATAAAAAAACTATGTCCAATTGTCCAAGTTAGCTGTGAAGAATTATTAACGCAATATTTTTTTATGCTGTTACATCTGTAGAAATTACTTTTATGTTTATTGCTAGCAACATTCAGAATTTTGATAAAACTCCATTTATAATTTATAACCCAAATTGTACCTTTTATTTGTATGTCAGTGTACGAGAGCTAGCAACTTCAATTACATTCAAGGTGACAGCTATTTAAGTTAATTAGTCGCAAAATCATTTTTTTTTGCAGTTTTGTAGATTTGTGAAAGTAAATACAAACTATATTAGATTTTGGAGAATTTTGTGTTTCAATTTTGTAGTTTGTTTTGTGTTTTAATGTATCACATGCATATTGCATAATTCGTCCATTGCTGGTACATCTAAAGTTTTTTTTTTCACTCCAAGTACCGCGTGGAAGTTCATGAAAATTAAAACTCGTCAATTTGTAAACAATGACACCAGTAAAATGGAAATTTCCGATATTTATTTGCAATATACAGGGTTACTTTTTAATCAGTATCCAATTTTTTCTTACGGTGTCAGTAACATTGATAGAACGTAAATAAGGAGGAAAATAATATTTTTTTTCAAAAAATTTCAGATTTTGATACCCCTTTTTAAGGTCTTAGAGGAAGAATTTTGTAAAACGCAAAAACACGTGTGTCACAAATTGTGTTGAAGAGTACTATTACAAAGTTTCTAGTCATTTGAAAGATGTTTTTTTTTCCATACAAAAATTTTGATTTATTTTCATGCTTCAGACGATCTAGCTTGAAATGTTTATAAAACGTAGAAACAAAAAAATACGGGTCTGTTAAATTTTTATAAAGTTTACGTACAAAAAATTTGGATACTGATAAAAAAAATTACCCTGTATACACTTTATTTAAGTATCTTAATACCTATGCATATTTTATTAGGTATTGAGCTTTAAATTATCATTATTGGTGGTCAATAATGAGATAGCAAGTTATCGCAGTAATTCTTTTTACCTATTTAGGTATTCATATTGATTTTATTAGTGAAACTGGATGCAAAAAGCGAAAGCTCTTGTCTCTAGAGACAAAAGAATCGTGCAAAGTGGCGCACCTTGGGGGAGGCCTATGTTCAGCAGTGGACTGCAATATGATGAGTGAAACTCCAAACGAAAAAAGTTTTTCAAGTCAAGCTCAAAATAGCTTTCTTTCATAAACTAGTTTTCCGTCCGGGACTTCGTTCCCGGGAAAATTACGTAGCTTTGAGTTTACTCGTCGCAAAGATATAAAAATACAAATCTTTCCTCTTTATAATGTAAGTAAGTACAGATTTAGATTTAAGATATTACTTATAGTTAGTCAAAGAAGTGAATTACATTAGTTATTTTAACTCTATACGCCTATTCGCAAAGGTGCAGAATTCCCCCGAGAAGAATAGGTTCATGAACTTAGGGAGTAAGGGGCCATCCATAAATTACGTCACACGAATTTCATGATTTTTTTACCCCCTCCCTCCTTGTCACAGCTGGTCACATTTGTAAGACTCCCTCCTCCCTAACGTGACGTCACATATATTGCATATTTTCCGTTTTTTGTTTTTTTCTAATAAAAGCAATACTTAATAAAGTTGTTGTTTTTTTTGGGAAGTCAAAACCCATTGTCTTAACCAAAGTAAAAACGAAAAACGAGTGCTTGGGACGGAGGAGGTTAAGTTTGTCGTTAATATTTAACGCGTTTTGATACTCATAACACAGTTTGAAATATGACGTCACGAAACTTATGACCCCTCCCACCCCCTTGTCACACAATGTGACACTTTGTCGAGCCCCTTCCCTCCCATTAACGTGTGACGTAATTTATGGATGGTCCCTAATACATAATTTGGAATTTAAAAGTTATTTATCTATCTATATATTATATAAAAATGAATCACTATTACCCTTGGTCATCGCATCACGCGTGAACGGCTGGACCGATTTGGATAATGCTTTTTTTGTTGTATTCCTTATTGTCAGGAGAAGGATCTTATGAAAGAAAAAATTAAGAAAGTTGAAAAAGAAAAGAAAACAGGACAACGTCTGTCGGGTCAGCTAGTGTAGTGATAAAATCCTTACTAAAACTATAAACGCGAAAGTTTGTATGTATGAAAGTTTGTTACTCTTTCATGCAAAAACGACTGAAAGGATTTTAGTGAAACATCAGATATAGCTTATACATCAGAATAACACATAGCCTCCATAATTAGAAAAAATTCTCACGGGAATAACTTAACAATTTAAAATTTTCCGTGTTGTAATTTATTTTAAGGATTTATTAACAAAAATCCACAGCAATACAGAAATGCCGTGTGGTGATCGGTTGAGAATAACACCACCCCATCTCTTTCCGTGGGTGTCGTAAGAGGCGACTAGGAAACTAAAAAAAGAGACCTGCCTCCGATTAATCAGCTTGCTGTGTTCCGTCGGTGCGTGTGAGTACCGTGCCTTAATTGGCATTTTCTGGGTTAACTCGCTCCATCGTCGACCTTATCTATGACCTTGGTCAAGATTGGGGTTAAGAGTTAACCCATCTCATAATAAATAAAAAAAATGCTTACATCTATAAGCATAAGCAACCATTTAAAAATAGCACGCAAATGCATTTTATTATCATCCTCGTAAAAACATCGGCATAATGATAACACTTACTGTACTGTTATGTTATCATGACATCACGATAACTAGCTGATAAGGTGAAGTACTGATAAAAATATGATAAAAGATAATAAAACAGGCGAAAATGGTTATCAATAATATTGTTGTGATAAGAAACTCTCGTGTTTTATGGACACTTGTTTTTAATGCTATATGCAAACTGAAGTTTATATGTGTTGAGTGCCTTGATGCCTCAATGACCTAGTAAAATTAAATAAAATATGAAGAATATCGCTCAGTACGTATCCGAGAGATCTCGACCAGATAATGGTGATACCCGGCAGTGCGTCTGGATCCGATGGAAGAAAGTGGTATGCGAAATGAGTTCGCGCAAAAAATAAACTTATTTTAATCTGTGCTTCGAAACGCTAGGTACCTATCTAATGCATAAAATTCGTAGCAACAATGTCAATAACACGCTTGTAATTTTACTTTCCACGACAAATATAAGGAAAGAATAACTTATAAAGCAAGAAAAACATACCGTTACAGAACTATTAAGAGATAACTTGATAATAACAGCCGCTAAGAAACAATCGAACGTGGAAAGCGCATAGAAAGCTTGCGCAAGAGTGAATTGACGAAACTAGCATAACCAGACCTGTTTAAAACTACTACATTCTAACAAAAACTAGAACATTCAGAGGCCTACACAATTTGGACGTGTTAAAATGCCGCCATTTTAAAGAGCTGTCATTGTGATACATCTCTACACATGGGAGACAAGAGTCATAGGTCTTATGACTTGGTTGTCGTTGATTTTCTTTGTTTAGTAAATTATGTTTTATGTACTTGTAACGTGTAATGATTGCATTTATCGGATTGTTGAAGAGGTTGTAAAACATAAATTAATTTCTTTTATTTTAAACAGGAATAAATTTATGTTTTATGTGTGTGAATGTGTTAGAAAAGATTTTTACAAATGGGAGCCACCGCACCGTCCTGCCGTTAAGCAACGCCGGCTCTGATTAGATACATTTCGTTCAAATTTTAAAACAAAAAACGGGATGTGAATAGAAGAAACGGTTGGACAAAATTCGTTCCAAATTTTCCGCGAAAAACAGAAATTTTCGCGCACTAAATTTTCTGCGGAAAACAGAAATTTTTTCGAAAATTTTTCGGTGCTTGAGAGGTTAAGGTGATTTTAATTATATTCGGAAGACAGTTTTAAACAACATCAGCCTTTTTAATTTTTACACTTAGCTCTCGTGGAAATTTCGGGAATGACTTATACACATTAATCTTCCTCTTGAATCTGAGCGATTGGTGAGAACCGAATGAAAATTCGTTCAGTCGTTTTTGAGTTTGTCGCGTGCAGATTTCAGACGTCAGAAGCGGTGGTGAACTTTATTTATAATAAAGTATGAGTACCTATAATAAGAGTAAGTAAATTTCTATGTATAGTTTTCCCTAACACCAT
This sequence comes from Aproaerema taeniolella, assembly GCA_949987775.1. NCBI lineage: Eukaryota > Metazoa > Arthropoda > Insecta > Lepidoptera > Gelechiidae > Aproaerema > Aproaerema taeniolella. The sequence goes on from OX465245.1 coordinate 2,861,545, forward strand.
AAGATGTATAAACTTTGAAAATATTAGATTTAAAAAAACCTTAAAAGTTTTCTTTAAAAAAATAAATTAATTTAAAAAATAAAAAAACAAGCAGTCGGGCTGCTTAGTAAAAGCTGAAAAGGAAAAAACAAGTAAGTCCAGTAGTCGAGACTTGTGTCAGAAATCCAGCTTCCTAATAAAATAGGTCCCGACTGTTAAAATCGTTATGTTATTCAATAATATTCAATAACACAAGTCTCGACTACTAGACTTACTTGTTTTTTTCCTTTTCAGTTTTTACTAAGCAGTCGGGTTTTTTTTATTTTTTAAATTAATTAATTTTATTTTACACTTTTTAGTTAGGGTCAGATATTTTTATTTGTTTATTGATTTTCTCATCGGCTGTGTATAACTCACTTGCACAAAAACTAAACAATTTCCGAATTAAAAGCCAACTAATTGAGAACCGTTACTAACCAACTTTAAATCGCTATAGATCCTAAACGGTAATTCTGGGTAATTCTGATTCAAAAACGATATGAGAAACCTAAAAATGATTTTTTAATAGCTATTCAACGATACCCCATTTGACATAGTTCGTCGATTTTCATTTTTTTCTTTTTACAATATGGCGTGCAAAATCGGCCATTATGATTTTTGCAAAATTTTTATACTTTCTGTGACATTCGCGTCGTCAAGACGAATCCAACGACGTATCATTATCAAAATCGGCCCACGCGTTTGGTCTAAATAGTGGCGCAAAGGTACAAACATACTCGTACATACATAACATACATAGGCTGATAAACACATTACCCTCCTTTGCGTCGCGCAGTCGGGTAATAACAATACAAAGCTTATTTTTAAAAAGACTTGCCTGAATCCAAATCTTCCTGTGAATAGACTTAATAGAAAAGTAAACCATAAATAGTTACGGCAAGACTTACCTACTTTAAAAAGCGTTCAGTAACCATTATTCAAACTGTTAACTTTCGAAAGAAAACGACCATTAGTGTCAACTTAATATCAGTCATCTCATCTCAATAGAAAATTAAATAAACGCGCGCCCTAAACACAAAGTCAACTTTCCAATCGAGTTCTTTAAACGACACAATATTACAAATCGGCTATCTGAAGTAATACATATCAACACGGTCTAGGGAAATTGCACGATTTTTCATACAAAAGAGGTCTGTTTGAGAAGCTACAAAAGCATACTCGAGATATATGGAGCGCTATAATTTTCAGACGAGCAAGTGCTAAACCTGAATTTTCAATTGTAGTCAATAAAATTTGTTTTACTTGCAATTTGTGAAAACGTGACGAAAATGAAAAAAAATTTGCGTAAATTCGACCATTTTGATACAAAAAGCAGGCAATTTCGTGTTCGTTTCCGTCACGTTTTCACAAATTTCAATTTAAAAAAAATACGGACTATAATTGAAAATTCAGGTTTAGCACTTGCTCGTCTGAAAATTATAGCCCTCCATGTATCTCGAGTATGCTTTTATAGCTTCTCAAACAGACCTCTTTTGTATGAAAAATCGTGCAATATCCCTAGACCGTGTTGATGTGTGTATGTATATCAAGCATCATTAAACAATACGCAATCGGTACTACAAAACACCTATTTTAGTAGCATGTGTTTTCGAATATGGAAAGAATTTAAATTTCGAACAGCATTCGAATCTTGCATAATGGCGCCGGAAGCGCTTCCGAGTAGTGATGGACAAATGAATGATTTATTTTGCGTTTTATTGTTATCATTGCGCGATCGGAATGCAAATGAGATTTTTCGCAATAATATGGCTTTGGAATTATTAGTTTGCTGAGGCTACAAGTTGATGATTACGCGTGACAGTTTATGCAACCACTTTTTAAAGCCATCTTTGGTTGTTACGTACCGAGACTGAAGATGAAAGATAATTTTGTTTGATTGAAATGTCTTTGATAGTTTTGAGTATTAGAAGCCGTAATTAGAAGTATCTTATTGGTCCAATGTTAAAACGACGTTAGGATGTGACTTCTCCCGTGAAACTGAACAACTTTCTTTAAAAAACCCGCATGAAATTCTCACAAAAAAACATTCGTTTTTTCTATTTTTCCTGAGTATTTTCTTGTGGGTGAATCACGACCTTCTTTTATTATAATTTTTATTGGAACCCCCCAACATAGTTAGCCTAAATAATTTTTTTACCATAGAAATCAGTATTTCACAGCTTTTACAGAAAAAAATCTAAAAAAAAATAAAACCTTGTCCCTTCAAAGTGAAAATTTAATGTAGACCGTTTTAGTATTAACCTAGTTTCGAAATCAATACTTAAATCCGTGAAATATTGAAAATTAACGTGGTACGCAATGATTAACTTTGTATGACGACACGTACTTGTTACTAGACGAAAACCTAATTAACGTAATTTCATAGACGTGAAGCCTTGGTTTCAGTATAATTATAATTAGACGAGGACACGAGACATTGTCCTTCGTATTTATTAAATATGTAGGTATAACAGGGATGTCACCTCAAAATAATAGTCGCCAATGCCATTTCAACCGTAGAATTTAACATACATTCATAGGTCACGCGCTCTAAGGCCCTCGTGTCGTTCCCTTCGGATACAAAATGATAATGATAAATGATAAATGATTTATTAAACTGTCCGAATAATACAACATAGTTTTACTGAGATAACCACACTAGGCTAGGCCTGTGTCGTGATTATCTTTACATAATGATTAAACAGGGACATTTCTTATAGATTTTCTATTTGAGCAAAAAAGTATTTGTCTGTGTATGTGTGTGTGTGTGTGTGTGTGTGGTGTGTGTATGTGTGTGCGTAATTGTTAATGTTTGTATAGTATAGTGGGAGCGATAAATGGAAGAATTTGTTTTTAAAAACAGACCGCTATTTTGTGTGTTTTAGTAAAACTTCAGTTTCATCATATGACATATTCACTAACATTTGTGTCAATGATTTTTTAACTTCGTGAACCGGTAGGTTTTTAAAATCTGGTCGACGCTTTAATATTTTATTGTAAATGAAGGGAAACATAAATGGTGAAAACCTAGTAGCAAATTCACTTTTGACAGCTTGTCTTTGTAATTTAAATACTCTACGTTTTAACAATTTATCATAATTTTCAGAATTTACGATATTTTTATGAGTACTCAACGTAGCTCTGAGTATGTATAGCCGACGCACACTCAGGACCCCAATTTCTTTGTAGAGTTGCGTAGTCGGATACCTATAGGACATAATATAAGACAATACAACACCCATACCTAAGAACATCAGCTTTTTACATATATTTTGTCTCGTCTCAGTATCGAACCGAGGAGCAATCGATACTGAGGCCAATTTTACAAGCCACTGAACCAACCGATTACTAAAACACTATTTCGTTATTACAATAAAAAAGTTAATTATTTTACCACCAAGGAGTTATCGTGTAAAAACAGTATAACGATCAAAATCACGCCGATTTGACACGTTAAATTACTAACTTACTTCACAAAACTCACTTACATTGAATTCCGTTGAACTAAAAAATCGGAATTGAGTAAACCTTTACTCAAATTTAAGCAAGATTAACAACTAAGTTTTTACAATAGACAAGTTAGTTACAAAATTGTATTGTTTAGTTAACTAATTGTGATTTGTAGATTAAATGAATTGTTTAGTTAGCGGAAATGCACATCCTTTTGCGCAAGTGAGTTAAACCCCATTTTAAACGCATTTTGTTGTATTTGTGTTAGTTTTAATGCAATTTATGCAATGCATAGCAGCAGTAACATTCAGTCTTTAAATTAAAACTGTTGTAAGCTGCTCTCCATTTTTTAAATATTTTAAAGTGATCCCTTTCGGGAAAGGCAAAGAAATCTATGTCCGTACAGCCATGTTTAGTGTCTCTTTCTCTTACTATCAAAATTACAAAGACGACTGCTACTTAAGTATAGATCAGAGTATGAGTCGTGTTCTGTAATAAAGACCTAAATATCAGGAGTTACACATTTGTTTTTAATTTTAGAGTTATCTATGTCTGGGGCACTGCTCTGATTAGAAACATCCGTAAAGATTTTAAAACAAAAAACGGGATGTGAACAGAAGAAGAAACGGTTGAATAAAATTAGGTTTTTTTGAAACGGTGCAGTAGGCCTCACAAAAAACAGAAATTTTCGCGAAAATTTGCGGTGCTCCAATGGGTAAGCTGTTCTCCATATTCAAAATATTTTAAAGTGGTCCCTCGGGAAAGGCAAAGAAATCTATGACCATACAGCCATTTTTAAACATTGTCTAAATTTTATTTTATTTTTTTGTGGTAAGGCCTAAATGTCAGGAATTACACATTTTTTTAAAATTTTGGAATTATCTTGAGTGAATCCTTTCCTGACGCACATAACTTAACCAGCAAATCGCAGCTTTACTGCTAATTAGCGATCTAATAGACAAAGCACAAAGAAGTTACGACATTTGGCCTTACAAGAAGACCTAACAAAGCACTAAAACTGTCCTAATAAAAAATCAAGGTGAAACACCTACTAAGACACCCACATAATGTACATACGAGTAAATTGCCTTTAACAAAGAAAACAAAGTACTTAGTCAAAATAGGCTTATTAAGGGAATGTGACATTTTGCCGCTTCACTTGAAGGCGCGATATATCATTTAGGTCCTAGGTTCGATTCCTAGTCAGGGCATATGTTTGTGTATTTTGTTTTTTTTTTGTTCTCAGGTCAATTCTGTCTTCGAGTATGTTTCACGACACAAGGGAAAACCTTAGTGGGCCTTTGAATGTGTAGCGTCTATGTATTTTTTCATACTTTACTTTTTTTTATTATAAGATGGGTTAACTCTTGACCTCAATCTCAACCCAGAAAATGCCAATAAGGCACTGGTACTCTTACGCACCGGCGGAACACAGCAAGCTGTTTGGCGTCGGACTTCGGTAGGAGGGTGGTCGCGAACCAGACGGCTCTTTACAGAGCCTACCACACCGCATGAGACCATAGGACCAAACCTCAGATTCAGAACAAATTGAGGTGTCTTGGCCTGGGCTGGGTTAATAGGAAGCGGGTCTCATTTGTGTTTTCTTAGTCGCCTCTTACGACACCCACGGAAAGAAATAGGGTGGTTTTATTCTCAACCGATCACCACACGGCAAACTGATTTTTTTATACAAACGGATTTGGATTTTTCTCGGGATACCTATGCGAATCCAAATTTTACAAGGTTTTGTGGTACCTAAGGTTTTGGCAACATACATACTTTATTGAAAGTTGTAATCAAGTTGACGGCCGGTTTGGTCGAGTGGTAGTAACGCTGCCTCTTGATCAGCGGGTCCTGGGTTCGATTCCCAGTCGAGGTAAACATTTGTGTAATAAGCAAATGTTTGTTCTCGGGTCTTGGGTGATTGTGTTTGTCTTTATGTATGTTCCGAGGGACCCATGACACAAAGGAAAACCTTAGTGTGGGTCTTTGAGTGTGTAGTGTTTTATTTTTAAAAAAATTTAACGAATATACACAAAAATAAGCTATGTCACAGTAGCATAGTTATATTGGGTGGCATTATGTCAGCGAAAATCGAGATTGGGAATCAGTCTATGAAACTGAACAACTTTCCCCAATAAACATGGGTCCAAATATGAAAAAAAATTCGCCTCTTCATCTTCTCTTCATACAACTTGTGCGAACAAATAATTTGTTTTTCGATCTTCTTTACCAGCCCATATACGTCCCCACCGAGGGGCACGGGCCTCCCTTCGAAACACTGAAGGGGATTTAGGCCATAGTCCACCACGCTGGCCCAATGCGGGTTGGTGGACCGCTCGTCTTTCGAAAATGAATTTTCTTGGACGGGCGGGTTTCATCACGTTTTCCTTCACCGTTGAGCTTTTATTGAAGTGATAATTAGAAATTCGTACATAAATCCGAAAAGACGAGTTTAGTGGTACAGGCCCGCACCAGGATTTGAACCCACGACCTTCGGATTACAAGTCTGGCTCATTACCAACGGGCTATCATTACCAATTTATTTTGAGAATTTCAAATATGCTCCTAGGGGAAAGTTGTTCAGTTTTATAAGGATAATCAGCCTCTAAATTTTCGCAAACTTATTTAAATTCACCCCATATAGCTAATTCAATTATTTCCATACCCCAGTCATTAAGCCTGTCTCTGCCACACCTCTAACGGTAACGTGCGAGCACAAACAAAGTTAAGCACTAAACAGATTAGCACTAGCTTTACACAACGTGTGTCGTAAACCAATTTATGATCCAAAATAAGTAGATGCTCTACAAGTGCTGCTATACGTCACTTGTACTGGTTTAGGGTTCCGCAGGTGAATGTGGTGAAGTTTAGGGTTCTTTAGGCCAATGTGTCTTGGCTAGGACTAGTTTAGATAATATTTTTAACCCCCTTCAAAAAAGAGTGGTGGGCTATATTTGACGTGTGTCTGTGTACCTGTCTGTGACATCGTAGCTGCTAAAGTAATGAACCGTTTTCGATGAGGTTTTTTTGTTTGAAAGCTGACGTAATCGAGATGGTTCTTAGCTATACCTGATCAAAATTGGTTAAGTATATAAGCAAAAAAATGTGTTATACAACATTTTTAATTTTAGAGTTATTTCAAAATTTATTAAATGTATGTATGTTTCATCTAATAACTCTCAGAATGTAAGTCAAAGAGATCCCTCGGATACGCACTGAGCGCTATTCTTCATCTTTTATATTGCGCACTGCCAGGGAGTGGAATTATCTGCCGGCGTCTGTATTTCCGAGCTCATACAACCCGAATATCTTTAAAGTACGAGTGAATAGGCTTCTTCTGGGTGAGCTCGCTACATCCTCGACCACATCTTTGCCCTGAGCTAGATTGTGGTCAAGAGCGAACCCATATTTAATAATTTTAAAAAAACTGTTTCTAGACTAAACCTACTGTAGCCCTGTTGTATTATTATATGTTCTGTGGCTCTGTCTACCTCGATAGAGATTATAGGCAGTGTCACAATAGAATAGGCAGTGAATGGTGTAGGATGTTTACTTAAACAAAGAATTTAATAATAGGTTTTTAAACACATTTTCTCATAAAACGGGGCGCTTATGTCATTGTTTTAAGGTTCATAATGATATGTTTTATCCAGCTCGTGCGTAATAAAAATAAAACACTAGTCCGTAATGGTTTTTTTCCATCTAAATTTCAGCAAAGAGATCAGATCTTATTTTTTATTTAAAATTAAGTGTAAATATTAAACTATTTTTTATTATTTGGCTGTATACTTGTCATTGAATGTGAATCTCATCTTGCGAGCGAAAGTAGAAAAAATAATCGCGCCTTTTTTCAGATGTTTTCACTTGGTTTTCACAAACGGCATTTGTATCCATCAGATTGTTATTATTGTCAGAAAAACAACACAAAAGATGTCTTCGTCAAGTGCAGAAGAAGAAACCTACGTGGGTACACCGCCAGAGTTACTTTCCGAGGCGCAACGTGCAAGTGATAAGTTTGTTGCCGCCAATATCAAAGCAAAGTTTATATGTATTTATTTCCTCGCAAATGTGTTGAAAAACGTCGTATGACACGCGTGCGCATTGGATATCAGTCTCGGCTCCGTTGAGCCCTCGCCTAATGTAATATTCTACTTAGCACACTGGTATAATAATTTACTATTACGTGATCTTAGGTTCCTTATAGATTCTAATTTTTTACACCTTTTTTTTGAAAAATACGAGTCATAAATACAAAAAAAATTATATGTTTTTTTTTGCTGTTTTATTTTGTGTTGTATTTGTGACTAGTATTTCTTAGAGAAAAGTAAACATATAGCAGTGATAAGGAACCATCCGTATATTACGTCACCACGATATTTAGACCCTCCTCCCCTTTGTCACATTTTTTCCTATAATTTTAACGTGTACTGACATTTCTCCCATTATGGGTGTGACCTTATAATAGACCCCTTATCACTGTTATATGTCATTTTTTTCTATTTTTCCTTTTGTGTTGTGTTTGTGACTAGTATTTTTTAGAGAAAAGGGGTTCAGTCCGATATTACAGGATCTAGACATAGAGAGAACTTCATTCGGCATCATTTTTTTGTTATTTTTCTTTATTCTACTCAGGTATATAAGTACTTAGGTATCAGTCATCGGAACATTGTAAAAACCGTAATATTACAATTTCAATAGAAACTAATCACCCGCGACATCACAACGTGACGAAAATAAAAAATGTTCAAAAGCGTTCAAATAAAAATCACAAATTTCTAGAAAACTAGATTCTTTGATAAGAATTGAGATATAGGTGTATCACTTGCTCATCTGAAAATTGTATCCCTCCATGTGACTCGATTATAGCTTCTCAAACAGACATCTTTTGTATGAAAATCGTTCTATAAGTACGTTGTTGTGCTTATTATGCACAGCCCCTTGTTGTTTCCGGTTGCAGACATCCCCGGAAAAACACCCGAGAAATAGTGTTAAGTAGTTAGTTTTACTTTATTTTGTTTAATTATAATTTATATGTGTGTTAGTCTGTAAGGTATTTATCTATGGGCCTTAGATGCCTGATGATTAATGATTTTACTATTATTATTTTATTATTATGCTTTTATAGCTTCTCAAATAAAAAACCTCTTTTGTATGAAAAATCGTGCAATATGGTGTTGTGCTGATGTTACTTATAAGTTACAGTCTAAATGACTATTCTGGTAAAAGATTACAGAACTGTTTACAAAATAACGATGTTTACGAAGGCTGGAGAAAATTTCATTGTTGGGCAGATAACAACAAACATTGTTAGATAATCTTGTTATCATCATTGACCAGAAAGTGATCATGATGTGATAAATTGATGATACTTAGATAAAAAAAATAAACGCTACACACTCAAAGGCCCAAACTAAGGTTCTCCTTTGTGTTGTGGGTCCCTCGGAATGTGTACACATATAAAGATAGACTCATACAGCCAAACCCGAGAACGTCTGCTTTTAACACATAATATGTTTGTCCCGACCGGTAAAAACGAACCTCAGGAACCGCAGATTAAAAGGCAGCGTTACTAAATATTAGGTCTTTCAGACTAGCTTTTGGTGGGTTTGGCTTTTTGATTCTGTCTGTCTGTGTGTGTGTCCCAAGGGACTCAGGATACAATTCAAACGTCAGTGTGAGTGTGGCGTCTAATAAAGTTTAGCACAAACATTAAGTATCTAGGTATCAGTTATATTTAACCTTACTGTTTCACCTATCCTAAATTAACCTATTTCTGATTAATTTAGCCGAACCTGATCTGCCGCTACGACGAAAAATATTTATTTTTCTGTTCCTTTCGAGTTTTTCAAATTTTTTACTGGCTTCTCGAACGGGACTTCGTTAAACTTCAACTTGAATTACTCTATCTATTGGTGAAAACCATATGAAAATCCGGTTAGTAGTTGACTGAATGATTTTTCAATTTAGCGACGAGTTCTTTAAATTCAAACAACATGACTGTCACTGACTTTCTTTGCCCAGCAGTGGAATGAAATAGGCTCAACAAAAACGCGCATGAGGTTTTTATTATACAACGATTTGGCGGCCTTTCATCTTTGTCACGAAACAACTGTAATCGAGTAGATAGTGTTACACTATTAGAATACTCCGTATTTTTTCAACATCGAATCTAAATTACTTACTAATTAAACGTGATTAATGGAACTGCAATAAACATTGAACATTAATTAATAAATGCAAGAATTTCAGTGTGGCATTCTATCTAGCTTTCCTTTGCCAGTTTCTTACTTTTTAAAAAGGTTCTTAACGAGGAACATTTCCGATTCCGAGGTACGAAAAATTTTAAACGTGTTCGTGTGACATTCTTTTTTCAAACGGTGAAAATGTCAACACGATTTATTCTGTCTAAACATGGCGCCTAAAGTTTATTTTGTAGCGTTTAAGAAATTGTGTTTGATCTATATGACTATTTATATTGGTTGGTAAGGAAATGGTTTTATGACCACTCGATGCTCCTGCTTACCCTGATAAGGAAATAGTGTTATGAGGTTTTATTTCGTATCTTTTTAAATATTTTGTTTATTGTAGAAAAAGAATCGGTGTGAAAACGAAGTCGTAATGGCAATAAGTATCTAAAGAAATTCGAAAAATCCAAAACCAAACCATAAAACTTATTGTTGTACAATATTAACAACACTTGTGGCACTAAAAACTTTTTTGTCAAATCACTATCACTGGTTTGAACAAAACTCTCCTATAAAATCTAAAAGTTCTGAATTCCAAATTCAAATGATTAAAAAGAAAAAGATTTCCCGCGTTTCACGTAATTACTTTTTTCCAGCGCGTGCATCTATGGCAAAACCCGCGCGTAGACTGCCAATGAATAAGTATTTCATAGTGTGCGATGAAACGCTATTCTATTGTAGCTAGTATACAACCTGCTTTGACTTTATTTCCAATGCTTGGTCAATACTAAGGTTGCGTAGCTACAGTCTTTGTTGCTACGCGATGTATATTGTTAGTTGTTTAATAATGTAGAGCAGTTTTGTTGTTCTTAGTTTAATTGTACGTCGACGAATGAAGCCATAATAGGCAATGTAAGAGCCCTAGACAGCGAGTCTCTACGTGCGCTGTACGATAAGAAATTGACATAATTATAAATCGTCATACACCAGTTTATTCTTTTGTTAGATATCCTACGTAAACAGGAATAAATATATCACCGTAACATTGTCAAACTAATATTCTTATTTCACTTGAATTTCACTTAGTAAGATTATAAAGATCAAGATCAGTACCGAGTACTTTTTGAACTGCCCCATTTTTTTTCACATTGACTGACTTTTTAAATGGTGTTGTATAGCTTGCCCAGTTTGTTTATTTATTTGTTTGGGTCAAATCTGGTCTTTGGCGGGAACTCAGCGTAAGCGGTTGCTTTGTCAATTGCATTTTCGTTTTCTGCGTGAAAAAGTTGTTTAATGTGTAATAATGATAGTGTATTATGCAGTAAATTGACTAAAATTCGTGTAGTTCAAAATCAATGAAAAATTAAGTGATAACAGGGTTTCTGCTCCGTTTGGTACCGACAAAGATCCTCATGGTTGTGCTTCTCGCCGCCAGTTTTCGTAAAACAGACGCTATCCGGTTTTACGCAGTACATGAGAAGCTTAGGGCTTAGGTTAAGTTGACGAAAGAAGATTGTTCACTGAAGACATGGCTGTATGGACATAGTTTCCTTTGCCTTTCCCGAAAGGGATAAAATTAACAAAAAAAAGTGGGTCAAATCTAGTAATTGAAATTGGTCCCCCTTCCTATTGACGGATTGATCTGTTTGGTACGCTCCTTTAGTTCTGATAACAAAATATGAAAAAAAAAATCGCCTCCGCATACTTGAGCAATGAGCTGAATGACTTTAGTTGAAATTTGTTCAGTTTCACCTCTTCAAGTTTCGCCAACTATTTAGTCACTCCATATCACCAAATACCACCGGAAAGGTTAGATACCTACCTAATATAACGTTGTCCCAAAATGGTGAAAAAGTACCTAGCTTAGCAACTAAATAATTTAAAGAAAAATGTCCTAGTTCGTGTTCTTGGCCGTGGTAATCAAATATTCAACCTTGTTCATATTTAATGTCACAGGCCAGGCAGTACGCAATGGAGCCGCAAATATATATCCAAATTTATTTTTTATATTATGTTTCATAATTGAAAGAATTATATTAATTAGAGAAAAAAATTAGGATAAAAATAGTTATTATAGGATTAATTAGGATTTAATTTAGAGATTGCTGCCTAGCAATAAGGCCGCCTTTTTGCATTACAATGCTTATATGTTTGTGTTTCCTGGACTTATATTTTTTTGTGCGCAAATAAAGAGTTATGTATCCTGAAAGGCCAGGCTCTTTCAGGATCCATCGATCAAGAGGCAGCACTTTAGACCGTGTGGTGATCGGTTGAGAATAACACCACCCCATCTCTTTCCGTGAGTGTCGTAAGAGGCGACTAAGGAAACACAAATGAGACCTGCCTCCTAGTCCTAGTAATCCATCCCAGGCAACGACACTTCATTTTTTTCTGAATCTGAGGTGTCGTCCTATGGTCTCATGCGGTGTGGTAGGCTCTGTAAAGGGCCGTCTGGTTCGCGACCACCCTCCTACCGAAGTCCGACGCCAAACAGCTTGCTGTGTTCCGTCGGTGCGTGGGAGTATCAGTGCCTTTATAGGCATTTTCTGGGTTAACTCGCTCCATCGTCGACCTCATCTTTGACCTCATGGTCAAGATTGAGGTTAAGAGTTAACCCATCTTATAATAAAAAAATAATAAAAAAATCTACCACTCGACTTAACTAGCCATCGATGTTTGTTTCTCCTTCACGCACAAACTACTGGACTGATTTTGATAAAACTTTGCAGTAATATAGCTAAGAGATCATGATAACGCATAGATTAAACCGTTTCCCCAAAATCCCACGGGAACGAAGTCACAATTAATTATTTTAAGCTCATTAAAACATTATAGTTTTTTAAATGCAGTTCATTATTTTCTTTTTCCGTGTTAAGCCCCACGACCCAGACTTAGGTCCCGTTACAGCCTAGCGATAACGTTAGGTCACATGTGTATGTACTAAACTAACATGCACATACACTCATACATGCGTTCCGTTACACGTTACATACAACAGTTCGTTTAACAATAGGTTAAGCGCAGTTGCATTACACGCGGATGTAAATGTTCCTGGAAGTGATATTGCAAGAAGATACTCTTCTTAATTGTTAAAAATAAAATAACGAGTATAATATGAAACACACCTACTGGAAAACAATCAACACTACCGGAAAACAATTAAACTGAATTAAAATGTATAACCCTATACTATGAATTATCTAATATTAACAGCTACCCATTTACACAAACACACACACACACACACACATATACACACACGTATACACCAATCATGCACACAGAGAGTACCTACTTATAGTGATCTCAATTTCAAAATGTTGTCTTTGCCTTTTTTTATTTTAAAGATTGTTGTAAAATTATTAATATTATAAATGTTATTAGCCTTAAGCCTTTAATAATAGTCTGTTGTTCTCGCATACCATCTTAAAGGGAACTTTTTTGTTATTATTTTTTAAAATAGTTTTTAAGTTTTCATTTGTAATTATTTTGTGACACTAAATAACTTTTTTACTTTTACTTTTTTAAACTTTTATATCACGTCATATAAAATTGTAATTATTTTTCTATACCTACAAAATAAACAGTAATAGACTCCCTAGGGAGCCATAATCTAGCTATTAGCAGATTTTTTCTATGTAAGTAATGAAATTAATTTCGGGGTGCAATTGTTAGTCCCGTTTCGGGGTGCACTTGACCATGATCCAGGATTTGGCAGGTCAAGTCATTTAAAGACGAAACTAATTCACCAATTCATTCTTTTGTATCACCACCCACATTCGATTGTTTATAACTTTTAAACGGAAAAACCGATTTTGATTAAAAATTGCTGAGAATCATCTCGATTACGTTGGCTTTCAAACAAAAAAATAGACAGAGACACTGATTCACAGATACACACGTCAAACTTATGACACCCCTTTTTTTGTCGGGGGTTAAAAATAAGAATAAATGTTTTATTTCGTTTAAACTATTTATCATCCAACGTCCCGAAGTTTCATAATCTTAAAAGTCACCAAATCTACACTAATATTTATAAATGCGAAAGTTTACTCTGTCTGTCTGTCTGTCCGTCTTTCACGCCTAAACTACTGAGGTACAGAGATAGATAAGAGCCTGGGAAAGGACATAGACTACATTTTATCCCACAGAAAGTTAGTCTATCTATACATATAAAATTGGAAGTCCTGACTCACTGGCTCTTCAATGCCCAGCCCAAATCATCAGCCCTAGAAAGCTGAAATTCGGCATGAAGATTCCATTTATAACGTAGGCAAGGAATAAGAAAGGATATCACGAAATTCTCACGAGAACGAAGTCCCGGGCACCCTCTAGTATTTTATACAACCTGTTCCTTTATATATTCCATAACTCCAGGTATCAATGAGACCACGTGTATGAATCAAATAGCATATAAGTACATTATTTTTCAATTATTCATAATTTCAAATTTTTATTTTTTATTCAAAATAATTCCGTAAAAATGTGAAATGCCTATAAAACACCTTTACGTAAGAAATGACAATGTCGCATTATCGTATTCTAAATTATGAATGATTGAAACTAATTATCAATGAAAGTGTACCAACTTAGGACTCGTTTTATGGGAGAAAGATTTTGAAATTTTTCATTTTGATTGATGATTTCTCCGAAAATACCCATTTAAGAACATATGTTCCTTGGATTTTTTAAATTGTGTTTTTTTACCATTGCCCCTCGAAAAAGGGTCCGTTATTCTTCAAAAACAGTGAATAAAACGCTGTTTATTTCACTGAGTGAATAAAACATTTTGAATTTGGAACATGCGCGAATATACGGATTTTAGTAAGAAAACAAAAGAAAATGTGCAAGGAGGTTGCATACTCTCGCTATAAAAACGTATGGAAGATGGCTCGGTTAAAAATTTTAAATTTAGAATAAGGAATTCAGCCAATTTTCTGTGCAATTTTCATGCAATCAAAAGTTTCTGTTAAAAGTTTTTGTCTCAAAGTCATAAAATGAGTTCGACATCCAGTGATGAAAGTGAACCTCTCGTTCCAGAGTCATTTCGCGTTAAAGCAGCAGCTATTGTTGATAATTTACTGTCACAGAGTAATTATTTTCTTTTTCTCGTAGTCAATGGTAAAAAGTAGAGTAACTAACACGTGAAAAAAAAATTCATCTCGGCTCTTGTATCCCTCGAAAAGAATTCACCTTTTTTCACTTGTTGGGTAATCTACTATTATTCATAGAGTATGACCTTAGAGTTATGGGATATCAAAAGGAACAGGTTGTATAACAAAATCCTTCGCACAAAGAACTGACGCCACATCCATAGAAGCATATTCCGCGTTGCAGAGCGCCGGCGCAGGCGCACGGTGAAAGTGCGTCGAGGTCGCGCCGACAACTACGTATTGTTATACCCAGTGCGGTTTTCAAGTAAATTAATAAGATATTCTAACTATACACATACAACGCGCACGCGACTATATAAGGTCCTAATTTATTAGTCACTTACCTTCTAAGGCGTTATTGTATAGGTTGATAGTATTCCAAAAAACAACATAAAAATTAATTATCTGAAAATTAAATTTTGTAAAAAAAATAATAAAAAAATTTCCATTTAAAGATAAAGGAATGGTTCTTTTTCGATTATAGCCGTCCACTCCCCGCTCTCCCGCTCTACTACTGCCATTATTATTTACGTTTGAATGGATGGGTTTATTCAACATAGTAATGAAAAAATATCATAACAAAATTTTTCAAGACCTTTTAAATTTAATATTATGCTTTTGTTTTTTGACTCAAATGATATATTTTGACCTACACAATAACGTGTTAAAAGGAAAGTGACTAATAAATGTCCTAATTATATACCCTTTCGAGGTAAACATGGCATCTTTACATAGAGATACTTTGACATATTGGATGAATTTTAAGGACATGAATTTTATAAGAAAACTAGCTGTCCGCCAGCGACTTCGTTTCCGTGGGAATTGTCTCGGTGGATTTTCATTTTTTTTAATATGAAAAATAGATATTGGTCGATTCTCAGACGATTCTCGGGTGATATGCACACAAAATTTTATTAAAATCGGTCCAGCCGTTTCGGAGGAGTTTGGCAACAAACACCGCGACACGAGAATTTTATATATTAGAAAAAGATCGAAATATGAACAAATTTTTTCGCCTCTGGGGCCATTCATTTATTACGTAAGACGATTTAGGGGGGGGAGGGAGTCGATCATTTCTTATTTTTTCTTACAAGGGGGTGGGAGGGAGTCTCGATAGTTCTTACGTAAGATCACAAAAATGCGCAAAGTTAAAATTAAACTTTAAAAAAGCGCGGCATAGTGATTAAAACGAAATTTTATTACTATCAAAAAATTAAAATTATTAGTAACTTTGTAAGTACAAATCAACATTTCTAAAAATTTTTACTTTGAAAAATAAACGTTAAAACAAACGAGACGTGTATTCATTCCTTTTTTTTCCTTTAGATTCTTCGGTAATAAATATTAAACAGGGGCGAGGGGTTAGACTATTCTTATTTTTTCTTATATATTTTTTTTATATAAAACTAGCGAAAATAGTCTAACGTAATAAATGAATGGCACCTCTCCATACCATTTGAGCGATCAGCTGATTGCTTCCATCCACTCATCTTACACTCACGCTTATAATCCCTAACGGGGTAGGCAGAGCATCAGATGGTTCTACTTGACGCTACATTTGACGTACCTACTTTTAAGGGTTATTAGATGGAACAGGAATAATTGTGGTGACAGGTCGTTTTGCCCACGATACCAAAAGCCTGTTGCCCAACTAACTGGCTTCTACAGTATGCCTGGAAAGAGTAGGCAGCTGGCACATTCGAAGTTTTTCTTTCACTAACAGTCCAGCTTGGAAGTACAGAAAGAAATCACTCGTCAAGGATACTCACAGCGACATCTATGGATTAATTGCGGAACTTTTATCACTCCAAATTAGTCTTCCCACGAGGTTTTATTTTACGCGGTATTAAGAACGCTAACGTCATAGTAGTTTTTTGAAAAAGGGATAGATGGCGTCTACAGAGAGACCTTTGCTTTAGTTAGATACTTTAAAAATTATACGACTTTTAGATTTAGAAAAAAATTATTACGGCGAGCGATTTTTTTTTCATTTTTGTTGCAAAAGATTTTTAGCTAATTAAAACTGATTTTTATTAGTAATTTTTGTTTTTTTTTATTTGATGGAAACTAAAATAAATACACAACTGCCAAATTCAGGACGATGTGTCCTGATGTGTCAAATACGCAGTGCCTGATAAAACTGTGAAAATAGTAACTCTTACCTTATCTGCCTTATCAGTGGGCGGCGAGGCTGGTGGACTCCTGGGCAGGCCAAGGTCCTCGTCATCATCAGAACCATCTCCTCGGCCCCGTCGACGAACCGCCGCTACTAGCTCCGCCTGACGACAAAGTATCCAAATTTCATATTAAATTGGAAAACGATTGGCAAGGGGCCGTCCACATATTACGTCACGTAAAATGTCGACTTTTTGAACCTCTCCCCCCTATGTCACGCTTTTTTGGTATCCTTTAACATGCACTGTCACGTTTGGTATGACCCCCCCATCCCCCATACGCTGTGACGTAATATGTGGATGACACCTAATGACTCTAAAATTAAAGATGCTGTATAACCCCTGATATTCTATTGCTTATAATGAAAAGGCTAAGCCAATTTAGATCAAATTATAGCTAAGAACCATCTCGAATACGTCAGAATTTCAAACAAAAAAAACCGCATCGAAATCGGTCCATTTGTTTAGGAGCTACGATGCCACAGACAGACACACAGATTTACAGATACACAGTCACACACGTCAAACTTATAACAACCCTCTTTCTTTCGGAAGGCTCAAATTAGAATAAACTTAGCTTGGTTGGATCATTGAGTGTACAGTCAAGAGCAGGTCACGCTTTACACTACCAGTTTAAGCTGAGCTCTGATTTATACTGCGCGCCATACAATGCAGGGCCTTGACGTGCTCTTGAGTGTACCTGTGTGGGTGCGAACTTGGTAACAAGTAAGAATCAGGTCCGTATTTCACAGGGTCCGAAAGGATAATTATCACTGATAATTATCATGATAATTATCGTGATAATAACATATGGATAATTATCGATTGATAATAACAAGCAACAAAGCCAACGGAAATACAATCATCATCGGATAAAGATATTCCTTTGGCTTCTTTGGTCAATCTAAGTTTATTTATTTACGACTAGCTTTCTGCCCGGGACTTCGCTCTTTCCAAAAATTGTGTTACCTATGTGTTATTCTGATGCATAAGCTATATTATTGTTAAGTTTAATTAAAATCAATTCAGTAGTTTTTGTGTCAAAGAGCAACAAATATCCACACAGCCACACTCACTTTAATAATGTTTTGTTACAATTTGTTATGAACCAATATAACAAATTAATTTCTTACACTGGTGATAATTATCCAATAATTATCAGATAATTATCAAGAAGCGTAATTATCTTGATAATTTCGAACCCTGGTATTTCAGAACGCGATTCAGACTCCGATCTAAGTATACTGAAGTAGCAGTCGTCTGTGTCTTGTTGATAGTGAGAAAAAGTGACAATCAATACTTAAGTATAGATCAAGACTTGAGTCTCCTTCTGTTACGGGCCTTAGTGTGTATTTATTCAATCAAAGAAGTTGGACGAATTCATCCATATGGGCCACCCTTCAGGTGAAGACAACGATCTAACATGAGTGGAATACCCATCCTCACATAAAAAAGTAACGAAATGTCAATGAAAACATTTTGATACATTTTAAACATTTTCTAGAAAAGATAAGCAACAAAAAAATAAAACTGATAAAACTAAAAAACTAATGCTCTTTGACGACTGGAGGAAGACTGCACCTTTGCGAATAGGCGCAAATTCAAGAGTGCTTATTGTGATTTACTATATTGACATGTTTGATTTATGTCGTGTGGTTATCGGTTGAGAATAATACCACCCCATCTCTTTCCCTGGGTGTAGTAAGAGGTGACTAAGGAAACACAAATGAGACCTGCCTCCTAGTAATCCATCCCAGGCAACGACACTTCATTTTTTTTCTGAATCTGAGGTGTCGTCCTATGGTCTCATGCAGTGTAGTAGGCTCTGTAAAGCGCCGTCTGGTTCGTGACCACCCTTCTGTGTGTTGTGTTCCGTCGTCGGTGCGTGGGAGTACCAGTGCCTTTATAGGCATTTTCTGGGTTAACTCGCTCCATCGTCAACCTCATCTTTGGCCTTTATGATCAAGATTGAGGTCAAGAGTTAACCCATCTTATAAAATTAAAAAATATATATTCAAGTAATATTTTGTATGTTCTATGAAATAAACACATTTGGATTTTGAATTTTGGAGAACCACACCCCGAGACAAAACAAACCCAACGACAAAGACTAGTAATAAAACAGTAAACAAAATTATTCATATTGTATATTCAGTACCGGGAAATGATAACGGATATCAGTCAGACATTATGTCGGCTTCCTTCCTCAACGAATACGCTCTGTTTTATGTTTTGACTGTAAAGAATTAAACAAAAACTTTGTAATAAAGCGGACATTTAAAAAGTAAAAAATAATACCTTTCGTTGAGCCATCAAATTCATTTCAGAAATACCTATATATATTTTAATTATCGAAATCGATGGATGGCACGATAGGGTTTGCTCATTAAAACGGCGCTATAATGTCGCGTCGGGGTACCGCTTTAGTGAATCAGTGAATAGTCAATCAAATGAAGGGTCTGATTCACTAAAGCGGTACCCCGACGCGACATTATAGCGCCATTTTAATGAGCAAACCCTATCGTGCCATCCATCGATTTCGATAATTAAAATATATATAGGTATTTCTGAAATGAATTTGATGGCTCAACGAAAGGTATTATTTTTTACTTTTTAAATGTCCGCTTTACTTTTTTGCGGGGGGGGTTTTTTAAATTTTTAATTTAATTTTTATTTCAAAATTTTTAACTTATTTTCAAAATAATTTAGAGTGTACTAGTGTGCTGGATATCCTGGCCGCAGCATCAGCTCACGGTGTTGCCACCATTGCATTGTATGCAGAATCAAATACTGATCAAAACGAGTCCAAACACGACATATCTGCTATTATTTTTTCAAGGATGTGCTAGTGTTCTGGATATCCTGGCCGCAGCATCAGCTCACCGTGTTGCCACCATTGCATTGTATGCAGAATCAAATACTGAACAAAACGAGTCCAAACACGACATATCTGCTATTATTTTTTTAAGAGTGTGCTAGTGTTCTGGATATCGTGGCTGCAGCATCAGACCAAGAGTTCCATAATCCTGCATAGTTATTAAGCATACATGAGTGTTTCAAGTTTTAGGTCACATGTATGTTTGAAAGTAAAGTAAATACACATTAAGAGTCTAAGAACCCTACCGCAGCTAACAAAAGAGCTGATGACCTTGAAACGGCTGAACCGATTTTGATAAAACGTATCTAAGAACCATCGCCAAAAAACCTGCTTGTAAATAAAAAAAACCGCATCCAAATCGGTTCACCCGTTTGAGAGCTACGGTGCCACAGACAGACACACAGACACACAGACACACAGACACACAGACACACACACATAGCGGTCAAACTTATAACACCCCTCTTTTTGCGTCGGGGGTTAAAAAGGGCTATTATATAGGGTCCAGAAAGAGACCGTTACGGTGAATAAAGACCTTTATTGTGACATGTTAAGGACTTTTTAAGGGTTTAACTCAAGAAAATGGTTTCAGCAAGACGGAGCCACATGCCACACCGCAGGTACGTCAATAGAAGCTATAACGAATTGTTCCCAAACAAAGTTATTTCATGTAGGGGCACCATTAAGGGATCATTCAACAATTACGTGATCACCGGAAGGGGGGGGGGTCGGGTGGGTACATCTGGATTATTTGGGGGGAGGAAGAATCCATGATTAAGTCAAATTTTCTAAAAAACTAAAAAGATGTTGTAGAAGCTAGAAATATTTTTCATTAGAAAAGTAATAAAATTACTTTAGTCATCCACCTGAGAACATTATTGTAAAACATTTTTCATCTTTAGATGGCTCCTTTCTGTACAACTGGATTAGCTTTATTTCTGTGATTCTTTCACATAATAAACAGCAAACATTTTAATCACGGACAAAGATTACGTAATTAAGGCGAGGGGGGGGGTTAAAAACAAAAGATTACGCTGTGATCATATAGGCGGGGGGGGGGGGGGTGGGGTGGTTATTGAACGATCCCTAACTGGCCCCACAGAAGTCCAGATCTTAGTCCTGTCGACTTTTTTTATGGGGATACTTTAAGAATAAGGTATACGATAACCACCCAACGAATCTAAGTCAATTGAAAGCGAACATCACGTGAGATGAGGTCAATCCCAACTTCGCTTTGTCAACGCGTCGTCGCCAACCTGCGATCAAGGTTAGAGGAGTGCCAGCGGCGTGGGGGTAAACATTTAGATAATGTTATATTCGCCAAATAAATTTCCAAAGACTTGTTTCTGAATAAAAAATAAAGGATATTTAATTAATTGTATTTCTCATTTTATTTAACTGTCAAACCAACGGTACACTTTCTAGACACCGTGTAGAATTTCTGATTATATGCTAGACAAGCACCATGGGAATAAATTGCTCAGCTCCAGAGTTATTCAGATAAAAATTAGAAACAAAGAAACTTATATGATTGAGTTAAAAGGAGCGAATCTCGGTGTTTCTGGCCTATTCTTCTCTGAGGAAGACTGCATCTTTGCGAATAGGCGCAAAGTTAAAAATGCTAATGTAATTCACTGGTACTTACTTTGACTCATTTTAAGTACGTACCATTCTGAGTGTTCTATTAAGCTTTTTTTGACTTTGACTTTGAAATATATGCTGGGCAGCGAGAAAAACATACATTCAATCCATATCATAGAATGTGCCCGCTGTCAACTCTTCCCAGAAATACTGTACTGTAAGAACAGATAAAAGTACCTAACTAGCTAAGTAATTCTAGATTTTTTTAGAACATGGTCAAGTCAAACTAAAACACAATAAAATGAATAAAAAAGTATTTTATATTTTGTAATCCGTAATCGACTTTAATTTGAAATTTCAAAAAAAACCGCTTGTCTGAAATTAGTTTTGGTACAGTCAAAAGCACATCAACGTCACCAAAGGTCAAGTACAAACTGTCAATGAGCTTGAGGTTCTCTTAGGTCCGCATTACAGAGCGCGACTCAGATTCTGATCTATACTTAAGTAGCAGTCGTCTTTATCATTTTGATAGTGAGAGAAAGAGAGAATCAATACTTAAGTATAGGTCAAGACTTGAGTCTCCTTCTGTAATACGGCCTTAGAGAGAAAGAGTAGCTTTGATAATAAAAAAACGAAGGAGTGGTTACATTTGTGGCCAAACGATTAATTAAGTCGGTACAATACAATACAATACAAATACACTTTATTGCACACGAACATTACAGAGTAAAAGTTACATTATGGACAGTAGCAAAAGGCGACCCTGTTAGTAATAAATAATAATAATATAATAGAGGCGAAATCCCCAGAAACGGGAGAAGAAAATATTTTCTTAAAAACAATAATAATAATAATAAACGTTACACACTCAAATGCCCACATCTTCCCTTGTGTCGTGGGTCCCTCGGAACACACATAAAGACAAACACAAACACCCATGACCCGAGAACAAACATCTGCTTTTTACACAAATATTTGCACCGACTGGGAACCCAGGACCCGTCGATCAAAAGGCAGCGCCACTACCACTCGACCAATAAGTCGTATATAGTAAAAATACAAACCCATAATTTGGCGAGCTTTCCTTCTGTGACCCAACAGAACCTCCTTTTCCACGCCCGACTCATATTCCAATCACATACACTTAACACTTAGTATTTACACTTAGCTTACACATTGGTATTGATATCACAGACACTAACAGATTTACCTATTATAACTATTTACTCACAGATTACTTATTCCACATTAAAATAAAATTACAAAATGAAAAGTTACTTTTGCAACGTTTGTACCACATAAATTGACCAACAGCGAATCGGACGAAATGAGAATTTGACCAACTTCTACTATGTCAATTTTTGATATGCATTCGTCCTTTGCTTCTCGTGTCGACTTGTCAACTGACAAATAAGTTCTGTAACTGTATGACTAAAATGCTGTTATGCGTAATCGAATATACTAAAATAATTGTTAAACCTAAATATGTATTTTATTGTTCTAAGTGAGTCAGAAAATGTTGTTTTGATTTATTTTTCCTTAAAGTTTGTTATCCTCCATTATTTTACTTAGGTATGGAAAACGTTAATTTCTTATTGCTTTAGTTTATAGGCCGTCGAACCCAAGGGGAAACGGCAGAGCTTTTTATTCTATAAAGAAGGTTGATTTTTAAATAGATTTATAGGTTTGGAGTAGACAGGTTCTCGAATGGAGACCACGTCTTGGCAAACGTAGTGTAGGACGCCCCCCAGCCAGATGGTCAGATGACCTAAAGAAGATAGCGGGTAGTGGCTGGATGAAAACAGCGGAGGATCGTGCAAAGTGGCGCACCTTGGGGGAGGCCTATGTTCAGCAGTGGACTGCAATAGGCTGATATGAAAGGTTTCCTCTTGACTACAATCTAGCCCAGGGGCGAAGATGTAGTCGAAGATGTTGCAAGCTCACCCAAAAGATGCCTATTCACTTGAAATTTAAAAAGATTCGGGTTATAAGAGCCCAGAAATACAGACACAGGCAGTGAATTCCATACTTAAGCGGTGCGCAATAAAGATGAAGAGAACCGCTCAGTACGGATCCAAGGTATCGATACTTAGGTACTTTCTAAATCTACACTATACTTACGATTATCAAATCACGAAAAATCTATATCTTACCCTAACGGGGATAATACTTCTAAGAAAATCTTCAAGTTCACTTAGTTTTCACGGCATGTTCATTTTCAGTGCATTCATGTCTCATAATCTATCCCAGAATACCAAAGAATAGTAAAATATAAATATTAATAACTTTGCGATTTCCTATTTCGATCTTTTATCTCAGAATCTAGACGAGATAGCTATTAACCTAGATGACACAAACCTAACTTTTAACAATGTCGGTAACATTATCTAATCACGTGATCACAATAAAAGAAGAGTAAAAAGTTTAAAAGAATAAAAGAAGACGCATCGAATTGGGGACACGTACGTTACATAAAATTGCGAAGGACAGGACCGAATTAGGATCCACTTTAAAAGTATTTTTTACTTTTTGGTTAATAGCCCAATAGGATTAGAATTCAAATCGGATTTAATTCCTACAAAAGGTTTTATTGTTTTAATAGCTTCATTTGTTGCCAAATAAGACTATCCTAAGATTTCCCCCTCGGCGGAAATGTGCGTAAGTGGTGGGGGGTAAAAATGTACCCCAAAAGAGATATTTTTGTGATTTTTCGGTTATATCTCGTAAAGGACTTACAATATCGAAAACTGTCCTTCATAAAAGTTGGAGGGCATTTAATCCTGCATAGGATAAGACCAGATACATATTTTTGGACTACCCGTTCTCATGCTTTAGCTCATCAAAGTTGGATTAAGCGTCAAGCAGGCTAAGCGAAAAAGAGTGGCCCCTTAACGACGGATTTGTCATTCTTTCAGTTGGTGTACTGGCAGGCCCTAAAATCACTCTATGCTTAATATTAGTTCTCGATCTTCTTTTGTTTTCGAGTTACTTAGGATAATGTCGAAAAATCAGGGTATCACTAAAAGTGTCATATTTTGTAAATTGTTCAAGTTAGATTAACCAAACAAAATCATGTTTAAAAATAATAAAATAGAATAAAAAGTGCATACTTCTTTATTATTCTAACTTGAACAGTTTACAAAATATGACACTTCAAGTATGACACTTAAGAAAAAGAAAAATCGTTTTTATAATGAAGTTTAAGGATATGACGCTGGTTAAAAATATGTATTATATAGTCTACTAGCTTGCCGCCCGCGGCTCCGCCCGCGTCCTAATTAAAAAAAAAAAGTATCCTATAAACCTCACGGAGCCCGAGATCTTTCCAACGAATGCAAAACCGTGGAAATCGGTTCGTGCGTTCTGGAGTTATAGCGTCAGGAAGGAAAACCCGACTTATTTTTATATAGTAGATTGCTATTTAATATGATTTTGTTTGGTTAATCTAACTTGAACAGTTTACAAAATATGACACTTTATGTGATACTCTGATTATTTTTTTGAAAAAGAAAAATCTTTTTTATAATGAAGTAACAGGATATGATACAAATTAACAATATGCATTTTGTAGTCTATTTTATTATTATTAAACATGATTTTGTTTGGTTAATCTTACTTGAACAGTTCAGAAAATATGACACTTTCAGTGATAGCCTAATTTTTCGACATTATCCTAAATAACTCGAAAACAAAAGAAGATCGAGGACTGATATTATGCATAGAGTGTTCTTAGGGCTTGTCAGTATACCACCTGAAAGAATGACCAAATCCGTCATTAGGGGGCCACTCTTGTTCGCTTAGCCTGCTCGACGCTTTATCCAACTTTGATGAGCTAAAGCATGAGAACGGGTAGTCCAAAAAATATGAGTCTGGTCTTATCCTACGCAGGATTAAATGCTCTCCAACTTTTATGAAGGACAATTTTCGATATTGTAAGTCTTTTACGGGATATAACCGAAAAATTCCAAAAATATCCCTTTTTGGGTACATTTTTACCACCCACCACTTATGCACACCTCCGTCGAGGGGGAAAACTTAGAATAGTCTTATTTGGCAACAAATGAAGCTAATAAAACAATAAAGTCTCTTGTAGGATTTCAATCCGATTTGAAGTTTTTGTTGGTTTTATTCTATTGACCTATAAGGAATTATGAAATAAAACGGGTTTTAGTAGGTAGATAAAATAATTTTACCATTGCAGTTCGAAAGGCGCCATATTTTTCCAAAAACTTTGAATTAGCGAAATATATTTGCTATGTTCGAGATTCAACTTTGTGATCTGACGTTTGGCCTGACGAAATGATTTCTTTTGTTTGTTTCACTTGGATGCACATAACTACTCTATCTCCTACCTTCATTATGTCCGACTGTCTGAGTTTGAAAAAAAACTCTATCATATACAAATTAACTAAGTATTTATTAAAATACGATCGTAGTAAAATATCCTCTTAAAACTGTAAGGGGCCTCAAACTGACAGAATTCGCAGTGCTTCTTAACTAAGTCCGGCACTGTGACGATAATCGTAACAGCGCCTGCGCAACTGTAACAATACTATCAAGATCTATTCACATTGGCTGTTTAAAAAGTTTTATTTACGCGCTTTTTTTTATTTTTTTTAAATTCTTATATTGAAGGTTTATTTTTTAATTCGTCAAGAATATCCAAATTGGGGTACCTATAAGTAGGCACTTTGCACTTGCGACTTTCAGTTCTCACTGCAGCCTTTAAATCATTGATTCCCAATGTGGTCCAGGTGGACCCCCAGGGGTCCACGAGAGACGCGACGGGGGTCTACGTTGGCATTAAAAAAAATGGGGGTTCACAATTCGTAAGCGGGGTTCCACGTTTATCTGGTTTCGATAGTGAAGAACTTAATGTTGGTCTGATTAAGCTAAGAATTAATTGGTTCATTGTGCTGCGAGTAGATGTCAAAAAATTAAAATTGGATGGAATCACCTTTTTGATTGCCCAACTTTACTTTTTTGAGGTCCACTCACAGCACAATCAATTAATTAGTTAACCCTTTTAGCGCCAAGAGTTTTCGTCAAAAACGCAGACCACACGCCACAACATCAAAAAATTAAAAAAAAAATGTCGTGGCGTATGGCGAACACTTGGTGAAAGATATTAAAGTAATTTGGCGGCGAGGGCACGAAACTTAAACGTCTGATATACCTATATTTTTTTTTTTGATACTTTTTTTTCCGAAAACTGTTAATTCGTGGTTGGAATTCAGCCGCAATGCAAATTTCCATAGTTATATCTAATATTCACATTGTTGGGTTTTGGGAAAATGTTACAAATGTAGCTGCAGGGAGGTCCACCGGAAACAGCAAAATTTTAAAAGTGGTCTATGATAAAAAAAGTTTGGGAACCGCTGCTTTAAACTTATGAAATCTCGGTAAACTTATATTCCTTCGAACAACATTTTACGATGAAGTGCCGTTTGTAAAATGCCGAAATGTAGCTTTACGCCGTTTATGAATTGCTGAACTGTAGATTGTAAAATATTTGGCTGAATGCTTACGTCACCAGCAGCTCGAGTACGATGGCGACAAACTCGCGTGGCGCGCCACTCGGCTGACGCTGAAACTTCACTTTGATTGCGCGAGGGCCCCACATAAAGACTTGCTCGCCCTCTGGCGTTGTCAATGTTGACATTTTAACATAAGACCGCGGCGAATTACGCGCGCTATCACCATCGTACTCGAGCTGCTCCATCCCGAGCATAACTAAATTTCGGCATTTTACAAACACACATTTTTATAAAATGTCAGCGTTATTTGTAAACAGTTGAAACTTACGGTTTGTCATTTCTATTACAGTTATGAGAAAGTAAAATTAAAATTAAATTACTTGTTTGAAGAATTTGAATTTAAAATGTTTTTCATACAAATTCTAAGAGCGCTAAATTAAGATTTACAACGGTAACTATCATCAATCTACTAAATCATAAAATTAAAAAACGTAGAACTATAAATTAAATTAAAAGAGATGTACGGACGACCGCGACCGCAACTCAGGTTACCACACTCGTGCACTCTGTGCTGTTGTGATAAGAGTGGTTTTCCAATAAAAATGGATTAATCTGATGCGTTGGTCTCTTTACAATTTTAGTATGGAGGTTGGTTTTTATTTGACTTGGATCTAACCAAACCAGCTTATAATGATGAAGAAGACAACAGAGAATGTTAGAGTGCATAAAACCTCCGTGAGCAGTTCGAGTACCAGATTCCACGTGGCAAGCCCTGCCGAACCAGTAGATTCCTTCTCCTTCGTTTCCCACCCCACTCCTCATCCTGTTATGGCGGTTCCTTCACGGTGCACTCTGTGCGTTTGTGGAATTCACTTCCACATGCCATTCGAGCGAGTTGTTCATTGGATGCGTTCAAGAGAGAGCTGAAAGAGCATTATTTATCTATCTAAGTATTATCCATATATTGTATGTATGTATATATTATAGGTATTTTATATACGTAGGTATATATTATTTATTTATTTAGCTAATTGTATATGCTTAGATATTTATTAATTATTATGTTTGTATTATAAATTTAATATCTCACTTTATCTTGGTACACCCTTGCCCACTTCAACTGCCTCTCCCTCTCACATAGGTTAGCTGGAAGAAAACTCATTGCTTGAGTTAAGCTCGACGTTGTACATGTCCTTTCTTTGTGTAATTTTTTTATATGTATTTGTGTGTACAATAAAGAATAAGAAAAAAAAATATTTTTGAGTCCCTACCCCCATTTTTAAAAAATATTTATATTTTTAACTAATGTTGAAACATAAAAAAATGACTTAAAAAGAAGGAGATTGTCAACCAGGTGCCAGCTATTACGTACGGACAGCAGCACATCAGGTTCTCCATTTGCAGTACGCAAGCCGGGCGCTAGCTATTACAAGCTAAATAAGGGCGACTTCAAGGTCAACTTGATGTGCTGCCGTTAACCGTGTGGTGATCGGTTGAGAATAACACCACCCCATCTCTTTCCGTGGGTGTCGTAAGAGGCGACTAAGGAAACACAAATGAGACCTGCCTCCTAGTAATCCATCCCAGGCAACGACACTTCATTTTTTTCTGAATCTGAGGTGTCGTCCTATGGTCTCATTCGGTGTGGTAGGCTCTGTAAAGGGCCGTCTGGTTCGCGACCACCCTCCTACCGAAGTCCGACGCCAAACAGCTTGCTGTGTTCCGTCGGTGCGTGGGAGTACCAGTGCCTTTATAGGCATTTTCTGGGTTAACTCGCTCCATCGTCGACCTCATCTTTGACCTTATGGTCAAGATTGAGGTCAAGAGTTAACCCATCTTATAATAATAAAGTGTGTACCTAATATAATGGAAAATATAGAGCAGGGCCTGTGGCGACTTTGCGGTTAGGTAAAATATAGAAGTGTCGCCGCTAGACTATATAATTAGTATCCAATAGAATTATTACAGGAAAACACTATTATAAGCTTTAAACAACTTTGTAATATCCAACTTTAATAACCATAATTTAATGTAAACAAGTAAAAAGGAATATTTTATTTCAAAATGTTTTTGTTTCCGTTTTTAACACAGACTTTAAAATTACTAGTTTTCACTCTAGTATTTCCTTATCCTTAGTATTATGTGGTCTACACAGGGCTTTAGGTAAATCTCTTTCAACCTCTCGGGTGGTTAATTAGTCCATGAAACTGAACAACTTCCCCGAGGAACATAGGTCAAAATACGAAAAAAAAATTATGAGTTCCCATACAAACTTCATCAGCATATAGCGCATTTTGTATGGGAGATAAAAACGTTTTATTGTATTTTGACCTATGTTCCTTGGGGAAGTTGTTTAGTTCTATGATCTGATTCTATTTCTTAATTTTCGCTAACCCATGGGGTTTCGGGGTTCAAACGCCCCCCCCCCCCCCGAAATTTTCAAAATCATGACATTTTAAAAAACCCTGCCCTTATCCCTCTACGAAACACCGTAAATTAGTATCGGCATTATCCGTTACCTCGCGACCAGTTGACGAAGCGAATTGCAGTACTTCCTGAAAGAAGTACATCGATGGTTAAAGCAGAACTTGAAGAGTGGAAAGTACGAGTACGATCACCAAAAAATTTCATAGACATTGTTGTTGTTTTTTTCTTAAACCCCCCCCCCCCCCCCCGAAACAGAATTCTGGCTACGCCCGTCAGTCACCCGATATAGTGGAATTACTTTAAAAGTATAATTTATAAAAACTCTGACACAATTTCCAACAAAAAACTACAACACAAACCAAAACTTATAAAGGTAAATATTACCAGAAATACTTTAGTAGCGACCATCCATGTTAAATTCCAAATCCTCTTCAACGCCCCGGCAACACTCCTTCTTTGCATTTTGTTCACTTTTTTCACTTCAAAGTATTTTTATTAAATCTCAACTAAAAAATGCGCGATTAAAAAAAACCACTCAAAACTAAAAAAAAAGTTTCGCTCTTTTTTATTTTTCAAAGATGGCGGCACACGCGATGGCACAAAGAACACCAAAAATACTAAGTAAATTAATTGCAAAGCACACGTTTTACACGACTGTCGGAATTTTGGAAAGCCGTGAATGCTAGTGAACATCATCAAGTAAGACTGTTGAATCTGAGAAACAAATGGAGCTAGCAAACATAATAGGAATAAATAAATAAGACAAAAGGACTGGTAACCAAGATGGAATGCATAAACATTGTATTTAACACAATTGCGGCTGGCACCGAGACTTGATTTGCTTTTGTGTATAAATAAATAAAAATGATAAATATTTTTGTGCGAGAAAATTCATTCGCCGACTCTAGTTCATTAAATAATTTCTTATTTCAAATGGATTGTGGTTGTGAGTGAAGAAAATCGTTGTTTCTATTACTATTTTGCTGTCGTTCATCATAAATACATAACTTACAGAATAGATGTATCGCTTTCAAATGCTCTCACACTTTTGATATTATAAGCTTTATTCACTTCTTCTGCTCAAAGGAGAATGGGTAATTATGTATGGACACTGGGCCTAAAAAACAAAAATGTGACTGTAGCATAATGGTCCGTGTTGTTTTTTATTGCCCTAGTGTAGTAGTTTAATTATTCTAAGATGCAGGTTTGAATTCCATTAGAGAAAAAAGATACAACTTATTTTATCTAAGGAACATAGCGCGTTATTTTATCATTATAATGGTTGTTAATAACTGAATATTGATTTTTAGTAATAAAAATAATTTTGATTATTGAAATTGATAGCAACAAAATATATTTAAAATAATTATTTTTATTTATTATAAGTACTTAATTATTATTGGATAAAACAAAATTATGCCAAAAACTACTTTTTTCTCCAATGGAATTCAGATGTGCAGCCTTAGAATAAATTAAACGACTCCACAAGAGCAATGATAACCAACATAGGCTATTTCCAGCAGTGGACGTCTTGCTGCTGACATGATGATGATGATGATAGGTCATAATGCTACAATCAACTTTTGTATTTGGGTACGCTGTTACCCATTCTCCTTTAACATATCGTTTATCTTCTTATGTCAACGCTCATTATCTAACCAAGAGTAATCTATAATTGGCTATGCATATGACCTAAGACGTCTTACATTTAAAACTTTCAACATTATGCTGTTGTTTACCTTTGTCTAAAAAAATGCTGGCTTCAGAACTTTGTACAGTCACTTATAAAACTATTTTAAATCGTTATCTCTTTTCTAGCAAAATATTTCACTGATTTCACTTCTATGTAATGAGGGATTTTCTTTTTATTTTTTTAAAATTTTTCCCTAGTCGCTGCATAGATGGCGCTAAACTATGTACGTTACTGCAAGGAACGGAACGTTCCATTAATTCGCTTGAACGTAATTTTGAGACCATAAAACGAAACGTTATTGTCATATCACATCAATATCACGTCTACCATACGTAGTTAGGTGATTTTACGAAAACAACGAACAAAAAAAACAGAATTATAACAAAGCGCGAGAAAACTAGGATGATTGGAAAGCCAAAACAAACTAACAGAATATTTGATGCAATGTTTTTCTCCAAGCCTTTTGGCTTTGGCTCCTAGTAACGGAGTCAGTTCAGCGCCATCTAGAGAGCTCTGGGGAACTACTTTTTTTTTTAATAAACAAAAAGAAAACTTCCCATTGCAAAATAGCTTCACACTTTATTTAAAAAATCTGTTAAACAAATTTATGCTTCTTCTTCTTCTAGTCAAGTATGTAGCGAACTTGGCTAAACCTATGCTAATAACTCTATAATTAAAAATGTTGTATCACCCTCGACATTCGATTGCTTATAATTTTTAAACTGCTGAACGAATTGTGATTAAATATAACTAAGAACCAATTCGATTACGTCAGCTTTCAAGCAAAAAAACCGCATCGAAATGGGACCATTTATTAGGAGCTACTATGCCACAGACAGACATACAGATACACACGTCAAACTTAGAAGACCCCTCTTTTTTTGTTAGGAGTTAAAAATAGCCTCAAAACCCGTTAACTGAATTTAAGAGAACTCCCAAAACATTTTATTTCGCCTACGCATTGTTGAATCATTAAACTTGTTACTTTCTAACGTATTGTCTGTATTTATGTAAATCTGCGTAATTAATTCGTGTATATCTTCATTGCATTACTTTTGATTGTTATTAATTACTGCGCTGGCCTCCAAAATTAAAGCTAGTGAGGTCAAATCTAGAATTCATATTATGCGCATGTTTAGAAGATCAATATTAAAAATCGTTTTTGAATTCTTTACTGGTGGACTAAAAATTTTTTTTTTTCACAGCCGTCTACAGTTTGTGGCATAGGTAACGTGGCATCAAGTGGTTTTGAACCACTGATGCTCTGCCTACCCCGTATGGTATTACATGTTTAGAAGATCAATATTAAAAATCGTTTAGAAGATCAATATTAAAAATCGTTTTTGAATTCTTTACTGGTGGACTAAAAATTTTTTTTTTTCACAGCCGTCTACAGTTTGTGGCATAGGTAACGCGGCATCAAGTGGTTTTGAACCACTGATGCTCTGCCTACCCCGTATGGTATTACAGGCGTGAACGTATGTTTGTGTATGTCCGCAGTTTTACAGTCGGCAAAGACATCGACAACTAGACTTTTATGATAAAAAAATTTTGAAACATTTTTTTTTAAATAGCACTAATCAGATTAAAAATAAAAAGACTTCCATATATGTACTTAGTATTGTTAAAGACAAGGGAACTTTCAACAGACAAACGGTCAATGTCAGAACACATGAGTATTAATGTTTATCGATCTGTGTGTGAGTCACAAACTAAGGCCCGTATTAAAAACGCGACTCAGACTCTGATCTATACTTAAGTAGCAGCCGTCTTTGTCTTTGTGAGAAAAAGAGACAATCAATACTTAAGTATAGATCAAGACTTGAGTCTTCTTCTGTAATACGAGCCTGAATCTCGATTCGTTTGTGCAACTTTTAAAGAAAAGAAATGAACATGCGTTTTTAATCTAGAAGTGAATTAAGGAGTGATACAATTAGATAAAATAAAAACTTTGTATATAATAATCATTTCGTTTTATATGTATATATTGTATTGTATAGAAAAGTTCTACCTATTTAATGAAAACAGAACGCAAAATAAACATATACACCTATCATGTCGTATCAAAACCCTACTAAAGTATAATAGGAGCGAGTGTTCTATAAGCTTGCAATATTATCAATAGGTATTACAAGAACTAAATAGATTTGATACCGTATGCCACACCTAAACTTCTTCCAAGCGCTTTGTCCCCTTTTAAAGTCAGGCGTAACCTTGATCCAAGATCTGGCAACTTCCGTACCTAAACGCTAGATTTTATCGAAATCTTCAGAACCGTTACTTAGAATTAGAACTTAAAGTAAGCGATTTCCTATTCGCGCAATCCAAAAGTAACTTTTCATTTAAATAATTCAAAACACAACACTTTATAAGACAACACTGACTCACACACTGGCCACAAACAAAAATTTAAAAAACTCCTTCGACGAATAAGTTTCCAATTTTACGTTACAATTTGCACTGGCCGCTTTTGATTCCAAATTCAAACTTCAACGCGCGAATCGGACGTGAATGTCCATTCGTTCGAGGATCGCGACTGCGTCGTGATTCATCCCATGATTGGATAGGAGGAAAAAAATAAAAAGTTGGTAAAAAAACGAGTAACATAACACACTGGCCGCACACAAGCGGTCTTGGCACTAAAAACGTGGGCACGAGAGCAGAACCGGCTCGGACAACGGTGTTGGTGATACTTAGCGATGTCGGAAAACGCTGCGTTTGTTAAGGAAGTGGCTTTTGGTTTGTCTTAATTTAGATATTAACACCATCTTTCCTTACTTTATTTATTTACTAGCTTCCTGCCAGCGGTTCCACCAGCGTGGACTAAAGGTTATGTAGTGCCCAGCTGTGGGATAAAATGTAGCCTATGTCCTTTCCCAAGGTCTAATCTATCTTTATACCAAATTTCATCAAAATCGGTTCAGTAGTTTAGCCGTGAAAGCGTAACAGAGAGACAGAGTAACTTTAACATTTAACATTTATAATATTATTATGGATTTAGGACAGCGACAGTAGTAAATATACATGCCTTCACTATTTAAATACTTTGCTTCCATTGAGTTTTAAAAGTTCATCATCCTATTCCAGTTACCCAGCTTTCCTAATAATAAATTCGAAAGAGTTTTTTTTAATAGATAGTGTGTTTGCTCTTGACCTATGTTTTTTGTCCTTCCTTAACATTGTAACGGAGCAACGGATCGATCTAGTTTTTTTCTATTTATACACTCACGCCTTGTATTCCTTTTCGGGGTAGGCAGACAGAACGTCATGTGGTTTTTTGCGTAGAGATAATTGGGGACCCGGGGAGTGACATAGATAGGCTACTTTTCCATGAGAACGAAAGCGAGGGAGGAAAGCTTAAATAGGATTACTCCTCCTATCAAATCCTTTATTTATTTATTAAATAGGTACAGAATCAGACACAGGAAAAAATGGCGTGATGAGGTGACGTTGTCGTGGCTGCCTAGGACAAGAAATGGTAGTAGATTTGGAATGGTTGTTTTGAGTTGGATTAGGAAGAACCCAAATTATTAATTTCAAAAAAAAAATTCGCTGCGTCGCTTGTCTGAATCTGACACGATTTATTACAGAACTGGTATTTCTTTCTGACAAACTGCGCGTTTTCTTACACCTCCGCGATCCATACGTATCTGGATCTTGCAAATTATCGAATTTCGCTGGTTTGAGACTTGAGGTGATTGAGACAGATTGAATTTATATTATATATGCCGTTTAGGCACAATATTATCAATGTAAGGAAAAAATCATATTAGTAAACGGATCTTTCATAGTTTTGGACTATTTTCCCTTTGGCCATATTACTCTTGGACATTTTGCGCTTCGGACATTTTATCCCATATATAATTTTGTGGTTTTGACATTCTGCAACTTGACAACCAATCAGATTTACTTTGCAAACCAATCAGCTTCGCTTTGCTTGATAAAGAGCACTTTATCTGACGCAAACCAGACGCTTCGGATTTATCCCATCAATTTACAGATAGTACTCAGAATATGAGTATATAATCTGATGTATGAGTATCAAGAAGGTATATTTTTATATAAATAACTTTAAAATCTTTAAGTTAAACCAGTTCAGAGGCCATTTGGCGATTTGAAGCGATAGCATTAGCAATGAAACTTAACTGTCATAACAGATGATTGCCAAGGAAATCATAACCTTAATTTTATGACTTGAAGGTTGAATTTATTTTGCATTAAATTGACGTTGACACATGAAAATCATTTCGAACGAACCATTTCGATTACGTCAGCTTTCTAACAAAAAAAACGCATCGAAACCGGTTCATTCGTTTAGGAGCTACGATGCCACAGACATACACACGTCAAACTTATAATACCCCTCTTTTTTTGGCGGCCATTACACACAATCGAATTGACAATATCACCAATTCATGATTTTTCGACCCCCCCCTCGCTGGGCTTTCGACCACAGCTGGTCACATTTGTGAAACTCCCCCCTCCCTAGTGTGACGTCACATATTTTGCAATTTTACATCTAGAAATTAATGATTGAATTAAAACAGTAGTTCCGAAATTAAATTCAAGGCGCTTAGGCAGTCGGCGCGTAGCACTAGTAGATCGAATGGCCGTTTATATATATCAATAGAGTTGCAATTTTTTAGAGTTTTTCGTTAATAGTTCAAAGTTCTAGTTTTATCACTTAGACTATATTAGATTTTGAAATGTGACGTCACAAAAGTTAGGACCCCTCCCACACAATGTAACACTTCGTCGACCCCCTCCCTCCCCCTTGACGTGTGACGTAACTAATGGATGGCCCCTTATTTTGAAGTCGGTCAAAAAAGTGTAAAATCTCAAGCAAGTAGATGCCCGCTATGTCCGAAGTTTATTTTAAACTAAATCTAAGTGAATCTAAAAAAAGAAACGGCGAACCCTTTCCCGGAGTGAAGTTTACAAACCAAATGCGCGTGAGTCGTTTGCCATTTCTACGAATAGATCGTATTTGTAAATGTTTGCTGAAGCAGAGCTTAGTTCAGGAATAACGACGACCGGTTTGGTCGCTGCCTTTTGATCGACGGGTCCTGGGTTCGATTCCCATTCGGGGCAAATATTTGTGAAAAAGCAGATGTTTGTTTTCGGGTCATGAGTTTTTATGTGTGTTCCGAGGGACCCACGACACAAGGGAAAACCTTAGTGTGGGCCTTTGAGTGTGTAACGTTTAATATTTATTTATTTATTTATAGCAAACCTTTTTTTATTCGCTATCCAGCAGGCCGAGTACGATAGTGACAGCGCCGCGACAACACCGCGGTCCTATGTCAATATTGACAACGCTATAGGGCGAGCAAGCCTTTGTGCGGGACCCTCGCGCAAAGAGAAGTTTCAGCGTGAGCCGAGCGCGAGTTTGTCGTTATCGTGCTAGAGCTGCAGCTTTATATACTCGACTTTTGTTAAGTTTATGAACACCTGACAAAAAAGCGGTGTTATATTGTATTTGTGTGTCTGTCTGTGTCATCGCAGCTCCTAAACGAATGGACTGATTTCGGTACGGGTTTTTTTGTTTGAAAGCTGACATGATCGTGATGATTCTTAACTTTATTTGATCAAAATAAGTTCAGCCGTTAAATAGTTATAAGCGATTATATATTATTTATTTATTTAGCTAATTGTATGTGCTTATATATTTATTAATTATTGTGTTTGTATTATAAATTTAATATCTCACTTTATCTTGGTACACCCTTGCCCACTTCAACTGCCTCTCCCTCTCACATAGGTTAGCTGGAAGAAAACTCATTGCTTGAGTTAAGCTCGCCGTTGTACATGTCCTTTCTTTGTGTAATTTTTATATGTATTTGTGTGTACAATAAAGAATAAAGAATTATATAACATTTTTAATAATTTATCTTCTTATACTTTTTAATCAGTACGCAAATTCTTAAGGTGTCAGTAACGTTGACAAAACGTAAATAAGGAGTAAAATATTTTTTTTTTCAAAATTTTTGGATTTTGATACCTTTTTTTTAATTATAATAAAGATATTAGCATCCACGGACTTGATGTCCGTGCCCTTGTCTAGATTAAGTGTTTTATTGTTAATACTTGCTTCTTCTTTTAAAAATATTTTACTATACTTTTCATAGTAGTTTACAGTTGATAAATAGCTATTATAATAAAGATATATATTACAGAATGTATTTTTTTTAGGGTTTGGGCTGAGCTTACTCCTTCTAAACGTTACTTATAGGGAACTAATTTTGTAAAACGCAAAAACACGGGTGCAAAGAATAAATAATAGTACTAACGTAACGGGTGTCACAAATTGTGTTGAAGAGTACTACAATATTACCAAGTTTCAAGTCAATTGGACGATGTCATTTTTTCCATACAATAATTTTGATTTGTTTTCTTGCTTCAGACAATCTAGCTTGAAATTTTTATGTAAAAGGATATAAAACAAAAAATATTGGTCTGTAAATTTTTTATTAAGTTTACGTACAAAACAATTACGTACTTACTGATTAAAAATATAATAATATTAATATCTTATATATAAAACTAGCTTTCCGCCCGGGACTTCGTTCCCGTGGCACTTTTTTAGTTTTTTCTTTCATAAGAACCTTCTCCTGACAATAAGGAACACAACAAAAAAAAAGAATTATCCAAATCGGTCCAGCCGTTCACGCTTGATGCCGTGACAACGAAAATCGGGTTCCATTTTTATATATATTATATTCTTTATTGCACTTAGATAACATAGGATACAAAATAAAAGAAAAAAGTTTACAAAGGCGGACTTATTGGCAAAAATGTATCTTTTATGACGTAGGCAAGCACTAAGAAAGGATTTTTCGAAATTCCACCCCTAAGGGGGTGAAATGAGGGTTCAAAGTTTGTATGGAGAAAACAATTATTTTTGACATTTTAATTCGAAACTTCGTCAAGATATACCTTGAAGCAAATAAACGGACACGTGTTTCGCAATTTTTCGAATATCATCCCCTAAGGGGTCAAGATTGAATTGGGTGACTAAAAGTTCTTTGCGTGAGCGAAGCCGCTGGAAAAAGCTAGTTTAAAATGTTCGACGCGAATGGGACTTGAACCCTCGTGGAATAAAACGCACAGCGTATACGGCTTACTAAGGGAATGAGAAATTCGCCGCTTGACTTAAAGGCACAGTTGGTTAGATCCTGGTGGGATTATAAAATGTAGGAGCATTTGTAAGAATAGAAAATAAACTTTTGCGGATAGTATTATACTAATTCCTCCCTACTATCCCTTTCCCTAATAATATTATAAATACGAAAGTAACTCTGTCTGTTACGCTTTTACGCCTAAACTACTGAACCGATTTTGTTGAAATTTGGTACAAAAATAGATTAGACCTTAGGAAAGGACATAAACTACATTAGGAAAGAACATAAGGACATAAACGGCGCGGCGGACAGCTAGTATAAATAAAAACTCACCCGATGCGAGGTGACGACGTGCGCTAGCTGCGCAGGAGTCGGTCTCTCGTCGCTGGACTCGTCGCCGGACCGCTCGCCCGTGAATACCGAGTCGTGGGACACTGACAGACCGCTGCCGTAAGCACCCTCTCTGGGAAAATGATAATAAGTATTACGAATCATGATTATTTTTAAGAACCTTATCTATGTCTATGGAAATTGGCTGTATGGCTCCGTCCTTTGCCTATCCTGATGGATGGAAGAAAACTACTAATGTCTATGGAAATATGGCAATGAGTATAGACCATAGACATTAAGAGTGTCATTTTTTAAACTTATTTTTGTGTCCATTGTGTGAACTTTGGCGGGAACTCGGCGTGGTTGGTTGCTGTGCTGATTGAATTGTTGCTTTCTACGTTAAAGAGTTGTATAATGAGTAATAGTTTCTTGTGCAGTAAACTAACTTTAAATTCAAGTGATATGGTGTATTCGCTCCTTTAGGTTCCGAGTTTCCGACAAAGATCAATTCAATTTCTTGTCTATGGCTCTCCTTTTTTGATTAGAAAATAAAAAATAGGCCAATGTCATGCCGCATGCGTGGTACTTAACATATTTTTTCAATGTCTAAGCATGCCGCCAATCAACCCTTTTTCGAACCTGACATTGGCCCTTTGAGTATGTATTGTAGTATTTTGCATTGGCCTAATCAACAAAGGAGAGCCATAGACAAGAAATTAAGTTGAATTGACAACGGCTGTATGGACATAGATTTCTTTGCCTTTCCCGAAAGGGCTAAATTAAACAACAACAACAAACCCATAGACCAGGGGTGGCCAACCGGTCGATCGCGACTGTTAGTCCAGTCGATCGTGGCAAGGTGAAAAAAAATCAAATTTATGTTTTTTCTCTTAATATAATAAAAAATACTACATGATTGTGTACTGAACTATGCTGTTTCATTTAAGATTTCAAGAAGTATGTAATTGGTAGATCGCACAGGGTTTCGTTAGTAAACAGGAGATCTTTGGTATAATAAAGTTGGCCACCCCTGCCATAGACAGTAGTAGTAATTTTTTTCATTCATCCGGATAGGCAAAGGTCGGAATCATACAGCCAAATCTTTCTTAAGTAACTTCCACTTAAAGTCTTCATTTAAATGAAGACAAAAGAAAGCTAAATATTGAGTTTTCTATTTAAAAGGCAACATGCCAAATCTTTTATAATAGTAAAAACAAAACCAAGGAAAAATATATGTCAGTCTAATTCATTAATTCCCAAAGTGGTTCAGGTGGACCCCCAGGGGTCCAAGAAAAACTCAACGGGGGTCTACATTGGCGTGACAGAAAAATGGGGGTTCACAATTCATAAGCGGGGATCAACGAAAATGTAGAGTAATAGTGAAGCACTAAAATTATTTATTTTTTAAATAAAATAAGTGAGAATTGATTGGTTCCTTGTGCTCTGAGATGATGTCAAAAGAGTAAAGTTGGATGGAATCACTTTTTTGATCGGCTAACATCTACTCACAGAACGAAATTAGCTAATCAGTTCTCACATTTTTTTCGAAAACTGTTAATTCGTGGTTGGAACTCAGCCGCAACGCAAGTAGTTAGATCTAATCTTCACATTATTTGTCGAGTTTTGGGATCATGATAGAAATGTAGCTGCAGGGGGTCCACCGGAACCAGCAAAATTTTGAAAGTGGTCTATGAGAAAAAAAAGTTTGGGAACCTCTGGTCTAATTCATAGACATAGAAATAAAGTGGTCTCATGGACCATGGACATAGACATAGAAAAAATAAGTTAAACCATGGATGGCACTGACATAAAGTTATTTTTTCTATGTCTATGATGGATGGACTTAATACATAGACATGAAAAAATCAGTTAAAATCTAATCAATGTTAATTCCAACGATAACACCAAGTCAATAAAAAATGGCGAATAGGCTAAAATAAAATTATCCACTAAACTAAACCGGAATCTTTAAACAGGAAATGACACATTAAAATACAAAATGTATTTTAATGTGTCATTTCAACAATTTTACAAACAGTAAAATTTACAATCCCGGCAAAATCCAGCACATACCAAGTAAAATAGCCATGTCCAAGGCAGTACGAGAATCTTTCAAATTAAAAAAGATGTCTAACTCGACCGAAAAAGTGTGCAGGACACCGTCGACGCAGTCCAAAACAGCTGAATTACCCCCAGATATGTGCAAAAACGGTAATACAACAAAACTAGAAGAATACTTCGAACAAATATCGTCGAAGAAAGAAACATGGCGTCGAAGGACGAGACGGGCGGAGGAAATTAGCCGAAGAGCATTCTTCGTCGGTTTTGGGTTGTACCTATCTTATGTAGCGTGCTTAATCTGTGTTCATCTATGAATTTGAAAGGTAAAAGAAAACAGATACCATTAGAAAGAACCATTGTGCCGGTAAAAATGACCCAATAAAATAAGTTCAGGTGAAAGGGTCATGTTAGGGCCTTTTTACAGTCATGCGGATTTGCTACCGCCAACTTTTTCATACATTTTTTCTTTAGATACATTCGTTTCGCACGCACGCGGGACGCAGGCCGGTCGCACGGATGCGTGTCGTCCGCTTGCGAGGGTGTTGTTTATACTGTCAAGCGGGTCGCAAGCACGCACAATAATCTATACTAATATTATAAAGAGAAAAGATTTGTATGTTCGTATTTTTGTATGTAACGAATAGGCTCCGAAACTACTGGACCGATTTCAAAAATTCTTTCACCATTAGGATGCCACATTATTCCTGCGTAACATAGGCTACATAATTTTCCCGAATCCCCACGGGAACGAAGTCGCGACGGGATGCCAGTAATTAATATGTGCAAGCACAAATAAGCGGGCGACACGCACAATACTGCAGCGTGGTGAGAGCAAATCCGCATGACTGTAAAGGCTCTCAGGACAATTTCTGTATAACTGTGTGAATACATTATACTTTCATCCATAGCTTACAGTAACATGAATACAATTTGATCATAATATTTGAATTTAATACCACTAATAAACTATGCGGAGAATTACCCATAGCGCTTCAGAACCATTCTCTAACAATAAACGAAAATATTATAACTCGACAAAGAAATTCCAAAAACCTGAGCTATTCACACATTTAAACAAAAGGAATAGCAAAATAAAGTCTACAGGAATATGCTACAGGAGAGTTTTGACGCAACAGGAATATCAAGAAGTAAGCAAGAAAAATATAAAAAAATTCAAGCGGTATTTTAAAGTATATTGCTGTTTAACTAGTGCATACATTTCGTGGATGTGCTGGATGTGCTGCTGCCATGTTTGAACAAAACAAGAACATAACAGGAAACAGCCTTAATAATGACAGCACTAGAAAATTTAATAATTCCTGTGATAACTGCGGATATCCATTGAATTGATTGGCGGATGAGAAGAGATTTGCCACCGTACGATCGATTCGGATAAACAAAGAAAAAACGATCACAGTTTTTTTTTTAAAGCTGATCTAACGAAATATCGTGCTGTTAGCAAACTAGTAATCAAATGATATACCCAGGGTGTTCGATTTCCTTTCGAGCTGTTTTAAGTCCTTATAGCTATAAAGTTTGATATCACGTCGATAAAATATCAGACTTATGAAATAGAGTCCAATCAAAACCCGATGCAGACTTATTAAAATAAAAACTCAATCGAAACAAGACAAATAATTTCATTTAATTTATCCCCAACTTGTAATCAGATAAGTTAAAGCCAGAGAAGGTGGAAGTACCTCGTAAGATGGGAACTCATCGAACATTGCTTTTGGCCGCGAGCGATGGCGATAAAAATTCGCTGATGCCGCCGCCGGCGCCGTAAGCTAAAGCCAGGATTAGTTGACGGAGATGAAGATCGATTTGTGCCCTGTGGTGATCAGTTGAGAATAAGACCACCCTATCTCTTTCCGTGGGTGTCGTACGTACGAGGCGACTAAGGAAACACATAATTAGACCTGCCTCTTATTAATCCATCCAGGCAACGACATCTCAATTTATTTTGAATCAAGATGGCGTCCTATCGTCCCAAGCGGTGTGGTAGGCTCTGTAAACGGCCGTCTGGTTCGCGACCACCCTCATACCGAAGTCCAACAAGTTTGCTGTATTCCGTCGGTGCGTGGGAGTATCTTAATTGGTATTTTCTGGGTTAATTCGCTCCATCGTCGACCACATCTATGACTTTTTTATTGCATTTATTTAGAATGGAATCACTCTTGACACAATCTTATTCAACACAAAGATGCGGTCGAGGATGTAGCGAGCTCACCCAGAAGAAGCCTATTCACTCGAATTTAGATATTCGGGTTGTATGAGCTCGGAAATACAGACGAAGGCAGAAAGTTGCACATCAGCGTTGCACAATATAAAAGATGAAGGATCTCGACGAGATTACGGTGATAGCCCGCAGTGCGTCTGGACGTCCGATGGAAAAAAGGAGCAAGCGGAATGGCTTTTTTTATTAACAACAGGTGCGCTCTTGAATACAATCTAAATCCCTACTAATATTATAAATGCGAAAGTAACTCTGTCTGTCTGTCTGTCTGTCTGTTACCTTTTCACGCCTAAACCGCTGAACCGATTTTGATGAATTTTGGTACAGAGATAGATTAGAGCCTGGGAAAGGACATAGGCTACATTTTATCCCACAGTTGGGCACGATATAACCTG
Organism: Aproaerema taeniolella; assembly: GCA_949987775.1. Classification (NCBI taxonomy): domain Eukaryota; kingdom Metazoa; phylum Arthropoda; class Insecta; order Lepidoptera; family Gelechiidae; genus Aproaerema; species Aproaerema taeniolella. The sequence continues at coordinate 2,904,727 of OX465245.1, forward strand.
TAGTCCACGCGGGCGGAGCCGCGGGCGGAAAGCTAGTAGGTATATAAAAGGAGAAACTGACTGACTGACTGACATATCAACGCACAGCCTAAACGGCTAAACGTAGGCACTTGAAATTTGGAAGCGACGTAGCTTAGGTACCGTAGAGGAGCACTAAGAAAGGAATTCCCGAAATTCCCACGGGAACGGGAATAAGCGGGAAAATCCCTTTGTATAAAAAATCTAAACCGCTTAAGTTAGACGCTTGAAATTTGGCATGCAGGTACCTTAGTAAACTTAAAGCTTAGTTGCAACAGGATATTGCAAAATTCCCACGGGAACGGGAGTTAGCGGGAAAAAACTTTTGTATGTAAAAATCTAAATTAACACGCAAACGAAGTTGCGGGCATCAGCTAGTCTAGCATAAAGGCGAAGATGGTCGAGGATTTAAATTAGATTAGATAATTTATTCCAACACTATCAATTTCAAAAATTATAATGGATGTCAAAAATGTCAAAGAATGATGTTTTTCTTGTAGCAAGCACACCCAGAAGAAGCCTATCCACTCGAACTTAGATATTCGGGTTGTATGAGCTCAGAAATACAGACGAAGGCATATAATTCCACTTCTTGGCAGTGAGCATTAGATGAGGGATCTCGACGAGGTAAGAGTGATAACCCGCAGTGCGTACGTCCGATGGAAAAAAGGGGCAGGCGGAATGAACTCATGCAGCTCCTACACACTTTGGTTAAGATAAAAAAAAACGGCCAAGTGCGAGTCGGACTCGCGCACGAAGGGTTCCGTACCATTATCTACAAAAACGAGCAAAAAAATCACGTTTGTTGTAAGGAAACCCCCTTAAATATTAATTTTATTCTGTTTTTTAGTATTTGTTGTCATAGTGGCAACAGATACCTATACATCATCTGTGATTTAAACTGTATAAATATCACGGTTCATGAGATACAGCCTGGTGACAAATGGACGGACAGACAGACAGACAGACGAACAGACAGCGGAGTCTTAGTAACAGGGTCCCGTTTTCACGCTTTGGGTACGGAACCCTAAAATAGAAAATACTAACTTCCTCCTTGCATGGCGGTCCGCTTCAAGCAGTTCACTGGTAGAGCTACTCTTGGGATCGGGTGATGCATCTGCGCGTGCGCCGCTGCCGCGTCTCTTGAACATGCGCCGGAGACCGCGCAGGAATCTACCTGTACGGCCCTCGCCTGAAATTAAAAAAAAAAAGAAAATAGTCAAAATACTATCAAGCTATATTTAAACAAAAACAAAGATAATGCAGTGATAGCCCAGTTGGTAATGAGCCAGACTTGTAACCGGAATGTTGCAGGTTCTAATTGGGTTAGTTCACATTTCCCCCCTAAAATCACCCTCTTAGGGGGAAAAAATAGACTCTAAAAAGTGATAGTCTAAAAATCCCCCTTAAGGGGGAAAAGTGTACTCGAAATAAATGAAAGTCTACAAATCCCCCCTGGGGTTAACTCTTAATAAAATGAATCATTAATTAATGTGTTTTATTATATTTAAGCCACTATTACAATCCATGCTGATATTGGATGGATTGGATAGGTACTAGTGAAAAGCCTTTGAAAGACTGCACTTAAAAAAATTGGTAAACATTTGTCACACTTGGAAATTAAATTTTTCATTAATTATCACTATCCCTTGCTCAGCGGTGAAGGAAAACATCGTGATGAAACCTGCACGTTCAAGAAAACTCGTTTTCGACAGGCGGGCGGTCTACCAACCCGCATTGGGCCAGCGTGGTGGACTATGGCCTAACCCTTCGTGTTTCGAAGGCAGGCCCGTGCCCCTCGGGGGGACGTGTAAAAGGGCTGATAAAAAAACGGCCAAGTGCGAGTCGGACTCGCGCACGAAGGGTTCCGTACCATTATGTATAAAAACTGTAAAAAAAACACTTTGTTGTATGGGAGCCCCCTTAAATATTTGTTTTTCTGTTTTTTAGTATTTTTTGCTATAGCGCGGCAACAAAAATAGATCATGTGTGGAAATTTCAACTTTCTAACTATCACGGTTCACGAGATACAGTCTAGTGACAGACGGACGAACGGAGTCTTAATAATAGGGTCCCGTTTTTTACCTATTGGGTACGGAACCCTAAAAATGCGCGAGCTTATGTATGTATGTAAGTGTTTGAAGATGGCACTCACCATGGCTGGAGTGGTGGTCCTGGTGCGGGCGGTAGGGCGGCTCGACGGAGCCCTCGCGCACACACGACATCAGGGCCGCGCCGCCCGCCGACATCCGCCGCTGGAATACACAACAATACACAAATACAGACTTTATTTACACAAACAAATGAATTTGCCACGCTAGTAAAAGTCTGTAAGAGGGATGCGAGGGTTTAAGTGGGCGAAAGGCTCACCACCTCTCACCATTATGCAACTTGTTCCATCAGTCATATAATTTGTGTCAAACGTGGCATCTACAAGGCTTTAGGTATCTCAACCTCTCGGGTGGTTAATCAGTCCATGAAACTGAACAACTTTCCCAAGGAACATAGGTCAAAATACGAAAAAATAAATTGAGTTCCCATACAAACTTCATCAGCATATAGCGCATTTTGTATGGGAGATCAAATTTTTTTTTCGTATTTTGACCTATGTTCCTTAGGGAATTGTTCAGTTTCATGGACTGATTAACCACCCGAGAGGTTGAAAGAGAGATACCTATGTATATAGCACTGATGCTCTACCTATCCTATTAGGGGTTATGGGCGTGAGCGTATGTATGTATGTACACAAATAATAGAATTATTACGATACAGCATTACAAAACATTGAAATATATTTAGAGGTGGGGTGGAAAAGGTCTTTTACACCCTATATACTAAATCATGCTTTAGTCAGGGTGTAAGGGAAGCTTAGCGTGAACTTAAATGGTAGAATCTGTCCACTATTATCGACTACTTTTTTTCCGGAAACATCAAGCAAAGGAATTTTCTTTATTTACCTACTTTGGCACTACGAAATGTTCCGCGAAAACGTGCCCCCTGCGCGCAGTCTGTTAGAAGTCAGTGCCAAGCCAAATTAGTTTGATAGGCCGCCTTCGCACCGACTTCAAACATATCAGTAACTACTACGTAGCAGTAGCACATTAAATGATGTTGCATTTATTTTTTAATTTTCCTAAGTTGGTTTATTACACAAATATTTGCCCCGACTGCGAATCGAACTCAGGACCCGTCGATCAAGACGCAGTGCCACTATCACTCGACCAAACCAGCCGTCAAAGGCATAACTACTAAAATCCGTAAATAAAACACATAAAACAACTTCCATATATGTAATTTCTCCTAGTTTTGTCTCGGTCTGGTTGTATGGCCTTGCTGCAGCCTCGATCGAAGCGAACTTTACCTTTTAGGGCGCATCTGACATTGGCAACCTCACACTGACTTGCCTACTCCCTTTTCGACTAGGTATTACTTAAATCAAGAACCTAATAGAATACAATATACTTTTTTGCACTCCAACACAATTAAGGTACAGTTACATTTAATAAAAAAAGTTATGTCAGGGTAGAAAAGGCTGCCCAATTGCTAAGAAGCAATTTCTTATCGGCAACCTTTGGGTGTGGAGAAAAAGAAAGAAATAGTAAAGATGTGGGTACAAATACGTATATTACTGGCGTACTAACAGAGGCATGATAATATATGTATGTACAGAAGCCAGCGCATCAGGTTATTCCATTTTCGTTGCAGAACCGAACTTATCACTATAGCATAAATAAATAAATAAACGATACACACTCAAAGGCCCACAAGGTTTCCCCTTTCGCGGATTGAAAAAAGAAATTACATATTTTTTTTAAATTCCTTTAAGATGGTTGGGGACGTGCACATTTTTACACTCGAAGTAGCATAAATAAGTTTAACTTAAGTTTTGGCAATTTATCACGAGCGTTTCCGTGCTTCGGAGGGCACGTTAAGCTGTCCGTCCCGGCTGTTGTCGATTGACTACAGTCGTTAAAACCAAGTCAGAGGCCATTGTGCGGGTTGAAAACTCTGACAACAGGGTTAGCCAAGTTTCGCCACACACTTGACTATACCGACACGATAAGAAGAAGAGTTTAACTTGTAGAGCTAAGAAAAAGCTAATTAAATACTCAAACTATGCACCACCCAATCATTATCAAACAAAAACAAATGATTATTTAACCGTCCCGAATCCAAATAACAGAGTCAACCAACCATTCACCCCTACTTCATAACTACCCTCAAGGTCGGTAACTCTCCCCCCCAAGGTCAAGGCCTTTACAGCGATCGATACGGATGCTGCGAGCGGTACAGGGATGAATTCAGGTAAAGAAAGGGCCCCTATGTTTGGTTAATTATAAAGGGCGAGTTCTAAATTACGCGGATTTGGATTGGAAGATTCCCATGTGTATTCAAAACTTACTTACCTTTAGAAAAATTTAAGACAATTACTAAACAAAAACGTTGTAAAAAGGTCTATTTTACAATTTCTGATTATCTTTTAGACAAGCAACCATGGGAATAAATTGCTCAGTTCCAGAGTTATCCTCGGAGTTTCTTGCGTTTTCTTCTCATGAGGAAGACTGCATCTTTGGGAATAGGCGCAAAGTTGAAATGCTAATGCAATTCACCATTTTGACTAATTTAAAGTACAGCCTGGCAAGAAAGTCCTGAAACAGAACTAAAAAATATTATAACTGGTAACTTTCTTTCTGCCAGTTATCAATCACGTCAAGTAGGTACGTATTGTGTCATTTCTTTCACAAGATAATAATTAATTGTGTTTTTTTCTATTTTATTGTGTTATTATGGTGATTTCGGTGACCAATTGTGCTCAAATGAGCAGGGGTGTAATTCGGAGCTCTGCTAGAGGAATCATCTATAAAGTTTATTTAAAATGTTTAGAAGAATTCGAAGCAGGATAACATTTATCCGAATTCAACGATTTTCATAGAAGAACTGCTGATATGACGGGTAAAATGTGGTTTTATTTATGTAATTATATATAATTTGTGTGATTCAAGTTGCAATAGCTAGAATAAACCGCTCATAGAATGACTGTTTTCATTTGAAATTAACACTCACAAATTTGAGGTTTTGTTTACAAATACAGTAACAAAGGAGCGCGTTCAAACAATTTTGATCTTTTTTTTTGTTGATATGGCATAAATTGGAGAAATTCATGCCAACACGTAATGAAAATAATAATACCAAAGGGAAAGACTCTGTATGACGATATAGACAGAATAATTATAAACCTCCAAGATGAAAACAGCCGTAGTGAATCAGACGAAAATAACCAGCAGACTATTAGAGAAGGATCACGCCAAGATGAAGACGTTGATGAAGACTTCTAGCGTGGAATGTTTAGATGAAAGCATTTTCGATTCCGAATAGAAGATAAGGACATTGTGAAACACAAAATTGCCTCACAAAATGTTGGATCAGTTGACATCAAGGTACTTTGATTTTTATCCCTACTATCCCTACTATCCCTACTAATATTATAAATGCGAAAGTAACTCTGTCTGTCTGTCTGTCTGTCTGTTACCTTTTCACGCCTAAACCGCTGAACCGATTTTGATGAATTTTGGTACAGAGATAGATTAGAGCCTGGGAAAGGACATAGGCTACATTTTATCCCACAGTTGGGCACGATATAACCTGTAGTCCACGCGGGCGGAGCCGCGGGCGGAAAGCTAGTATAGTAATAATTAACAACTTGCCTCGGATGGACAAGGAACTATCGAAAAATAGTGATAGTACCTACTGACGTGATAGGCACAATGTAAATACTAGGATCAAGCATAAACTGGATGTACTAGACAGTCGTCTCCACAAGGTCATGAACTCTTTTATGAGTCAATGTATACGTTTCAATAATAGGATTCCCATGTGTATTCAAAACCATGTGTACCAATAATAGGATTCCCATGGAAAAAAAGACAATAATTAAACAAAAACTTTGCAAAAAGGGCTATTACAAAATGTCTGATTATAAACTGTTCAACTCTAAAATTATTTCACATTTAGTTAATTAGAAAAAAAATAAAAATGGAATGAGATTAAAAAGAGCACCCTAGGAGTTTCTTACCTAATCTTCTGTGGGGAATAATACATCTTTGGGAGTAGGCGTAGAGCCAGTACAGTCAAAAGAACGAATATGTATTTAATGTAACTAATTTTAAGTAACATTCTGAATGTTCTATAAAATTAAACTATTTTGATTTTGATTTTGAATTAAAAATGTTTAATATATAGTAAATCAAACAAAACATTTTTTTATTAAAATAATTACGTTACAATCCATTCAAAAGTTTTATTAAGTATTTTACTTTACCCTTCATACCTTGAACTTACTGGCAGAGTAATGGCGAGATATGAGATATGAAAATGTATGTTTTTGACACCTTTTAAAAGAAATATGATGAGTATGGTGTATATCATAATTATAATGGTTTTCCCGTAATTATTATTTCACAAAATCGGCTAATAGTAATAGATAAAAAATTGTATATAAGTCAAAGTATCAAAACCGTTATTGTCGCAGTATATAGGGTGGCCACTAGGCACGATAGTGGCGCCGCCATTATTTTCACGACTTTCTTGCCAGGCTGTAACATTCTGTATATTTTTACATTCTGTATAAAACATTCTGTATAAAAAAATAAAAAAAGTTCCGTATACTTATCGAACCTGCTCACAAAATTTCACAAAGATCGGTTGAGCAAAGCGACCTGAAAAACAACCGAAAAGATAGCCGGACATTTGGACAATACAAAAGCATTTTTTGCCAAGCCGAAACAGAGTTCGCTCGGGCAATAATCAGCAAACTACCTCGGGTTGGGGCCACAATCCTCCTAAAGGCTCTGTTCCCTCAAGAGAGAGACAACAAATACAGCAAACATGTAAGAGAAACAGAGCGAAACTATCTCCATCTCAATAGTAGGTTTGTGTAAATCGCTGACTGTATGTATGAAACGGTTTTTCCTTGAAAACATTGCAACACTTTATTAACTTCTTTTGAGAAATTTACACTTAATTACATTACATGATGCTCCTATGACATTCCTACGACGACGGTATGGATAACATAGTGACACATACTTAGGTACAGAGGCTTGCGCATCAGGTTACACCATTTTCATTGCAAAACCGCTCTTATCACAACAGCACAGAGTGCACGCGTATGGTAGCCTGAGTTGCGGCCGTCCGTACTTTGAACTGAATCTTACTAAGCCGGTACTTTGTGAACTGGCAAATTTTTATTCACATCGACACGGTTAGTAACCTAACGGTTAGGTTACTAACCGAACCTAAAAAAGCCTAACATAACCTATCCTGATTTCATACAGGCGGCCCTATAATTTTCGTTTTATAATTTAACTAGGCAAATTGTAGTACCTATCACGGGAGAATTATAATTTCAATTGTAATATTAGTTTTAACAATTTTTTGGTGACATGTACATATAATAACAGAAATTGCAATAATAACCGTAGGAATTTGGGAAAATTATTTAGCATATGTGTTAATCCAGGTTGTCAGCTACCTCCACAGCAAATTTTATCAAAATCGGTCAAGCCATTTGAGCGTGAAAGAGTAACAAACATCCATTATACATTCTTACAAACTGTCGCGTTTAAGATAATATTAGTAAGGAAAAGTAAGGATTTGTAAGAGTTTGAATGTGAATAAAAATGACCAACAACAACCAAATTAACATTCAAAATGGTAGTATCAGTGGTAATTGTAACAATGGGTTGCCAAAGACCATGGGAAGTAGGCCGTATGACCATATTGCGACATTACCAAATTATGTGGCAATCAGATGAGTAATTACGGGCCGATGTTTGGCCATTCAAAACTGAACTTTTTGGAGGTTAAGTAACGTACACAAGGGCAAGGTACCTGATGGGTGATCAATTGACTTTAGTGGCGATTTATCACAAGCGTTCTGTCCCGGCTGTTAAGGCGACTACAGCACCTAAATGATGATTTTATGATGCGTAGATAAGCATCACGCACTGCATTAAATCGAAGAAAAAAATACTACGGTAATATTAAGGACATAAACTAGATAAGTAGTTTGCTGAAAACATGATTCAGCACTTTTGGTTCGATAGAAAAAGCTCACAAAGTCACCTCTAAATACCAATATTATGTATCTTTTAAGCTGTAAAAACGATAGTAAAATACACACAGGAACTTGAATTTGCTATCAAAATGTTCGCGATTGAACACTCTCGATAAGTAGTTAACGCATTTTTCGATTTAAGCTGTTACCTTTACATAAATCTCATTTTTCTAACTTTCGAACATGTTTTTACGCACGCACGCTTTCATAGTCCGTAAACTTCGTGTATCGACACTGTTCGCACTGCCGGCCCAGGCCTGTTGAGAGACGGAGATGGCACTATTCCTGTGTGTGCTGCCTTTATCGGGTGCTGTAGTCGCCTTAAGTAACGTACACAAGGGCAAGGTACCTGATGGGTGATCAATTGACTTTAGTGGCAATTTATCACAAGCGTTCTGTCCCGGCTGTTAATGATTAACTACTTACAAATAATTTAAGGGAATGAAAGAAGTTCGGCGCGAATGGGACTTGAACCCACGACCCCAGGATTAGATCTCCTGGTGCTCTAAGCAACTAAGCTATCGTGCCTATGTCGTGCGTGTAAGTTAGCGCACATTTTTCACATCTTTCTTTCCCCAAAATTATTTGTAAACATCGCGATTCTGTAACTTAAGTTGTGTGTCGATGGAATGGTCGCCATTTTATTCATTCAGGTGGCGAAATTGAGGACTATCAAAATTTCATACATCTAATGACGGCTGCTTTGACTGGTGGTGCCTTCGTCAACTGATTTTCAGTTGCAGGTAGTTTGCAACTTTACGTTCGTATGGCGGTGGCGCTGCTGGTCGGGGTGGTTATCAGCAAGTATATGAATGTTAAATAGTTCTCAATTTCGCCACCTGAACAGATAAAATGGCCTCCATTCCATCGACACACAACTGAAGTTACAGAATCGCGGCCCTGATTATTTGGAAAATGATTTATTCATACAGATATTTTTCTAGGATGTGAAATCTAAATGTGACAAAACGTAGTGGGGAGTGTGAAGAAAATTGTACTTAAAAAATCTGTAACTTCATGGGTGGGGACCGAATATAACACCCAAACAAAGCATAAAGTAGGTACTTAATTTAGGCAACTACCTATAAACACAATAAACGCTTAAGAACTCAAGCAAATTAAGTGCTTCTTTTAAAATAAACTCAACTTTTAGCTGTCTTTATTAAATATTGAAACGGCAAAACCGCTCTTATCTCCAGTAAATAGAACACAAATAACTTGAGAGACTGTTCACCGTGTACATTATCGTTAAGGGAAATTTTAGCACAACATTATACACCTGAGACATCTCTTGAATATTTGAAAGTGGGATAAAAAGGCGTTCTGAATTTGTTGTTTTCTTAGAAAATGTTGTTAGACATAAAAACACAGAATAAATAATAGTACTAACGTAATAAAAATTCCAAAGTATTCTAATGCCAACCCGCGTTGGGCCAGCAGCGTGGTGGACTATTGCCCCTTCGTGTTTCGAAAGGAGGCCCGTGCCCCTCAGTGGGGACGTATATGGGCTGACACAAAAAAAAACTTATTCGGATTTGCGAAGGATTGGGATCCGATAAGCCCTCCCCCTCCCCGTATCATATGCGAACTCAGCAGATCAGCTACTCCTCAAATCGATGACGTCTTAATGGCGGCGGTAGGATTGCAATAGTGGCTATTTTAACTATTCAGGTGGCGAAATTAAGGTGTTAAAAACCATAGAAATCTCACACTGAAAGGCATAATTTTATGCGTTTTTATAAGATGTACTTCGAGGAGTGTACTCATGAGCTACAGAGCTCATTCCGCCTGCCCCTTGTTTCTACTGGATATTAAGACCCTTCTCTTGTCGAGATCCGAGGATGATAGTTTGTTTAAGTACTAAGAATACAGTTTTTCCAACTAAGTAGTTACGCTTAATCACAGTTTAAAAAAGATGAGTTTTTCATAGATAACTTCATCTTTATAAGGTAGACCTTCACGTATCTTATTGGAGCAGATGTTCTTATAAAAAGTTATGTATTTATTATTTATTCAAGTGTACATTCGGCATTGCTAGGACGTCGTGCGTCCTTCCATTTTTGGGTCATTACGTTAGACTTTTCCAATCAACAACTATTTGTACTCACAAGTGTTTCATGTTAGTTTTGGGAATTGTTTTGTACTGAACTCATTTTTATCTAGGGCGCTTTGTCTGCTTAAAACGTGAAGTAGACTTTAAAGGTGTTGGGGAAAGTCTAGAACATGAATCTCCGTAAGAAACTGAACAACTTTTCCAAAGGAACCTTCGTCAAGTTATCAAAAAACTGCCGATTCAAACTTGGGCACTTATACTCAAAAAACAAAAAACGTTAAAATACACAAATTGGAAATCATATGGAAGATATGGAAGTTAGTTGAAATAGCACATTGTTGAACAAGGGAAAGAAAGTAACCGATCGGAACGAGGGCATTAAAAGCCCTGAATCAGGAATCGCACTATTCAGGCATATAAAGGATTTCCACACAAATATTTCCCCCATGCGAATACTCCCAGACATAGTCTTTTCCGTTATTGCGTAAATATGAACATATACCTTCTGAGTAGGTGTAATAAAAATATTTCGTTCATTGTTCAACAAGGGACGAAAGCGTGCTCGGATACTTAATTAAAATCGTTGTAATATGTTCAAAACTGCTTTTCTTCTGCTTTTAGTATAAAAATGGTGTAATGAAATTTTTTTTTGTCTCTTTTAAACCAAATACGTGTGTAAATACATTTTATTCAAATTCGTGTCTAAATACTTTTCATAGCTTCTCAAAAAGGCCTCTGTTGTGTGAAACATCGTGTATAATGTTCCTTAGACGTTTTTTGATAAGTGTAGATTAAAAATATTTGAATAACTCACGCAGAGCCCAAAATCCTTCACCTCTGCCTTTCCCACTAAGTCACACTTACCGGAGGCTTTAGGGGTTTGTTTCAACTGCGGTCTCCATGGCAACCGGCGGCCTCGATCCGACCTGAAACCAAAATCAAATGTTACTTACGAATTCACAGTGAAGCCTTAATGAAGATACGATTGTTGTGGCTTGCAGACCGAGTGTTAATTAAATGTTAATTAGCTAACTGTACATTCTGTTTTTTTTAATGGGGTGACTTTAAATTAGTGAAGTTTTAGAGGGTTTCTTCCCTTGAAACGAAGATTTTCCTATAGGAACTCGATTTCCTCGCTGGAAAAGAAAAACTTAAGGCAACTACAGCACCTAAATTAAGATTTTGCGATGCGTAGATAAGCATGACGCACTGCATTAAATCTAAGAAAAAAATACTACGGTAATATTCAGGACATAAACTAGATAAGTAGTTTGCTGAAAAAATGATTCAGCACTTATGGTTCGATAGAAAAAGCTCACAAAGTCACCTCTAAATACCAATATTGTGTATCTTTTAAGCTGTAAAAACGATAGTGAAATGCACACAGGAACTTGAATTTGCCATCAAAATGTTCGTGATTGAACACTCTCGATAAGTAGTTAACGCATTTTTCGATTTAAGTTGTTACCTTTCCATAAATCTCATTTTTCTAACTTTCGAACATGTATTTACGCATGCACGCTTTCATAGTCCGTAAACTTCGTGTATCGACACTGTTCGCACTGCCGGCCCAGGCCTGTTGAGAGACGGAGATGGCACTATTCCTATGTGTGCTGCCTTTATCGGGTGCTGTAGTCGCCTTAAGCCCGTATTACAGAAGGACACTCAAGTCTTGATCTTAAGTATTGATTGTCTCTCTCTCTCTATCAAAATGACAAAGACGACTGCTACTTAAGTATAGATCAGAGTCTGAGTCGCGTTCTATACGGACCTTAGAATGTGCTGCCAACTCTTTCCAAGTACACAGTAGAGGCCAATAAGTGGGATGTGAGGGTTTTGCTGTATTTTGGGCGAAAAGCTAACAATCATACATACATACATACGCTCACGCCTGTAATCCCTAACGGGGTAGGCAGAGCATCAGTGGTTCTAGAAAACTACTTAATGCCACGTTTGACACGAATGGTGAGGGTTATTAGATGGAACATGTTGTGTAATGGTGAGAGGTGGTCAGCCTTTCGCCCATTATACAACAAGACCCTCACGTCCCACTTACTGAGTTTTACAGTATGCCTGGGAAGAGTAGGCAGCTGGTACATTCTAAGTTTTTCTTTCACTCCCAGTCTAGCGTGGAAGGCTAACAGTCAATCACCACTATATTCATATTTCATCTAATAATTTTTAGGATTTATGTCAAACGTGACGCCAATGTGAACCACATGCTGCTGCACGTTGGGGATAATACAGGGTTTAGAGGTATCTCTCTTTTAACCTCTCAGGTGGTCAATCAGTCCATGAAACTGAACAACTTCCCCAAGGAACATAGGTCAAAATACGAAAAAAATGTTGATCTCCCATACAAAATGCGCTATATGCTGATGAAGTTTGTATGGGAACTCAACATTTTTTTTCGTAGTTTCATGGACTGATTGACCACCCGAGAGGTTGAAAGAGAGTTACCTAAAGCCCTGTAGACGAGGCGTATGTATGGATGGTTGGACGTTATCTGTCTAAAAATCTAAGCAACAATAAATGAATTTAATACAGAATCGGATTTTCTGTTTTATCTCTACTCGAAGCGAAGAGGAATGAAAATAAACAGCGACAATTTCCTTTTAATGGAGATTTCTGTTTAACTTTACTCGGATAAGAGGAATTTGGAGGACTTTGAGAATAATATTGATACATATTTATAACTTGGATTTAACAGGATATCGGTTGGATGCGAAAGATTAAGGTATTTTGTAACGAGCGAAGATTTTTTAAAATCTAGCTCAGAGCTCGTGGTCGAGGACATACCAAGCTCACACCAGAGGAAGGACGCCTACGCCTATTCACTCGAAATGAAAAGTGATTCGGGTTATATGTGCCCGGAAATACAGACGCAGGCAGAGAATTCCATTCCTTAGCGGTGCGCAGAGTAAAAGATGAAGAGAAGCGCTCAGTACGGATCCGAGGAATCTCGACAAAGTAGGTGGTACCCAGCAGTGCGTCTGAACGTCTGTTAGAAGAAAGGGGCAGGCGGAATGAGCTCCTGTAGCTCATGAGCACACTCCCAGAAATAGATCTTTCAAAAAACAGAGGCAAGCAAGTTACATTGCCTCTATGAGCTACGCTTTGGAGTTTACTTTTTACTATCTTTTTGTTTCTGTCATCTTCAGGTGTCAGAGTTAAGGCGACTACAGCACCCGATAAAGGCAGCACACATAGGAATAGTGCCATCTCCGTCTCTCAACAGGCCTGGGCCGGCAGTGCGAACAGTGTCAATTCACGAAGTTTACGGACTATGAAAGCGTGCGTGCGTAAAAACATGTTCGAAAGTTAGAAAAATGAGATATATGGAAAGGTAACAGCTTAAATCGAAAAATGCGTTAACTACGTATCGAGAGTGTTCAATCACGAACATTTTAATAGCAAATTCAAGTTCCTGTGTGCATTTTACTATCGTTTTTACAGCTTTAAAGATACACAATACTGGGTATGTAGAGGTGACTTTGTGAGCTTTTTCTATCGAACCAAAAGTGCTGAATCAGGTTTTCAGCAAACTACTTATCTAGTTTATGTCCTGAATATTACCGTAGTATTATTTTTCTTCGATTTAATGCGTCATGCTTATCTACGCATCATAAAATCGTAATTTAGGTGCTGTAGTCGCCTTAACAAACCGTCAAATGGCCTCTGACTGGTTTAACGACCGAGAATTGAACACGAAAGACAGCAAAACCATTGAACATAATCAGTCTTCGCAAAATGCGTTTGTTGACAGAACGTTTTCGCTCCATGTTTTTTTTAGAAAATCAATATCTAATCGACTGGTCATTATTGTTTATCATAGCTTCCTCATAGCACTGAGGGTTCTTTTTAAACTTGAGTAAATTGCGTGTTTGGTGGCTCGTGTCACGCAACGTTGGTGCGTTAATGAGTTTAGATACAGAGTGTGATGACCGAGTGAAAACTTGTGCTAAGTACCTACTTGGAAGAAAGCGAAGTTACATCCACACAAAACTAAAGTTTAAGGACATAGTATAACATATCTTACTAACAAAAGTTAAAATGTTCGGATGAAACAAACTCACGGAAAAATTACTGGACGGATTTTGTTGAAACTTTGCAGTAATATAGCCTAGACATCAGAATTACACATAGGCTACATAATTTTTGCCGAGTTCCCACGGGAAACAAAGGAAATTGGCTAAAAAGAAATAGAATAGAATATAAAAATCTTTATTTTATAGGACATTCAGGATGTCACTTAAAACAATCACGTATATACCCATGTGTTCGTCGATTTCGCCCAACTATCAAATAGGCTTTTTTTTAGTAATTCACGCGGGTGAAGCTGCGAAATAGAGCATTGTGTCTATACGTTGGGCATTCGGTCTGGAATGCAATATGTATAGACAGAAATGTATAGCTAAAGTATAGGACGGGACGCTCGCGGCACATTCCAGACTGGCCACAAATAGCCTGATCCCACTTCACACAAGTAGGGATCAGGCAACGGAACTGAAATGGGAATTAGCTTGAAAAAAGGAACTTACTAAACTAAAGTCCGTATTACAGAACGCGACTCAAACTCTGATGTACACTTGAGTAGTAAGAGAAAGAGAAAAATAATACTTAAGTATAGATCAAGCCTTGAGTCTCATTCTATAACGGGCCTAAATCATAAATAAGAAAGTGTTTTTAGATCCTTCCTACATGGTTCTTGTATGTTATGTAGCCCACAGGCGCTCGCTGATCTGAACCGATAAGTGAGGTTAAGCAACGTGCACAAAGACAGGGAACTTGATAGGTGACCAAAGCGGCATACCATCACGAGCTTGTCCGTACTTCGGTCAAACCGGTCGGTGGTCCCGGTTTCTGCTGATTGATTAGTGGTTAAATCAATTCACTGGCCATCGGGTGATTTGTAAATTCTGACACCAGGGTTAGTCAAGTTTGCCACTAACTTGACTACCTACACGATAAGAAATTGGACAGTTAAACAGAGGATGTTTTTTTTTTGCACAAGGATAGGTAGTTAGTAAGCTAGAGAGTGACATAATAGGCTACTTTTACACGCGAACGAAGTCGCGGCCGGAAAGCTAGTAAATAAAGACAGCCGGTTTGGTCGAGTGGTGGTGGTGCTGCCTCTTGATCGACGGGTCCTGGGTTCGATTCCCATTGGTTTTTCTCAGGTCATAGGTGTTTGTGTATGTCGTTATGTATGTTTCGCGACACAAGGGAAAACCTCAGTGTGGGCCTTTGAGTGTGTAGCGTTTATTTAAATAGGATTTCTCGGTTAAGGCGACTACAGCACCTAAATAACGATTTTATGATGCGTAGATTAGCATGACGCACTGCATTAAATCGAAGAAGAAAAATACTACGGTAATATTCAGGACATAAACTAGATAAGTAGTTTGCTGAAAACATGATTCAGAACTTTTGCTTCGATAGAAAAAGCTCACAAAGTCACCTCCAAATACCCAATATTGTGTATCTTTTAAGCTGTAAAAACGATAGTAAAATGCACACAGCAACTTGAATTTGTTATCAAAATGTTCGTGATTGAACACTCTCGATAAGTAGTTAACGCATTTTTCGATTTAGCTGTTACCTTTCCATAAATCTCATTTTTCAGCATTTTTCTAACTTTCGAACATGTTTTTACGCACGCACGATTTCATAGTCCGTAAAATTCGTGTATCGACTCTGTTCGCACTGCCGGCCCAGGCCTGTTGAGAGACGGAGACGGCACTAGTCCTACGTGTGCTGCCTTTAATTACAATTCGTTCATGCGGAAAGGAAATTAGATCTAGGATCGAATCCTCTCCATCATCATTACACACTCCCACGCGTCTCAGATCAAATTTTTATTCTCCAAGACAGACTTTCGGAAAGCAGTAAAGGCCCGAATTACACAAGAAGTCTCAAGTCTTGATCTGTACTTAAGTATTGATTGTCTCTTTCTCTCACTATCAAAATGACAAAGACGTGCTACTTAAGTATAGATCAGAGTCTGAGTCGCGTTCTGTGATACGGACCGAAGTGTACAGAGGGCGGTGCATCCGATTACCCTATTTTAATTGCAAAACCGTTCTTAGTATGACAGCCCACAGTGCACGCGTGTGGTAACCTGATGTGCGATCCGCTGTACTTATGTACTTTATCTAGTTTTTGTCGTCCCACAGCTGGGCAAAGGCTTTTTTTTCCTCAGAGACTCCTTCTGCAGTCGTTTCACCGTGTCTCGATATCCAATATACCAGGGGTTCCCAAACTTTTTCAGTCCGCAGCGCACTTGCAAGTTCAGAATTTTGTTTTGGCGCCCTGACCTAACTAGATAGTCAAAATAGGTGCAGATGAAAGAAATAGGCACAATGATTTGTTAGGTTTGTTAGGTCACATCCAGATTATTATACAAAACGATCAGACATACCTACTAAATCTCGCTACGACAACAAAACCAAATAATGCTTCCTAATTCCCGATTAAAAATGCACACGGACGGACCATTTGTAATGTCAATAAAAATATTCAATAAATTACCAGATCGCATTAAAAACATAATAAATAATAATTCATTTAATCGAGCTTAAAAACAGTTACTAATAAAAAAAGGAAGTGTATAGAGTGCCGCAAGCGGCATAGTATCGCACTCGGTTCAGGAACCGTAAGTTTTGCGGCATAATAGTGACTCCGTCTAATCTGCCGCAAGGAGTATGCATGCATAGCACGGCAAAATAACGCGACCATTTAAAGAGCCGTAAAGTTTGTATTGCATAGCACTATCATTTGTTATTTTAATTTTGCTTGTGTGTTGACTTGTTGAGGTTATGTTACCGGCTTGATTATCGTAGTTTTTAATGTGTGATTATAATACAAAAACACTATAATGACTGAAGTTACGTCGTTAACGGGTTTAGATTTATCTACATATATAAAACTTTTCAAAAGTTCATCTTTAAATTTTGATTTATTGTCTCTATCTCAAACCGGTATTCAAACAGTTAGCTCAAAAAAAACGCACCTTAACCACGCAACAAAAATATAAATTAGCGGTTTCAAAATGTGAGAAAATTGCGTCTATTATTTCAAGCTTTAATTTGGAGGAATTTAATGCCAGTTGTACCGAATTGGACGCATTGATAGAGCATTGGAGCCAAAGAAAAAAATTAAAATATGTCTACTAGATAACTACTTTGATAAAAACCACACCGTTACTTCAAATGACATCCAAGCAAACACGGAAAATTATATGATTACAGACAAAGAAATCGGAAAGGAGGCAGGAGAAATAGTAGACAAATTGATGGCGACTGACATAGAAACAATAAGACAGATACATAATGAGAATATCATAGTAGTACAAGAATTACAAACAGAAAATGTAGTAAATTTTACAATCACAGACCAAATATTAGGAAATGAGAAAGATGAAATAGTAGAAGAATCAATAATAAGGGACATTGATACAGATAAAGTTGGTAAAAATCCTTACTAATATTATAAACGCGAAAGTTTGTAAGTATGGATGTATGGATGTATGGATGTATGGATGTTTGTTACTCTTTCACACTCAAACGGCTGGACCAATTTTGATACAATTTGGTATGGAGGTAGCTGACACTCTGGATTAACACATAGGCTACATAATTTTCCCAAATTCCCACGGGAACGAAGTCCCGGGCAGAAAGCTAGTGTAAATATAATAGACAAGACAGACAGGTAATGACAACACGAGAATAGTAGAAGAAACACAAACAAAAAATCAAATGGGAAAGGTTGATCTTGAAAATTATATAATACCAAAAAAATTTTTCGAAAATGGAGAAGGTGAAATAGTAAAAGAACTTATAAAAAAAACGATACAGAGACAGATGGTGAAAATATAACTATAATAGACAAGACAGGACAAACTGATAATGAGAATATGAGAATAGTAGAAGAAATACAAACAAAAAATAAAATGGGAACGGTTGATCTTGAAAATTATATGATACCAAAAAAAATTGTCGAAAATGGGGAAGGTGAAATAGTAAAAGAATTTATAGTAAAAAAAATCGATACAGAGACAGTTGGTGAAAATATAACTATAATAGACAAGACAGGACAAACTGATAATGAGAATATGAGAATAGTAAAAGAAATACAACCGAAAAACATTGTAGGAATGGTTGATATTAAAAATTATATCACGACAGAACAAAAAGACGGAAATGAGGAATTAATTGAGACGGTTGGTGAAACTCCAGGATCAATAGGCCAGTCAAAGCAAAGAGATAATGAGAAAGAAATAAATCTAAAAGTAATAGGAAAATCTGGAAACGGAAAGGCGAACTTGATGGGATCTATAAAGCTGCCAAGTGTACGAAAAAGAAGAGGAAGGCCAAAAGGCCATATGTTAACAGCAATAGGAATGAAAAAGTCAAAAAAATGTTAAAGAAATAAATATTTCTTACATGTTTTGTTTATACCTTTTTGTTTTTCAATACAGTCTTTTCAATAATTTTATCATTGTTTTTTTTATTAGCCTTTGTTTATCTAAACCCTTACTAAACCATAACCTTTGGTGTATGTCTAGCCACACTCATGCAATATTATTGACAATATTGGATAGGTATATTCAAAGTGCTAATTTGTAGTTTTAGTGGTAATTGATTTTTTTAAAGATATTTTTTTAAGTTTTGTCATTAGTTTAGGTTATTTTATTCCTAAATAATGTTATAGAAGCTGATATTTTAACAGGATGTGGAGTAGCTGATAGTGTTTTTATACCCCGAATTAGTACATATTTAGTTGGAAACTTAGGAGTGAATTTTCTTGCGGCTATATAAATTGTCGGGCTATTAAGCCGCAAACTTACGGCACTGTAACCGACTGCACTATGTTACCACTTACGGCTATTTAAAATTATGAACTAGTGTGCCGTAAGCTTACGGCATCGCAGCCGATCGTAATACATTGCCGCTTGCGGCACTCTATACACTTCCATAAAAAAATGTTACTACTCTATATGTGAATATCTTGAAGACAAAACCATTTTATCTACATCTTAAACATAGCCAGTTTTTGATTTTATTTTACTATACATATTTAAGGATGCGATAGTGTACTATAATAGAATAAGTGATATTATGTTATGATATCAATGTATAATACGACATGTATTAAAACATAGCTGTTTAGAATAAGTACTATTCTGTAACTTTGCCGTGCCCTACTGGGTCATAATGTGATACTAATTTTAAGTTTCCATCTATATAACCATTATGAGAGCAATAAAATATTGAATTGAATTGAATTGAAATGATACTACAACGATTAAAACATAAAAAATATGAAGCTGAGTTTTTTATTTATTAGAACACTGCATTAAATCAAACCAAGAGAGAGAGTTAAGCAAAACTGAAATAAAATACAGTAGCAGCTGCCTAGTCAATATTATGGGTAAGCTTGGTGATCTCCACACATCTACTCAAAGCGTGGCATTGTTTATTTTTAACCGACTTCAAAAAAGGAGGAGGTTTCTCAATTCGACCGTATTTTTTTTTATGTATGTCCGCGGATAACTTCGTCGTTTATGAACCGATTTTGATTATTCTCTTTTTGTTGGAAAGGGAGTATCCCAAGGGTGGTCCCATGGTAAGAAAACCAGGTTCTGATGGTGGAATCCTGAAGAAATTGAGGGAAACTCTCTAAAAAATTGTTTGGGAGTCGGTGACTCTTACGTTTTTGACGTGGAAAATTATATACCTGTCAATACTTAAGGAGTATACCAAAGAGGATCACCTCACGGTGCCCCTCTGAAGTTTTCACGGCGCACCAGGGCCGTATTATTTGGGAACCCTGCAATAGAGTCTCAATGGCGGTGGAATGGCAATGGAGACCATTTTATCCATTCAAGTGGCAAAATTCAGAACTATCGAAACATCATACATAATGACAAGGGGGCGTCCATTAATTACGTGAGGCGTTTTGGGGGGGGAGAGGGTCGGTCCGGATCTCACTCAATCTCACGTGGGGGAGAGGGGGGTCTCTAAAATATCACGTAATATTTTCCCCCAAAAGAAATAGTGTTAAATTGTGGGAAAGCTAAGTCAAACCAACTAAACCATGTTGTTCCAGTAGCCACTCTGAGTTCCTGTGGACTGAATTAGAACAACCTTTTTTTTTCAAATTTAAGTTGGTAAATCATAGCTGTTTTTTCTTCTTACCAGCCCATATACGTCCCCACCGAGGGGCACGGGCCTCCCTTCGAAACACGAAGGGGATTTAGGCCATAGTCCACCACGCTGGCCCAGTGCGGGTTGGTGGACCACTCGTCTTTCGAAAATGAATTTTCTTGGACGGGCGGGTTTCATCACGATGTTTTCCTTCACCGTTGAGCAAGTGATAGTCAGAAATCCGTACATAAATCCGAAAAGACGAATTTAGTGGTACAGGCCCGCACCAGGATTTGAACCCGCGACCTTCAGATTACAAGTCTGGCTCATTACCAACTGGGCTATCATAGCTGTTTTTTAATGTTCGATTATTAAAAGTTTAAAAATAATTAGGCAAATTATGTAAACTTTCTAAATATATCATCAAAAAAAAAAAAAAAAAAAAAAAAAAAAAAAAAAAAAAAAAAAATATTTATTTGTGTCTCACATATTCTTCGTATAAATAGGCAGGGGTCTCCTTTTAGGCATGAGAATGCCTGTGCCAGGGGGCCCCGCTCTTCTCTTAGATACAATTCTTATGCTAGAACAATTTAGGCATGCAAAGTGTATGTGTATGTGTGTGTGTGTGTGTGTGTGTGTACGGGTGCATGTGTGTGGGTGTGTGTGTGTGTGGGTGTGTGTGTGTGTAGTTATATATAAATAAATATTTATTATAACATATATGTTTAAATATATAAGTATATATTGTACATATTTTAGATATTTTCTAATATATTTAAAACAATTTACAAATTACGATTGCTGTAACAATACCTCAATTCCATCATAGGTCAGAGATTTTAACCACTTGGTTACACTGGTCTTGCATTCGTAATAGGGTTTGGAATATATGTCAGTCTCATCGTTTATAATATTATACAGGTAAGTTGAGCGTGTTTTAAATTGGATACTAGCAAATTTTGTTTTTACTCTAGGAATGTGTACAACTTTACGTTTTCTCCTTCTATGTTCAGTGTCAGGGCCATTATAGGGTAAAGACTTATGTAGTTTAAGAATAGTATGTAGTATATATAGTTTTCTTATAGACAACACGTTACATATGTTATAAAGGGTTTCAGTCGGAAACCGTCTTTTCTTAAAATGCATTACCTTTAGTAGTGCTCTTTGAGCTCTTTCTATATCCAAAAACCTTGTTTTAAATGCACCCCCCCACACAGGTATGCAGTACGTGATTATAGATTGTACCAACGCCAGATAAATTTGGATTAGAATATTTTTGGAAGAAGCTGATTCGTTCGGAGTTCTTGGAACTATATATCTAAGTGACTTGAACATCCAGACGAACTTCCTTATTCTGCCCGCAATCTGTTCTATTTGTGGGTACCAAGATAATCGTTGGTCTATCATCACGCCCAAATATTTGGTACAATCAGTCTTTTCAATTTGAGGACAATCGCAACCACCTTCCACAGAATCCATGCAATCGTGTATTTTGATAGAAAAATCGTCACTAGGTTGTGTGCGATTGTATAAAGAAAAACAGATATAATTTGTTTTTGCTGCATTCAGTGTAAGGAGGTTGCATTTGAGCCATCTGACGACGCAAGAAAGTCCTCGTTCAGCATTGGTTTTGGCATCGCTCCATGTTGAACCAGTGAAGACGACAGCTGTATCATCGGCATACGTAAATATGTTCGCGTTGTTAATATGCATGTTGCATAGGTCATTTATATAGATAAGGAATAATGTCGGGCCTAAGACGCTTCCTTGAGGTACGCCGTACGATACGCCAACGTCTTCACTGGTGCACTGTTCCAGCTTAACCCTCTGTTGTCTTTCTGAGAGATAATCAATAAATATTAAAAGCTGTGGACCCCTCACACCAATTTTCTCCAGCTTTTGTATAAGGATGGGGAGAGAGACGGTATCAAAGGCTTTTTGAGGTCCAAGAACACTGCTATACATTTTTCACCTTTGTCTAATCTATCAGTCACTAGTGAGCTTAGAGATGTCACCGCGTCTTCAGTTGATATACCTGTTCTGAAGCCGAACTGATTAGGGGATATTATGTTGTAGGTAGTCAGGTACTTTAAGAGTCTACGGTTTAGCAGTTTCTCTAGTATTTTGGACAGAACAGGTAATACAGATATTGGCCTATAGTTACCAACGTCGTCTCTCTCTCCACCCTTGTACACCGGCGTAATAATTGAGTACTTCAAAGGGTTGGGGAAGACACCGTTTTTAAAACATAAGTTGGTCAGATGTGCCATTACGGGGCTGATTTCATCCCTAACATATTTTATAAATTTTGGTGGTATATTATCCCAGCCGGGAGCGCTTTCTGTTTTTAGATTCCTTATTATGGCATCGACCTCATCAGCATCAGTATCTAGGAGAGCAAAGGATTGTGACACAGAGGGGAGTGTCCTAAGAAAGCGGATTCGTTCATCATCGGGTACACAAGACTGAATTTTATTAGCTAGTTCCTTACCAATATTGCCAAAGAAGTTGTTAATATAGTTTGCAGATTTGATAGGAGTTGGCTTAATGTACATCAATTCTGAATTTAGTTTATTAGATTTCGTGGTGTAGGTTATGTTTTTAATGTTTTTCCAGAGTAATTTGTTATTATTTATTGATTTAGCCAATAGGTCCCTTTCATATTTTCTTTTTAATTTTTTGATGATTTTATTACAATAATTCCTATATCGAGAGTATGTAATTTTCTTAATTTCATTATGTGGATCTTCTCGGGATTGTTTTTGCAATTTGTTGCGGTTATTGATACATCTTAGGATACCAACAGTGATCCATGGTTTAATTATTCGCTTGCTTTTAGGTATATTTGTTATTCGAGTGTTGTTCTGTATCGAGTCAGTTAGTTTTTTTATTAGAAGGTCGATTACGAGATTTGGGTCATCACAAAAGAGTAGTTCAGCTATATTTTTGTCTATTAGATATTTTAGGGCACTCTCATAGTCTAAAAGGACGGTTTTTTTAGTTACTGTTTGGTTTCTTTTTATCTTAGCTATTGATAGGAATGTAGTATAGTGATCAGTTATTGTTGTTTGTAGGACTGCTATGAAAGCTGATAGTTTTTTGCTATTTATTTTCAACATGAAATGGTCCAGGCAATTTTTCTCTCTCGTCGGAAATGTATGCCCGGGTAAAATGCCATAGCTAGAGAGCATATCGAGGTAATATGTCCTATTTTTATGTTCGGAGGGAGATTCTATAAGCTTAGGTTTAATATTAATATTTATATCACCAGCAATGATGACATTTTTGTGTGAGTCGATTGTGTCAAGATGTACACATAGGGTGTCAGTAAAGTTTTCGGAGTTATTAAAAGATGGAGAGCGGTAAATACATAAGACGATGTTATTCAAAATATCTAACTGTAGGCAATTACACTAAATCATCAATTACACTAAAACTAAGCATTTTCATAAAACTCACGTGAGATGAATGGGGGAGGGGGGGTGACGGGCCAAATCTCACGACATCTCACCAGAGGGGGTGGGGGGGTCGAAAAATCGCCAAAAACACCTCACGTAATTAATGGACGCCCCCCAACCACCCCGACCAACAGCGCCACCGCCAATACCTAGCAATTTAACATTCAGTTGAGCTATCACTATGAAGTTACTCTACGCGTCTGCATTTCCTAGGTAATATGAAGACAATGTGGTGGCAGCAGTGGCGTGCATTCCATACAAGCAGAAAAGCAGTGCCTACCCTAGTTTTCAAGGCAAAAAAAATACAAAAATTAAATATTATAATGTACACCAACGATCACAGATCTTTGTGGAACGAATAAACGTTTTCCGAAATGACGCCATCTTCATTTCTCTAACCTTTAACTTTTCAAAACAGCGCCATCTAAACTTCTATTACTGAACTAGTAAGAGCCCTCGTAGGAGCGCGGATTTGCCTTTCTAATTATTCGTTAAAAGCACTCGTTTGAAATGCCTTTTTTGTTGAGGTTTTGTGTTGAAATGGGGGCTTCTGATTGGCTGTTTCGCCTCCCCCGCCAAATATTAACAAACTGATTGTATGGAGAAAAAAGCTCTGCCTATAAAGCGATTCTACCAAATTGAGAAGTGTCAATATTCGGTAAGTTTAAAATGGCTGTTATAGATTTTTAATTTTGCGGCCTTTTTGTCTTATTGGATGCATTCAGCCATATTGGTTTGTTTTTGTTTTGCAACTACGTAGGTACGAAAACTTTTGCAAATTATTGTTTTATCAGTTTATAGTGATTGTTAGATATTTGTTTAGAACAAAATGAGTGCAATAAGTTGTGAAAAGTGTGGTGATGATGTTTGTTTGCCGAAACTGCGTAATTTTTCAAGTTTACCTTTTCAAGAAAAAGTAAACATTACTTATCGCAAAAGGCCGATACGTGGATTTGACGCAAAAAAAGGTACCGCAGTAAGACATTACTAAAATATACTATATTCATTATTGGTTCACGGGTTGTGTGCATACTAACCGCTTAAGTATTTTGTTTTCTGTGCATTTTGTTTTCAAACTGTTATAAAAACGTATGGAACGGCGCAGGGTTATTTTGATTTGAATAACCTTTATACAGCGATTAAAAAGCATGAGCTTTCTGAAAAACATCTCAAAGCTAGGTACGTTGAAAGTTTTTTCGTTTGTCAAAAGTCGCATAGAAACGAGTTTGAGCGGTCAATTAAAACTAGACAAGTTCACTGCCTACCCTGCCTAAAATGTCTATGCACGCCACTGGGTGGCAGGCGCTATGTCCCGCATCGAAGCTATCCGCATTGAAGAAAACTATGTGGAACTAGCTCAAGAACAAACCACGGACCCGGATCTCCAAAAAGCTAAATCCGAGTCATCTTTGACCCTAAAACACGAATCTCTTTAAAGTTCCAAAGGGCAATGCCTGGTTTTGGTGCCTTTTTTATTGCACACTTACGCCACCTTGTTAGACGTGTAGAGTACTTCCATGTCTTCCATACAAACAATAGTTACTATTTCAGCTCAGCTCTAAAGTACATCCGTCTCGAGTTATACGCCATTATCTATAACGCGTATTTAATAGGAAAACTGAGAGTATGAGCTACTTTTAACGGTCCTATACTATTTATTTCTTAAAGAAACCTTAGATGCATCTAAGAGTTTAAGACGTTTGTCCTCAAACAAACGAGTTATTAAACAATGGATCACACCAGGGTTGTTGCGGTGCATTAGAAATAGAAATAACATGCAACTGAAACTTAGATCTGACCCTAAAAATGAAGTTTTAAAAATTACATTTAAAAGGTATCGTAATTACTGCAATCGGCTTCTAAAGAAATTGAAGAGAAAATATGAAAGAGAGCTTCTATCAAATTCTATAAAATGTAATAGGACCCTGTGGACAAGGATAAAGACAATTACTCATCTTAAAAGCCGTAACTCACAATGCACAGAATTGATACACATAAAAAGTACTCCTGAAGAATCTGCCAATTTTGTAAATGACTTTTTTGTTGACTTAGGAAAATCTCTAGCTAATAACATACGACAATCAAGTGAAAGAAATGACAGCGTAAACAATACTTTTTCATCTTCAAACTCTTTTGTCCTCTTAGACACCGATCCCCATGAAGTTAGGAATGTTATCATGAGTCTTAAACCCGATAGCGCTCCCGGTGTAGACACTATTCCTACTAAATTACTTAAAGTTTGCGTCGCTCTTATCTCACCAATTATAAGTCACCTAGCCAATCTGTGTTTCAAAAAGGGAATATTTCCTTCTGCCTTAAAGAAATCCTTAGTCACCCCGGTGCACAAGAGTGGGAGGAGAGATGACGTCAATAATTACCGACCGATCTCAGTACTTTCTTCTATCTCAAAAGTAATTGAAAAATTAATAAACTCCCGACTAATTAATTTTCTCGATAGTAAAAATATTCTGTCTAATAATCAATATGGCTTCAGGAAAAATCGTTCCACAGAAGATGCAGTATCAGCCTTGACTGAATTAATTGTTGATGAAGTCGATAAAGGAAGGAAATGTCTTACAGTATTTTTGGATCTGAAGAAGGCCTTTGACACGGTGTCTCTTCCCACTCTTGTGCATAAACTAGAATGTATTGGCATTCGTGGGTTACAGTTAGATTTAATGATAAGTTACTTGTTTGGACGTACACAGCGAGTAAAGATCGGTGATCATTACAGTATGGAATCAGAAATTAGTTTTGGTGTACCGCAGGGTAGTGTGCTTGGCCCAACACTCTTCTTGATATATATTAACGATTTAACTAACCTGAGCATTGATAGTGGAAAGGTCTTCTCATATGCCGACGATACTGCCATTGTTTTTACTAACGAAACATGGGATTTGGTATTCAAGCAAACTGAAGCTGGGCTTTTAATAATCTCTAAGTGGCTAAAAGACAATCTACTTACCCTTAACATCAGTAAATCTAACTATTTATGTTTTACAATTAATAAAAGTACTCAACCTTGCAGCAGCATGTCACTCAAAATACATGAATGTGGTAATATATCAGATACTCATTGTGCATGTGCACCACTGGAGAAACTTTCAAACATAAAGTATTTGGGGGTAGTGTTGGACCAGCACCTATCATGGCATCATCATATAGAGTATGTAAACAATCGTTTAAGAAAAATGATCTGGGTATTCAAGCCATTACGTCATATTGCCCCACCTAAACTTTTAAATAGAATTTATATCACACTGGCACAATCAGTTATATGTTATTGTATCACGATCTGGGGAGGTGCTACAAAAACAAAATTTTTGGAAGTGGAAAGAGGACAGCGTTCTCTCTTGAAGGTGATGTATTTTAAACCTTACAGATTTCCAACAGCGGATCTTTATAAAATTGCTGATGTGTTAACGATACGACAATTATTCATTTTATTGGCAACATTAAAACTGCATAAAACTTTACAGTATGACCATACACTAACTAATAAGAGAAGACAGGACCATATAGTTAATATAGGTCTGTGTAGGTCTGTATTTGCACAACGTCAATTTAATACACAGTCAAAACACTTTTATAATCAACTAAATGGCATACTTAACATCTACAGTTTAAATAACTACGACTGTAAGTTGAAAATCACAGAGTGGCTAAAAACTAGGGACTATGTTGATACTGAAAATATTCTAAAGTATATTACTTAACATTACTTACCGGGACTTTATAATCTTATAATATAATCTAATATAATCTAATCTTATGAAATAATGTGTATATATATATGTACGAGTATATATATGTATATATATAATAAATTCATACACCCACGCACATCCACACAAATACTACACAACACATCATTACACACACACACACACACCATAAAATTAAGTTCTATTATATTAATTTAAGTTGTTTGCCTGTGTTGTTTAGTTGTTTTGAATCTTGAATCTATCTCAACTGTTTCTCCGAGCCATTACATTTACACTATTTTGTTATGTACTTCATTTACTGGAACCTCCCAACACAAGTAAAACTTTAATTTGCTTAATGGTGAGTTTTCCTTAGACTAGGAATTAATGTATAAGCTGTTTGAGAAATAAAGATTATTTTATTTTATTATTATTTATTATTTCATAGTACAAACTCTATTAGACTCATGTTACGTCACGTTGGCGTTAGTGGCATAGTGCGACATGAAGTTACACTACACCATGGCAACGATACAAGTATTTTATTAACAAAACTGAAGATATATTAGTATTTCTTACGTTACGCCTTAATCCTGTCTATTTTATAGTTTACACACTATTCGGACTCAAGTTACGTCACGTTGGCGTTAGTGGCATAGTGCGACATGAAGGCTTGCTACATCGTCGAGCACATCTAGTCCCTTAGCTAGATTATGATCAAGACCGAATCCATTTAAGAAAAAAGAAACAACCAAGTAAACCAACATTTTACAAAAAAAAAGTTCAATGAACATTATTTCCGAGTATTGAATGATTATAACCATGCCGATTGGAAAATACGTGACGAATTGGGCCGCGCCAGCGCAACGAATAACCATCCGAATTTTGTTGCGCTTTCTCAAGTGATGTCAAGAACGTGTTTATCGAAAACTTTGTAAAATCCGAATATGACAGGAGAAAAATGTGTACTAAAAATGTGTAGAAAAATGTGTAAAAACGCAAATTCTTGGTAGAAAACTGGCTGTCTCTGGCCAGCCAATGTTCACCAAATAGTAAACGCACAGATAAACTGCGGTTAGAAGCTAAAAAAAATACCAAAAAAAATTGTTATTTCGACATTGTCAAATATCCGGTTAGCTGCTAATCGTTGGTTGAATAAAATTGCTGATTGAGCTACGACACGAATTAAGTGCGACAGATGGAACTGCTGGCACTTCGCCGGTCGCTGCCGCAGCACGCTCGTTTCGCTCGCTCGTCTCGTGCAGTTCCACCTTTATTGGGTTGGTTGAGTTAGATAACTAACAAACCTACAACTACAGTTTCTATATAGTGGGGCAATCGCGCTAAAAAAAGTGGATTGAATCGCAATTGAAACGCAGCTGGGGGGCTACCACCTAAGCGAAGCTGATGCTGGGTAAACGAATGGAACGTTGCCGATTGCTTTTTTATAAGGAGGCCTTGATTAACGACATGAAACAAACACAGCAATGTACATCATTCCATTCGTTAAATCAGCATCAGCTTCGCTTAGGTGGTAGCCCCTTAGCTACGTTTCAATTGCGATTCAATCCACTTTTTTTAGCGCGATTGCCCTGTTGGTCGTGTCGCATTTGAGTCGTGTTGTAGCTCAACCCGCAAATGTGGCTGGGGATACTGGATTTTTGACATTGGAAATGTCCCTTGGTTCGCTCCAGTTTAGGCTCCGATTTCACGAAAAAGTGCGATCCCCTTATATCTCAGAGAGTTGTGAAGATACGATTTTCAAAAGACGCGTATTCATGAGAGCTGTAAGGTACAAAAAGAATTATTCGAGAAAGTTAAAAACAAAAAAATTATGGCCGAAATAGCGAAAAAAATATTTCCGAATTTTTGATTTTGGCGCTCGATTTTTTAGAAACGAAGAATGATATCAAAAATTTGTGAAAAATTCCTTTGGACAATTTAGTCAGCTACAATATGAGCCTAACACAAAGACGATCGGTTTAAGGGTTTGCCCTGTAGCCTGACCTTTTTGAAAAAAGGCAAAAAGTCAGAACGAAAATTTTTCGAATTCCGAAGATTCATTTCCAATGAATCTGTGAATTTTTTATTATTAATTCCCAATCACCAATGTTGTATAGTGCCAACATGGTGCCAACGATTTTTATCGCCTTTTTAAATAATTAACGACCTTAAGTTTTTTACAAATTAATTTTGAATTGCGTAAGAATACCGTATTGTACTACAATATAAACAATATTTATCTATCTAATTAATATGTTATCGTTTTGCATATCCGATCATAGTTACGGATATTAAAGTAGGAACGGATATTGCGTATCCGAAACGGCCCTAGTTCACGGTACAGCGGGCACCATGGCCGTTTGGCCAAGGTCAGGTTTTCTTAGATTCGGATAAATTTTATACTGGGTGAAAAAGAACCTTCTAGCTATATTCAAAATTCTAAACCAGTATCACTCAAAGAACACATTTTTTCAATGGGAATAGTACATTTTTTGCCTAAACGTAGACATTGCTCCTGGACCAGGGCACGCGAGGGGTGCGGGTAGCGTTCGGGGGGTGCACCCGAGTGGTGTTTACGTTTAGGGGAAAAAAATCCCCCCCCCCAAAAAATAAAAAAATAAAAAGTGTTCAGTAAGTGATACTAGTTCAGGATTTTCAATAAAGCTAGGAGCTTCTTTTTCAACCTGTATAATAAGTTTGTCAAGTGTCATTCGCCAGCTCTTTCCTTGTATACCTACTTCTTCTTATCGTATAAGTATAGTCAAGTGTGTGGCGGACTTGGCTAACCCTGGTGTCAGAGTTTCCAAACCGCACAATGGCCTCTGATTTGGTTTTAACGATTGTATAGTCGATCGACAACAGCAGGGACCGACAGCTTAACGTGCCCTTCGAAGCACGGAAACGCTCGTGATAAATTGCCACTTTGCACTTATATATATATATATATTCTTTATTGCACTTAGATAACATAGGATACAAAATAAAAGAAAAAAGTTTACAAAGGCGGACTTATCACTAATAGTGATCTCTTCCAGCCAGCCTGGTGCAGTAAGAAATATTGTTTTAAAAACGCGGGACAAAAGTGCATATTTGATAAAACAACTCTAAATAACCAAAAAAATAACTACACTAACTCATTCAAATATCTATATGAAATACAATAACACAATATAAATACATACGACATAAATATATATATACAATATACCTGCCTATGAGGACTCGTTCGAAATATAGTACTCTTTTAAACGCTTTTTGAAACAAACGACTGTTGGACTGTCCTGCACACTCCTCGGGAGCCTGTTCCACAATTGAACAGCGCGTACAGAAAAGGAGTTGAAGAGGAAATTGGTGTCACCCATCAGGTTCCCTGCCTCTGTGTACGTTGCTTAACTTCACTGATCGGTCGTAGCCCAGTGGCTCTCGTTGATCTCAACCGGTCAGTGAGGTTAAGCAACGACACAGAGGTAGGGAACATGATGGTTGACCAAAAGTGGCAATTTATCACGAGCGTTTCCGTTCTTCGGAGGGCACGTTAAGCTGTTGGTCCCGGCTGTGCTCAATTGACTACAGTCGTTAAAACCAAGTTAGAGGCCATTTGGCGGTTTGAAAACTCTGACACTAGGGTTAGTCAAGTTCGCCACACACTTGACTATACCTACACGAGAAAAAGAAGGTTAATATAGGTTCCTTGGGGATTGTTGTTCAGTTTCATGGGAATAATCTTACATTCTGACACAACACCAATGCTAGTCAAGTTCGTCACACACTTGACTATACCTACACGATAAGAAGAAGATGGGAAGAATAATAACGCGCTAAAGTTTCGCTAAATTATTAAAAGTCATCTCCCCATAACAAACGTCAAATCAAACGTTCAATGATAAACTAATGATCTGCCTAACCCGTTAAGGAACATATATGTGAGCGTAACTTGTATAATAATGTCTTATAATGTTTATAAACACAACACAACGACCTTCCATATAAGGCGCGATCCATTCAGCTTCCCTTTATGGTCACTCCCATGCACTGAGACGCAGGCGCAGCTAGGGTTGCCAACCCTACTATATAATATAGTATCCTTCTATATTAAGGCATCAAATACTATATTTCTATTAAAAATATATAGTAGGCGAAACTACTATATTTTGCGTAAACCGGAACGCAGCCTTAACTAAAGCCCGCCCTCTCTCTACTCTACGTCTACCGCGAATATTAATGAAGCATATGAACAGTTTTTTAAAAATAAAAATGTAATTATTAAGGCGCAAAGCAGTAAGAAATATTCATTTAAAAAATAAAGTCACATTTTAATCACATACTATATTTTTGTTCTTTTTTTGCCATCTACTATATTTTTTAAGGAAATAACTTCAAAAATACTATATTTGATAGAAAAAAAGTTGGTAACCCTAGGCGCAGCTCTTAGTGTTTTCATTGGGTAATAATGGTTTGTTTTGGTTCCGATTTAAAAGGATCTACTTAGTAGAGGATTTCTCAATCGTCTGGGTTTTTGGGCTAGTCACAACGACTTTTTTATTTAGGTTTCCGTAAATAAAAACGTTGCTACTCGGACCAATCGCAACAAAATCATATCACAGAAAGGAATTAGCTCAGAATTCCGACACACTGTGTTGGTATAAGATTTCAATCAACCTACGCTGTAACAGAGTAGTTACACAACCCGATATTTCGTGTCCAATGCCTTCGAGCTCGGTCGAGAATGCAAACAGAAGAGACTGTTCCATTAACATCCAGATTCTGAAATCTGATCTCAGGGTGCCTAGGGTTACCATATTTCAGCAAACTTCTGCTATTTTATTTTATAGACACTTCAGACACTTTTCCAGTACAAACTAAATTATTTATTTAATTATTTATAACCAACTTACACTTACAGACTAAATTTAAACATGAAATTCAAAGGTTTTTGAAAAATTACTAAAATTAAATATTTAAAAACAAGAATAGACTTTCAATAATAAAAATAACATAAATACATATTACAGAAACATACCATAAGTACATTATATGTTACTTGTGCAATTACGCAATTGTACTGGAGGTTACAACTTTCTGGGAAGACGTTAATCCGAAGTTCTTAACAGAAACAAAACAATGATAGCCGAGTTTGGCAGTAGCCTTTGTGCATATAGTTCAGTTTGTGCATATAGCCTTCTATGCCTTAACTGATAGATCGATAAAATACCTAGTTATGTTAATTTTAAAGAAACCAAGGCTTCCCTCAAATACACGTTAATACAAATACTCGGAAATCTATTTATGACAAATCGTACTCAATTTTCAAAGCTGAGGTAATCGGCTGGGGACTTTTTTAGAAGGAAAGTTTTCCAGATTTTATAATCTGCTAACCCTAACTCCGTCCCCAATACCAGACCTCAATCCAGCCAACCCAAAATCATGAGTTGTTCAACAGACTTTTAAACGAATACAAAGCATTTGCTATTCTGGCGGTATGCCAAACTTTCTTCGCCTGTTGCAATGTTGCACTAAAAGGGTCGTGACGACATAATGTTTCTAGTTTTCTGTAATTCTTGAAACAAGATTTCCCTTTTTTCTTAACCCCCTAAAAAAAGCACGTAATCGACATGGTTCACAACAATATTTGACCAAAATTGGTTCAGCCGTTCCAGAGTTATAAGCGACTAGCATTCCGCTCGGGGCTTCGTTCCCATAATATAAGTATTTCTTTGTCTAACGGGAATATTTAAAAATTAATCAAAACTTAATCGACAGTTTAACCTGAAACTTCTTACTGGTTATTTATAACATATTCCATCCGGGACTTCGTTCCCGTGAGAATTTTGGAAAATTATGTAGCCTATGTTACTCAGGGATAATGTAGCATTCTAATGATGAAAGAATTTTACAAATCGATCCAGTAGTTTCAGAGCGTATTAAATGCAAACAAACAAACAATCAATCAAGTCTTTCCTCTTTATAATATATAGCTATGATGCCCGCAACTTCGTTTGCGTGTAAATTTTTTTTTATACAGAGTACACTGATATCTATCTTACGTGATTTAGATTTTTACATACAAAAGTTTTTTCCCGCTAACTCCCGTTCCCGTGGGAATTTTGCAATATCCTGTTGCGACTAAGCTTTAAGTTTACTAAGGTACCTGCATGCCAAATTTCAATCGTCTAACATAAGCGGTTTAGATTTTTCATACAAAAGGATTTTCCCGCTAATTCCCGTTCCCGTGGGAATTTCGGGAATTCCTTTCTTAGTGCACCTCTACGGTACCTAAGCTACGTCCCTTTCAAATTTCAAGTGCCTACGTTTAGCCGTTTAGGCTGTGCGTTGATATGTCAGTCAGTCAGTTTCTCCTTTTATATATTTAGATTAGTTTAGTATTAGTATAGATCAAAGGTAAATTTAATATATAAATATATATATATATATATATATCGCCCCCAATATTCGTAGCTTTTAACTCCCAAAAAGCTGCAATTATAAAAATAAAAAATAGCTAAGAACCACCTCGATCACGTCAGCTTCCAAACAAAGAAACACATGTCAAACTTAAAACACCCCTATTTTTTCGTCAGTAGTTACATACACACATCATATACCTACTACGGTATATGTATAAGTACAAACAACAAATGTTATAAGTGAAATCCCACGTACAATGTGTTCGTAACCAGATTTGGACAAACTTAATTAAGTAATGTTCATTTGTGGGTTTCCATTGCGCAGAGGATTACCTAGTATGAGGATTTGTTCATTGAAGCTTAATGTATTTAGTATTGTATTGTTTTAGTAGGTATTTATTTCAGTCGCTTCGTAATCTAAGATTACTTAGTCATTTGTAATCTTTTTATTAACCCCCGACAAAAATAAGATTGTTTAAAATAAAATTGCGTGAGTGGCTGAGTGAACATACATTTTACAGTATTAATGAATTCTAACATTTTGTGATTGTAATTTTAATTTTGTAAGCGCTTATATTTACTGTTTGCATACCATTGGTGAATGGTGAAACATGTTAGCTCTATAATATGTTTGTAAGACCTTATAACCATGTTTCAAAGCCAATAAAGTTATATGATTTTTATGATTTACGAAAAAGAAGGGTGTTACATTATAAGTTTGATGTGTGTATCAGTATGTCTGAGTATCTGTGTGTCTATAGCTAAGAACCATTTCAATTCCGTCAGCTTTTAATTGAAGCTGCCGAAGGCGTAGAGCTGTGACAGCTCCAGCTCCGCCACCCAGGACTAGGGGGTAGTTGCCCCCTGAGATGAAGCCTGGGAACGAGGACACCTTCAAAGCCCGAATTCCTTTGGCCAACAGGTCTAAAAATTACCATATGATGCTTTCAAACAAAAAAGAACCGCATTTATATCAGTCTATTCGTTTAGGAGCTATGATACCACAGACAAACACAGATACAAAGATAAACACTTTGTTATCTCGGCTATTGTATTGTAAAACGTTAAATAATGTGTAATTATTTAAAACAGTCCTTACGACACTTGTATCATTAATAACTATTCTTTTTTTTACTAGCCTATATACGTCCCCACCGAGGGGCACGGGCTTCCCTTCGAAATACGAAGAGGATTTGGGTTTGGGCCATAGTCCACCACGCTGGCCCAATGCGGGTTGGTGGAAAATAAATAACTAGGTACTCTTAATTTCGTAATTTAGAATATCTAGATAGGTCACATTCAAACAAACCAAACCTCTGCTATGCAAACCTAGTCGAATCCCCAATCAAACTTTAAACACAGAAACATAAAACTCGATCAATGACTAACAATTGATAGGCACAACACATTGCTCAGTAAGTACACACATACATTTACATCAGGATTGACAGACGGACAAACAGACGTCAAGGTCGTTGAGGACGGGCAGGAAATAGGTGCAGCTGCTCAGCGAATCAGTTTATGTGTTTGTGTACTAGTTGACTAATAAGGGCAAGTCTATATACTACATATGTATGTTTTACTAGCTTTCCGCCCGGGACTTCGTTCTCGTGGGAATTTGGAAACATTACGTTATGTGTTAATCAAGGATGTCAGCTACCTGCATACCAAATTTTATCAAAATTGGTCCAGCCGTTTGAGCGTGAAAGAGTAACAAACATCCATACATGCAAACTTTTGCGTTTATAATATTACTAGCATATCGCTCGGGACTTCGTTTCCGTTGGGATTCGGGAAAATTATGTAGCCTACATGTTACTCAGGGATAATGTAGCATAATAATGGTGAAAGAGTTTTTGAAATCAGTCCAGTACCTAGTTTTTAAGTTTATTCGTTACATACAAAAATACAAATCTTTCCTCTTTATAATATTAAGTGTAGATATATCTAAGAACCGCCGGTTTGGTCGAATGGTAGTGACGCTGCCTCTCGATCGGCGGGTCCTGGGTTCGATTCCCAGTCGGGGCAAATATTTGTGTACAAAACAGATGTTTGTTCTCGGGTCATGGGTGTTTGTGTCTGTCTTTGTGTGTTCCGGGACCCACGTTACAAGGGAAAACCTTAATGTGGGTATTTGAGTGTGAAGCGTTTATTTATTTATTTATTTATAACCATCTCGATTACGTCAGCTTTCAAACAACAAAACCCGCATCGCGATCGGTCTATTTGTTTGGGTATGACAGACACAGACAGACAGTGACCGATACACATGTCATACTTATAATAACACCCCTCTTTCTTTGGCGGGGGTTAAAAATTGACAAAAATTCCATTGAATAGATACATACATCCATACATAGGCTCACGCTCATACTCCCTAATGGGGTAGGCAGAGTATCAGTGGTTCTAGAACCACTAGATGCCACGTTTGACACAAATTGAGAGGGTTATCAGATGGAACAAGTTGTATAATGGTGAGAGGTGCGAGCAAAACCCTCGCATCCCTCTTACAGACTTTCACTGTATACCTGGGAAGAGTAGGTAGCTGGCACATTATAAGTTATTCTTTCACTCCCAGTGCAGCATGGAAGTTGCGTAATTCCATTGATTAGTGGAATTGTTTTTGTTTTCTACCCTATTTTCTACTCCAAGAACGTCAAATGCAACTACAAATCCAGCTCCAGAGTAACTCCAGCCACCAGCAATCTCAGTTATCTTGACAGTTGACAGCATCAGATCTGAGCATAATTGCTTTCAAACTTCCAACAGATTTTCGAGATAAAAACGCGATAACTTGTCCGTGGCAGCCGCTTTCATTTCCAGGGATGTAAGATTGTCTTATTGGAGCGATCTTCGATTAAATTGTTGAAGATTGAACGATATTAAAAACTGCCATTAAATTTTTGCTTATCCATCACTGTTCTTACAGAACGTCTAATAGACCAAGATCCCAGGGCCGCTAGACCTTACTTATTTTCTCAGTAACCAAATGTGTGGGAAAAATTAGTGATAATATGTACTATTGACATATGAATACTTGCTAGCCTGGGCCGATGGCCAATTTTCAGATACCAGGTTCTGAAGGTACTTCCAAAAATAACTTACTTGTCCTGAAGTCTGGGTGCTATAAAAAGTATTGTTATAGTTTCCTGAACATCATATTAAAAAATCACGGCTCAGATTGTAGGTACCATCGCATAATTTACTTGCGAACTGTAAAGCGTCTGGCAGGAATTACAGCCGACGGAGAGTGTCTGGCGGTGTTGGTCATTAATTTTTATATTTAATTAATTGTGCGATAGTCGCACAGGGTTATTGTTCCTTTACTGAATTTTACAAGAGAGATGATCTTTACCAAGTATTTAACAGGCAATTGAACTTCACCAACCTTGAAATCCACGCCGTCCCGAATGAGCATCACCTCAGCTATGCACGGCACACCTTCAGCAGCGTGGCATGGAGTACTCCTCAAATTTTGGTGAAGTCCTTTATGTACGAGATCCACAAACACGGCAAAGCACGGCTCACACGCGTCGTAATGGGATAGGCAGAGATTAAACGGTAATTTCAATCAGCGCAACGTGCAGCTGCATTGAGGTCAGGTTGAGCAATGACGTCGTACCGAGGCCCCTTTTTGTCATCGAGAACGGCGGTAGATAATAAAAATTGGCGAAGTAAATTCAAAATACCTGCTAATAGTAAAGATCGAACATACCCCCCACCGAAATCATTGTGATGATTTCTAGAACTCAGATGAAGAGGATGAAATAAAAAACTTAAAGAAAGAAAAAAAAACTTAAAGAAAGAATAAGCATATGGAACTTAAATTATATCTATTCTTAACTAAAACTATAAAATGAGAGATGTGTACTGCTTATTGTTAATTTGCATACGGTAAGGGGCAAATTTTATTAACTGGTCTTTTAAAGAGACCATTTTGAGTCCGCACAGTGACTACGCGAACAACATTGTCAATACCAGGGTGTACTTCTACAATCCTAGCCCTGGGCCACTGCAGTGGTCGAGCTAGGTTTGACTTTAATAACACTAAATCTCCCACTTTGACGTTAGGAGGTGATGTAAACCATTTTTCCTTTTGCTGAAGGGTATGCAGATAGTCGTCTGCCCAACGCTTCCAAAAGGTTTGCGAAATTCTTTGAATGGATTGCCACCGAGATAACCTATTCATAGGTATGTCCTCCACATTATGTTCCGGTACTGCCAATAGACTTTGCCCTATCAAGAAGTGTCCAGCCGTTAAAACGTCAAATTCGTTTGGATTCTCTGACAGTGGGCACAATGGACGAGAGTTCATAATGGCTTCAATTTTACAAAAAACGGTACAAAGTTCCTCGAATGTAAAAACGTGGTCACCCATTATACGACAAAGATGGTATTTAGCAGACTTAATGCCTGCTTCCCATAGGCCACCCATGGATGCTGCATTCGCCGGGTTGTTGCGCCATTCAACGGATCTTTGAGTAAGACCTTCGAGAATCATATCTTTAGAAGATTTATTCGAGAGAAAACGACTAACTTCTTTCAATTGTTTTGCAGCAGCAATGAAATTGGTGCCACAATCTGAATACAAACATGTACATAGGCCGCGTCGAGAAACGAAACGATCGAACGCTGCTAGGAAGGCGTCACATGAAAGTTCAGTAACCACCTCCAAGTGGACGGCCTTCGTCGAGAAGCAAATGAACAGGCACAGGTATGCCTTGTATATTTTAGCGTTACGACGCAAGCTTTCTTTAACTGAAAATGGTCCACCGATATCGCATCCTACATGATTGAAAACCTTATCAGGTTGCAAGCGAGGCGCGGGAAGTGTTCCCATAATGGGTTGCATATGTGAAGGTCGACATTTAAAACATTGAACACATTTAGACAATACTGAACGTATGACAGTTCGAGCGTTCACAATCCAATATTGTCTACATAAAATCCCTTGAAGAGTTCGCGGGCCTACGTGTAGGTATAGCCGATGATAAAAGTTAATTAATAACCTTGTAATATGAGATTTTTTTGGAAGCAACACAGGGTGCTTTGCATTATATGATAGTTCCGATTGTAAAATTCTACCCCCCACCCTGAGGAAACCATGGGGGTCGATGAAGGGTGAAAGTCTACGAAGAGAGCTGACGTAATTATTTTTCTTTAATGTTTTGATCTCAGAACCAAAATGATTAGTTTGCACGACTCTGATTATAGAATCATGTCCCATTTTAAGCTCTGATGATTTTAGAGGACTATAAACACGTTCCGATTTAGTTGTTCTTGAATTAGTAATAAAGCGATGACACCACGCCAATACGCGTTGTGCTTTATTGAATGAAGAGAAATTATTTAACGTTATCTCAAGGTCATTTTCTAAAATTGTAGAATTATTGTCACAAGAGTTAAAACAAAATGTATCACAATTCGATTTCAACTCTGGGACTTTTTCAGAATCCTTGAGAAAGAACGTACTAATTGGCCATTCTTTCGAATCATCTTGTAACCATGTAGGACCATTTATAAAGTGAGGCGCGACTGTATCAACAAAATAGGCAGGCAATGCGCCGCGCGAACAAACATCAGCCGCATTATCTTCACTACTGACATGGTACCAGCAATTTGGTGGTACCACTGAAATAATTTTGCTAACCCTACTAGATACATAGGTTTTTAATTTATAAGGTGGTGTCTGTAGCCAAGAAAGTACAACGCTCGAGTCGCTAAGTGCTTGAATCGAATAGGGAAAATCGGTTACGTTTTCCATTACAAAACGTATAAGCCTTGAGAGAAGCACGGCTGCTGATAACTCTAGTCTTGGGATTGAGAGTATAGGGTGCAAGGGAGCAACTTTCGACTTACTGGTCACCAGCTTGACCTTTACGTTCCCCCCACCGTCCACACTTCGTAAATAAACACTGGCTGCGTAGCCACGCAAAGATGCGTCGCAGAAGCCTATTAGCTGCACACTTGTAAAACTTGAAATTAATATGTGTCGATCAATTCGCAATGCAGCTAAATTTGATAATTCGTCAATGAATTTATTCCACTTAAGCTGTAATTCTGAAGGTATGGGATCGTCCCAACCTAACCCAAGCTTCCACAAATCTTGCATAATACATTTAGCTACGAAGGTGCACGGCGATATAAAACCAACAGGGTCGTAGATGCTGGCTAAAAGCTTTAAAATCGATCGTTTTGTGGATTTCGCTCCGGTCAAGTCGTAGTTGAAGGAAAAGCAGTCGCAAGACGGCAACCAAGTTAGCCCTAAAACCTTTATTGATGACGTCATCGAATCGTCAAGGAAATCTATCTTTGAGACTTGGTCTGCCTGCATTCTTGTAAGGAGCTCAGGCCGGTTGCTTGACCATTTCCTAAGCTCTAAACCACCACTAGAGAGAAGTGACATTAACTGATCTTGTAACGTACAAGCTTCAGTGACGGTTTTGCATGACCACAATAGGTCATCAACATAAAAACCAGATAACAGAACTCTAGACGCAGAACAATGCGGGTTATCTCGCGCGAGCTGATGCAGAGTGCGCACCGCTATAAAGGGAGCGCTGCGGAGTCCGTATGTGTTTGTTTTTAATTCGTAAATGCGGACGGGTTCCGATGGATTATCACGCCACAGTATGTGCTGATATTTCCGCTCTGAAGGATCTATTAGAACCGCTCGATACATTTTTGATACGTCAGCTGTGAAGCAAATATCATAAAGTCGAAAATTAGTAATAATATTTAAAATATCTTGATGCAACTTCTGACCCGTCAAAAGTGCGTCGTTAAGCGATATTCCGTTGCTCGTGGGAGCGGAGCCGTCAAATACCACGCGGAGTGGTGTCGTGGTACTTGAAGGTCGCAGCACATAGTGATGCGGGATGATATATTTTGACGGTTCTTCGCCCTTGTAAATCGCCATATGTCCAAGAGTCTCATACTCTTTCATAAAGTCACCATAGGCCTTGCGAAGGTCAGGTGAGCGAGCTAGACGGCGCTCAATTTGTGTCAGCCTTTTGTAAGCTATGTTATAGGAATCGCCCAATGATTCGCAATCCGGATTTAATAATAAAGGAGAGACATACCTGCCTGTCTCATCGCGGTAATGTCTCTCGACATATATTTTTTCAGCAATTTCGTCGCATGGATTCATGGAAACTTCGCACGGCTCGGATTCCGATTCCCAAAAACGTTTGAGAGTGTCATTAAGTTCATTAATCTCTTTAGTATAAGATAATAAAGAAGTTGTAGACGCTACAACGCTGACGTCACGGACATCAGATTTAAAAGTTAACTTCCCAGTTATAATGTAGCCAAACACACTGCTTAAGGCAGCGGGCACATCACTATTAAAAATGATTTTTTTTCCATCATAAATGTGAGGGAATATGTCACCGGCTAAAATGATATCGATAGGAGATTTTTTGTAAAAATGAGGGTCCGCTAAAAATAAATTGCGGTATTCGTTAACAACGGATTCAGGGATTTGCACTGAGGGCAAATCACAAGTTACTCTCGGTAACACTACAGCGTCAATATTAAAATCAATGTTTTCGGTATGTCGCGGCTTAATAACACATGATGTCATGCCGTGATTTTTAACGCTTTCTCCTCCAAGTGCGTAAATATTATAAGGGCATTTACGTTGATTTAAACCCAAACGTTGTAAACAAGCATTAGAAATAAAATTCGATTGTGCGCCAGAGTCAATAAGAACTCGGCATGGCTGATAAGAACCTAGCGCATCTCGTATGCGCACAACAGCTGTGCCGAGTACAACGCAGCTGTAGTTATAGCTATGTAGCGAGGACGCATCGCTACTCGCACTCGCATCACAAGGCGGGCTCTCGTCGCCTGACTCGATCGGCGGCGGCGGCGCCGGCGGCTCAGCGGTTGTAGTCGCCGTGGTCGCGGGTTCGATGCTCGCATCTACGTGTAGTAACAAATGATGCGGTTTATTACAGACAATGCATTTGTACTCACTTTTACATTCGTTAACGCTGTGGTTGGGTTTTAGACAATTTAGACATAAATTTAATTGATTTACACGGTTAATTCTTTGTGCAATGGACAATTTACGAAATTGCTCACAGCGGAAAATCATGTGATTTTCATTGCAATGTATACATGAAATATTGGTATTATTATTACGCGAAGTAGACGCATTATTATACGATTTATTTTTACCTTTATTTAAGTTCGTGTTTTGTTTACTTTCTTGAATTGATTTATTTTGAGAAAATGATAATGATGCATGCTCAAGTACCTTGACGTGATTTTGAACAAATGTTATTAAATCATTGAATGTAGGTATTGCACTTTGATTTAAATTTTGTTCGAAACATTTTCGCGTTTGAGGATCTAAACCCCTTAAGCCAATGTGACAGAATAGGTAGTCGGTCAAATCTTTGACATCAAGCGCTTGTATAGCTTTGTATGAGTGGTCAAAGGTTTCTAAAAATAAATTCAAATGAGTAGGGGACTCTTTCGTCAAAGGCGAAAAACTCAACATCTTGTCCAAATATCTACCCACTAACAAACGAGGATCTCGGTACTTACTGAGTAAACTTTGCCATACTATATCGTAGTTACTGCCAGAAATCGGCACGCTTTTGACGATATTTAATGCCGAACCCTTTGTACATGATAAAAGATAGTGGAATTTATCTATTTTCGGAATAGTTGATTGATTATGAACTAACGAACAAAACGTTTCATAAAACGTGTTAAAATTTTCAATCTCACCGTCGAAGCATATTAATTCTAGCTTTGGTAAACGCGGGCGAGACACGATTGCATTCTCGGGCTTACCTTCATTGACAGAAGGTTGATGTTTCGACACAACTAACTTAATGTGAAAGTATATCTCATCGAATGACTGTAATTCTTTACTTTTAAGTGAAGCTTTTTTATTGTACGAAAGTTCAAGTTCAAAAATTTGGAAAATAATGGATTCGAACTGTTTTCTCACGGAATCTATATCACTAGCTCGTAATAAAAACAAATCCTTGTTTTTGTCATCGATTGTTTGAGATAATTTAAAAACGTAGTTTAATTGTTCAAAACATCGCTCTTTACGTGAAACTAGAATTCGAAACTCGGTTTCGAAAGTGTCTTCTCCGTCATTTTCGCTATCTTTCTTGGGAGGCATTTTTAATCCTAACTTCTTATAAAATTATGAAATGAGAAATCGTATGCAAATTTACTATTACGCAGTACAGAAGTCTATTTAATTTTTAGAAAAAAGACAAATGAGGACAACTGATAACTTATAAAATGTAACTTTAACTTATTAGGACGTAGATTTATTGCAATTTATAGTTGCAAACATAAGTGACAATAGGCCTAAGTGGTAAGGTTAGGTTATGTAAAAAATGAAATAAGGGTTTGTAGGCCACAAAATAAAAGTAAAATAGGGATAATCTTGGCTCGAAGGACCAGAAAATTGTGCGATAGTCGCACAGGGTTATTGTTCCTTTACTGAATTTTACAAGAGAGATGATCTTTACCAAGTATTTAACAGGCAATTGAACTTCACCAACCTTGAAATCCACGCCGTCCCGAATGAGCATCACCTCAGCTATGCACGGCACACCTTCAGCAGCGTGGCATGGAGTACTCCTCAAATTTTGGTGAAGTCCTTTATGTACGAGATCCACAAACACGGCAAAGCACGGCTCACACGCGTCGTAATGGGATAGGCAGAGATTAAACGGTAATTTCAATCAGCGCAACGTGCAGCTGCATTGAGGTCAGGTTGAGCAATGACGTCGTACCGAGGCCCCTTTTTGTCATCGAGAACGGCGGTAGATAATAAAAATTGGCGAAGTAAATTCAAAATACCTGCTAATAGTAAAGATCGAACATTAATTATATTCTATAAGACATCAGCACCCAGACTTAAAGACGAGAAAGTAGTTTTTGAAAGTACCTTCAGAACCTGGTAGCTGAAAATTGGCCGTCGGCCCAGGCTAGCAGGTATTCATATGTTATTAGTACGTATTAGCACTACTCTTTCCCACACTTTTGGTTAATAAAAAAATAAGTAAGGTCTGGCGGCCCTGGGATCTCAGTCTATAAGTTAGATAGATAGATAGATAAACTTTATTGCTTCTTAACAATTTTTAACATTGTACAATGTTCTTATACAGTTAAAAAAAAGGTTAGCGAAATGTGT
Organism: Aproaerema taeniolella; assembly: GCA_949987775.1. NCBI lineage: Eukaryota > Metazoa > Arthropoda > Insecta > Lepidoptera > Gelechiidae > Aproaerema > Aproaerema taeniolella. Next base: position 2,948,805 of record OX465245.1, read on the forward strand.
GACGTAGATTGTTGAAGCAAATAGGACACAGAACTCAGCATACTTGCTGTCTATGACAGACAACAAACTGATTTTCAGCTGTGCCTAGAGTTTTTTTTTTTCGCGCGTACCTGGGGTAAATAAAAATATAATGAAGTAACTTATCAGAAATGTGTACCAGTATGTATTCAAGTGAGATAGTGTAAGTGCGTGTAAGTACGTGTAAGTGTTAGCTGTAGCAATAAATGTATAAATAACTCACTGAGAATTTGTCACCTAGGATAAGACTAATCAATGGCGATTTAATGTCAATAGTGATAATTTTTAAACCCCGACTAAAAAAGTGGGGTTTTGTAAGTTTGATTGAAGTATTTGTGTCTTCGTATGTCTGTGGCATCGTGGCCGTAGCTTCTAACCGAATCAACCGATTTTGATGCTGTTTTTTTGTTTGAACGCTGACGTAATCGAGATGGTTCTTAGCTAGCTATATTTGATTTACATTGGTCCAGCAGTTTAATAGTTGTAAGTATAAGCGATGAATGTCAAGATACAACATTTTTAATTTCAGAGTTTTATTCGTTCAAGTGGAAAAATTTAAAACAATCGAAACCTCATACACTTGAGGTAATTAACGTGTTTGTCTATCTGTCTGAATGCTTGCTACCAGCCCATATACGTCCCCACCGAGGGGCACGGGCCTCCCTTCCAATTTAGGCCGTAGTCCACCACGCTGACCCAATGCGGGTTGGTGGACCGCTCGTCTTTCGAAAATTAATTTTCTTGGACGGGCGGGTTTCGACACAATGTTTTCCTTCACCGTTGAGTAAGTGATAATGAGAAATCCGTAAAATCCGAAAAGACGAATTTAGTGTACAGGCCCGCACTAGGATTTGAACCGTTAAATAGGTAAGGCGTAGAAAACTGCTAAGCTATTCTACATTTATTTAGTAATATGTGGTTGTCGGTGCTGGCTGTGCAATTATTTTAGATATTTAGCTCTTAGTGTAGAATAATACCATTGTACAACCGTTTGATAACGTTTATAACGTTTGATAACCAAAATAAAAAAAAATAAAAAAAACCCGCAACCTTCCGATTACAAGGCTGGCTCATTACCAACTGGGCTATCATCGCTCACGGTCTACCTGTCTATCAGTAGTTTACCTATCTTAACTGAGTCACTTATTCTGTAAAGGAGCTACTTCTTCTTATCGTGTAGGTATAGTCAAGTGTGTGGCGAATTTCCTAACCCTGGTGTCAGAGTTTTCAAACCGCACAATGGCCTCTGACTTGGTTTTAACGACTGTAGTCAATCGACAACAGCCGGTACCGACAGCTTAACGAAGCATGGAAACGCTCGTGATAAATTGCCACTTTGGTTACCCATCAGGTTCCCTGCCTCTGTGTACATTGCTTAACCTCACTGATCGTTTGAGATCAGCGAGCGCCACTGGGCTTCGAGCTACGAGCTACTGAAAATAAAAGACAAAATTGTCTCCTGTAACTATAACGCAATATCTAAAAAAGTTTAAAAGATTAACTTTTCTATCTCCTGCCCTAGTATAATCTGTGTCAGAATCTGTTAATTTTAAACCGCTTGGTGTTAACGGTTTGAGAGGGTTTCCCTGCTAAAAGGAAATTAATTTAAATTCTTAAGTGACGGGAGGGGTAATGCGTATAAGAAGAGACAAGTGCCGCTTTTGGTGCATGTAAAACTTGGTTTTTATGAGGATTATTCTAATTTTTAAGACATATATTTACTATATTTTTTACTATAGAGAACTAATTTAAAATATTGTTGTTTATGTTAAACCTTAGACCTCTAGCACACGGCGTATTTCTACGGCGCTGAAAACGCGCGTATACGCGCTACAGACGCGATTGGAACGCAACCTTGTAACCTCAGCACACGGGGCGATCGTTTACGGCGCGTTTACAGCGCGTGTATGCTTCGCTTAGGTGGTAGCCCCCAGCTGTGTTTCAATTGCGACTCAATCCACTTTTTTTAGCGCGGTTGCCCTGCAAATACAGCGATACAAACGAGTTTCAAACGCGCTTCACACGCGCGTAAAACGCGCGTTTAAATCTATGAAAACGCAAAAATCGGCAAATATTCCTTTATCTTACGTTCTGCAACTCGAGTACGAAGGTGATAGCGCGCGTAATGCGCCGCTGTACTATGTCAAAATGTCAACATTGACAACGCCAAAAGGCGAGCAAACCTTTGCGCGGGGCCTTCGCGCAATCAAGGTGAAGTTTCAGCGTGAGCCGAGTAGCGCCGCGCGTGTTTGTCGCCATCGCGCTCGAGCTCTAGTTGATAAAAACTACCTATTGTGTTTTAGTGGTAACTGCTTCAGCTGTTCCAGATGTTTACCTGTAACAAAAATACAATGTTAAATTAGTACACACTCGTGATTTACAAAAAAATGATTTCTTATACAGGGTTTTAGGTAAATCTCTTTCAACCTCTCCCGTGCTAAATCAGTCCATGAAACTGAACAACTTCCCCAAGGAACATAGGTCCAAATAGGAAATTTTTTTTTATCTGACATTCAAAATGCGCTTCTTCTTCTTAGCGAGTCGATGGCAAGTAACTATAAAGTTGTGGCCCAGAACGTAGCCACTTGGACGGTGGATTGAGTAACGTCCATTAGGTCAAAATAAAATGCATCCAAAATGCGCTATATGCTGATGAAGTTTGTGTGGGAACTCAAAATATTTTTTCGTATGTTGACCTATGTTCCTTGGGGAAGTTGTTCAGTTTCATGGACTGATTAACCACCCGAGAGGTTGAAAGAGAGATACCTAAAGCCATGTATAAGTGGTGAGTTAAAATTAGTTAGCGAAACATTAAAGAGCGATTCTCCCCATAAAACTGAACAACTTTCCAAAAGATCTGACATGAGATTCTCAAAAAATAAATATTCGACTGCTCATATTAAAAATCAGCTCACAAGTTGCAAATTATTCAAGACAAAATTATAGCAGCGACACAGATACACACACGGAGGCTAAAGAGACTAAAGTTTAGATCTATACTTAAGTATTGGTTGTCTCTTTCTCTCACTACAAAAATGACAGACACGACTGGTACTTAAGTATAGATCAGTTTTAGTCGCGTTCTGTAATACGGATCTAAAAGAGTGATTAAGTTTTGCTTTTTAATCTGAAAAACCTACAGAAACCCTTAAGCTATGCTTCCAAGTAAGTAAAGTACGGTGGAAACGTCTCTAATTACCCCCTTTAGGGCTGTTATACTTCCATCTGAAAGGAGGACGCGTTTTGAGGTAATGGTGGCACAGGGCCAAATTTAGTGTGGCCGCGGCCATTAGGAATCCTTACTTTAATATTATAAATGCTATAGTAACAGCCATGGGAATGAACTGCTCAGCTCTAGAGTTATTTCAGATTTAGTTAAAATTAGTAAAATAAGAAAATTTGTAATGCGATTTAAAAGAGCAACCTCAGAGTTTCTTGCCTGTTCTTCTCTGAGGAAGACTGCACCTTTGCGAATAGGCGTAGAGTCAGTAGGGTCAAAAGAACGAATACGCATTTGTATTTAAATCGTTTAATGTATGTTTGTATGTATTTCATTGTAATCTTGACTTGTTTTGAGTGACATCCTGAATGTCCTATAAAATAAATATTTTTCTATTCTATTCTATTCTGTGGCGAACTTGGCTAAACCTGGTGTCAGAGTTTTTAAACCGCACAGTGGCCTCTGACTGGGTTTTAACGACTGTAGTCAATCGAAAACAGCCATGACCGACTGCTTAACGTGCCCTCCGAAGGACGGAAATGCTCTTGTTAAGTAAATTGCCACTTTGGTCATGGTCAGCCATCAGGTTCCCTGCCACATTGTACGTTGCTTAACCCCATATGAATTTTGAACGTCCCTCTCTACGTCCCTCGTTCCATCCCTGTCTCCGCTATGTAAGTCAGTGTGAGAAGCAGCTCACAAATTAACGTGTAGCTAAACGGTTGCACCAACAAAGGACATGCACTCCTTAGCGTGTAGGCAGGTATCTACACTAATCCCTACATATTATAAAGAGGAAAGATTTGATTGTTTGTTTGCATTGAATAGGCTCCGAAACTACTGGACCGATTTTAAAAATTCTTTCACCATTAGAAACTACATTATCCGGGATGGACGTAGGGTACATGATTTTCCATAATTCCCACGGGAACGAAGTCCCGCGCGGGGAGCTAGTTCATATTATAAAGAGGATATACTAGATAGATTTCATAATCTACTCGTATTTAAGATTGTATTTTAATTATATAATTTTAAGTTTCTTAGCCATTTGTAAGTCTTAGTTTATGAAGCGCCCTTACAGGGTGCCAAAATTAACTCATCCTTTTTTGTACCAACTTTTGTGCTTTGTGACGAGCAATAAAGATATGAATATGAGGAAAGATATGAATTGTTTGTTTGTTTGCATTGAATAGGCTCCGAAACTACTGGACCGATTTGAAAAATTCTTTCACTATTAGAATCCTACATTATCCGGGATGGACATAGGGTACATGATTTTCCCGAATCCCCATGAAAAAACAAACAAACTCTTTTGTCTTTATAAAATTAGTATAGACTAGCTTTCCACCCGGGACTTCGTTTTCGTGGGAATTCTGGAAAATTATGTAGCCTATGTTCATCGGGGAAAATGTAGGATTCTAATATTTCTAATGGTAAAAGAATTTTTCAAATTGGTCCAGTAGTTTCGGAGCCTATTCAATGCAAACAAACAAACAATCAAATATTTCCTCTTTATAATATTAGTGTACAAAAAACAAAGCCCCACGCCGCCTATGCCGCTTCTGTCTGTATGATCGCTATAAACTCAAAAACTACTGAACGGACTTTCATACAGTTTTTACCAATAGACAGAAGAATGCAAGAGGAAAGCTTATGTGTATAATTCATTTTCAAAACGAAGACCCGGGCGGGATTTAGTTATTAATAAAAAATATTTAAAAAATCTTTCTTTTTTCGCACGAAATTTTCAAATCAAAAGCTTAAATTATAACTTTTCTTTCTTTCAATTTTAACTTTCATCCTTCGGGTTCAAAGGTAGGCTTCTCATCTAAAAAACAATTTCAGCGTTTCCATACCACCCCTTCTCATCTAGTTAGCATAAAATATGCAAGGAGGTTAAGTGTTGCATTACGTTGCACCTTTCTGCAGCTCAGCTGCAGTTGCCAGGTCAAGTATTTGAACGGCTGCAATTAAAAAAGAATCCTTTATGTAATTTAAGATAATTTTCCACGTTAAAAACGTACGAGTCACCGACTTCAATCCCAACAACAGTTCGCACGAAGTAGATAACTAGTATGTTTTGCAGACTACAATGCCTATTAGCAAATGTCACTCATTTATTTAGATGATGTTCTGGTTTGTAGTATTTTTTGTTTTTGTTGATTTTTTTAAAAGCGCTGAATCATTTTCAATAAAATTTATATGGGACCACCTTTGGAGTATATTCTTTCGAACAAAGAAATAATTTTGAAAATCGGTCCATAATTGGCGAAGAAATTGGTGAACAATTGAACATACATAAAAAAAATACATACAGACAGTCGAACATAGAACTTCCCCCTTTTTTGAAGTCGGTTAAAAATTAATTTTAATTTTAATCTATTTAAGATGAGGTAGGCAGGGCATCTTATGGGTAACATAACATAACGCCTTTGACATATAAACAGATAAAAATATGAGTATAGTGTTGATAAGTAGGTTGATAGACTTTTGCCCACGATACCTACAGCAAAACCCTAAACGTCCCTCCCACTTGTTGGCTTCTACAGTATGTTTGGTAAGAGTTGGCAGCTGGAACATTCTAAGTTTTTTGAAGCCATTCTAGGTTTTTTTTTATAAGTAGTTTCAAAAACATGGATGGTTTAAAAAAAACATCATGCTACATTATTAATTAAGTAAGTATTTTAAAGAAAGCGAATGTGTATTTTTTTTATCCTGTAGTCTCACTAGATCGACAAAAAAACAAAAAAATAAAATTTAAAACAAAAATCTGACCATTAGTCTTTAAAATCAATGCTACAATAACAGTTCGAACGCTAAAATACAGATGGCGCTAGTAACTTCAAAACAACGAAGCATTACTCCAAGCGCAAAAAGTGGCCTTTATCATCAATGTTAACCTTTCTCTTTTTATCTCGTGCGATGGGCCATACGAGGAAAAGGGGAAACCACATACAGCTGTTCGGAGTGATATTTTCGTTCGCCAAAACATAGATCGTGGTATTTTTGAGGATATTCGCATAGTATTTTGATTCATAGCTAGTTATGTAAGTTTTTAATATCATTGAGGTGATATAAAAGGATATAAGTAAAATCTTTACGTTGTTGTTTACAAATTAATGTGTGTAAATGAATATGCTTTTAGGCATCTTCTTTTTAAGAACCAGCATTATATTTTGGGTTAGGTAGGGTGAACGTACCTAATACCAGCCCCGTACCTAATACCAGCCCCTTCACTTATTTGTTTGATAATAAGATTACCTTTCATTATTACGTACTCCTGTTGCCATTAAAAATATATATATATTCGGTAGAAATTTTTTTGGCAACACTAGCATAATCATGTGAGTGTCAGTTTCAAATCGAATCTGGCACGGTGTAGATATCCGCCATATTGCTATTTTACCGAAAATTTTACCGGTAGCTAAAAATAGTTATATTTCACATATTTCTTGCTTTGCATGTCATGATTTGTTAGATTATGGGTTAATATATTGTAATGCATGGATTTCTGAGTAAATATACAAGTTTTGCCCGTGATTCTAGTAGAAATTGACAGGGCTGCAATTAGAAACACGAAATGTATGGAGCATCAAATACCAGCCCCGGGGGCTGGTACTAGGGACTCCATACATTCGATTGAGTACCTAATTACAGCCGTGTCTTAATAATTAGGGATGTCACAAACGTTTTCGAAGGTTAAGTTTGGATCTCAGTGGAGTTGATTTTAGAGGAAATAAAGTGTAGGTAGTTCTAACGGAGATCGCCATTTTCCTAATTTATGGAATAAGCACAGTATTTATTTATTTATTTATTTTATTTTATTCAAAAAGGTACAGTAACAGATGACAGATCAGAATCTTAATATCTAATTATACTTAAGTAGCAATATAAATCTGAAATCCGATTATAACTTAAGTAAATAGCGACAATTGTACCCGATTACCTCATTATTTACTCAACTCGCATGATATTGTACCCCATATTACCTAACTAGCTTTCCGCCCGCGGTTTCTCCCGCGTTAAATGAGTTTGCTCGTGGTAATGAAGTATCCCGCGTTAAATGTCATATCTAGGATCTAACCTAGACGTGCTAAGTTTCTTCCTTGTCGGTGTTCATATGTGGTTTTTTTTCGAATTTTCAATTTGATTATCAATACCTTTTATGCAGCTTCGAGGCTATACAACTCAGTGATTTTACTAGCTTTGAAGCTTTAGAATGTAACATTTTATTTGTTTTTTAATTTTTAAAATGATCAGTATTAAGTCAAATTATGTGCAACAATTATGTAAAACTCAGCGATTTATTTGAGTTTTGTTGGATTTTTGTAATATTATGATTATTACAACCTTCTATCCAGCATTCAACAATTTTGTTTTATTTAACACATATATATTATATATATATATATATATATATATATATATATATAAAAACAGAATATATATATATATCTTTTTTTAAATAAATAAATTATTATTTGTAAAAAAGACGCCACCTTTCGAAAAATTAAGTATAAGCCGCAGTTCAGGCCCCCTAACCAAATTTACTTTTAAATTATGTTAAGTTTTGTTTTTGTTAACTTTTCTAATTTTTATTTGTTATTGATTTTTTGGGTAATTGGTAAATAAAAGACTGATTTTGTTACGCTTACGCATTTATTCATTCATATTCAGAATGCAGCTCAAAGACTTAAGACATGACCCTATGCTAGGCTGCTATTCGGTACACAAAAAGCTGGTACTAGATACAGCGTGGCTGGAACTAGATACACAGGGTATTTTTCTGTTTGACATTATTTTTAAAAAAATCTACGCAACTTACGATTTATTACCCTAATAAATATAATTCTCCATTAAATAACCTATCATTTAAAATATATAACAGTAGTTTTGAGCTACAAGTTTATGCAGGATGATTTTTTAAACATCAAAATTGCACCAAAGGGCTGGCAATAGGGGCGTTCACCCTATGTTACAAAAGTGGAATAGAAATGTTTTTTTTTTTAAATATACCTACCTCTATCATTAACATAGCTTGCAAAATTCTTCAAACATTAATTTGTTCTTATTGCAACTAAGTGTTACAATGAGATTAGCTGAAAAGTAGGTTTTATGCAATCTGGATTCTGTTCTGAATATGAATCTACCTACATAGAGTCGATACAACATTTTTTAATACACGTGATATTTTTTTCTTAGGTAAAAAGGCCATTCAATAAATTACAAAAATATAAAAATCAAACTACCAACTTAGTTAATTTAAAAATGAAATTATAATTATCGAGGAAGTACATCTGCATTCGTTTACGATAGGTACTATACAAAAATGGTATTTAAAATTTTAATTTTGAGTCCTAAACGTGAAAAGGGGGCAAGCATCAAAAATACACTTTATAATTAACAGTCAGTTTTTACAAATCACAGTTAAAGAACAAACAACCGCAACCACGTACACGCAACAGCACATCAGGCTATACATGATGACCTTGAGGTCACCCTTAGTTGCTAACTTGCTATCCATAAATTACGTCACACGTTAAGGGGGTCGACGAAGTGTCATTGTGTGACAAGGGGGTGGGAGGGGTCCTAAAATTTGTGACGTCACATTTCAAAATCTATTATAATCTAAGAACTTTTAACTATTAACGAAAAGTGCAAAAACTTTTGCAACTTTATCTGTATATAAAAATAATTTAAATGGAAATGAAACAATTTCGGAACAATTTAATTCAATAATTACTAGGTGCAAATTAGCAAAATATGTGACGTCACACTAGGGAGGGGGGAGTCTCACAAATGTGACCAGCTGTGACAAGGACGGGGGGGAATCAAAAAACCATTAAATTCGTGTGACGTAATTTATGGATGGCCCCTTATCTCGCTCATTATAAGTTTCGTAGTGCAAATGTGTAAACTGACGTGCTGCTGTCTGTACGCGTAGCTGCTAATTGTCATTTATAAAATATCCTTTTGCTAAATCAACATCTCATTATTATCTTCGTCACTGTCCACGTCTTCTGGCAATTCAAATTTTTGACTTAACTCATCCAAAGTTTCATCAAGAAACACATGTTCATTTTCACATTCTATTGTTGCTATGCGCGCCTCACGCCAACTGTCAGGGCTAATGGTATTCAAACCCTCCATGAGATAGTTCGCTATAGTTTTCTTATTAAGACCTAACTCTTCTGCATTAGTATTGACGTATGTCTTCAATTGCTCAAATACATGGTCAATCGGATTGAAACCAAAATGGTATGGTGGAATTTCTAGCAACAAATTCCCGCTTTCTGACATCAGTCCATTCAGTTGCTTTTTCGGAAACATTGTTTCGGAATTCACTGCTGTTTGAAAGACAACAACAGTATTCGGTGGCAAAATAGGCAAAAATTTATCCTTCAGCCAGTTTTCGCGGTCTTTGTTGTCTTTTGCTGTTTTATGCGTAAAAAAACAATTAGGCAGGCCCTCTTGCTCATTCCATAGATGTACTATGAATGTTTCAATTTTTTTTACTTCTTTTTGCATATTTCCTTTCTTATCGTCAAAATTCAGGACCTTTTGAGACAACTGGAGTGATATAGTTTGCTTTATCTCTTCTGTCTCTACGTAAATGTATGCTTGGCTTATGTAAGCGATATATTTTTCAGATTCCCTTGCTTGTGTTATCTCTTGTAAATATTGACATCTCTCTCTTCTCGTTTTGCTTCTTTCGATCCAGATCATTAAGTCATTGCTTTTGTTTGATCTTTTTGAACAGAATCCCATCTGCAAAAGAACGTATTGCACTGAATTGACATTTCCTTTAATATTTTCAGCTTCTGCCAATTTATGTGTCAATTTTTCGACAGTCAACGATTTTTTGAACCTTAATAGATAATCGTACAAAATTTTTCTAATGCGACTATATTCACTATTATCGAGTTCAAGAAAGGTAACACCGCTCGCAGCCTCTTGTCTTAGCCGCATTTCTTTGAGCGTGTCCAAATAAATCGCTGCGGAAATTCCACAAGCTTCTTGACATCTTATAGCAACGTTATCGAAATACGCACGAAGCTCGTTGTTACACTTGAAATTGTTGAATTCGTCAGTCATATATTTGTGAACGTTGTAAATAATTTTACGGGCTGATATAGTAAATTTTTTAGGCTTTGTCTTCCGCAAGTTACTTTTTTTTTCCATAGCGGTTCTAGCAACTCTGTGTAGTTCCGGTGAACGTGCGACGCGTACTCTCACGCCGCAAGGTGAAGGTCTACTGACGAAAATGATAAAGATGGCGCGTTGCGGGCCGGCCGTGAGTTAGAGCGAGAGGCTAAACCGAGCAGAGGCGAGGCGGGCGCATTAGTGTCACCCGGTTTTCTGTCCTTCTCGTATTTGAATTAAACAATGAAATGGAAAGAATCACAAACCATTGCACGCGGCGTGGCTCGCTTTTATTTAGGATTTAGTTAGGTTAGTAACCGACTTCTTTATTTGAATGTATTTATAATAAGTACCTACATATTGATAAAAAATCGATTGTTAAAACTCATACCTACAGTAAGAAGATAGGTACCTTCCATAATACAGAAAATAAAATATGTACTTAACAATAAGGTAAATTATTATGCATAAAAAATAAAACTAGTTATTTATTAGGCTCTAATAATAAGTACGTACCCCCTATTTTATGTAAATGCATAATCCTAGTAAAATTGTTACACAAGTAGGTAGGTAGGTACGCTGTTCAGATCCTAAAATGATCAAACAACTGATTAGGTTCAAAGAATTCCTTTCCTTAACCGTGTGGTGAAATTGACTAATCTTGGTGTCAGAATTGTAAAGTTTTCATTTTAATAAATTAATTTAATACTTAAATAAAAAAAACCGACTGCGTAGTAAAAACTGAAAAGAAAAAAACAAGTCCAGTAGTCGAGACTTTTGTCATTGAATATTATTTAATAACATAACGATTTTAACAATTGGGACCCATTATTAGGAAGCCGGATTTTTGGTGGGTCCCGACTGTTAAAATCGTTGTGTTATTCAATAATATTCAATAACAAAAGTCTCAACTGCTGGACTTGTTTTTTTCTTTTCAGTTTTTATTACGCAGTCGGGTTTTTTATTTTTTTTTTAATAATTTATTTTATTTTACACTTTTTAGTTAGGGTCAGATATTTATATTTGTTTATTGATCTCTTCATTTAATTATATGTATATTAAAAATCTCACTTGCATAAAAATTTAACACTTTTCGAATTGCCTACGTTTAAGTGAAAAATTGTTACTAACCAACTTTAAATTGTCATAGATCCTAAACGGTAATTCTGATTGAAAAACGATATAAGAAACCTAACAATTATTTTTAAATACCTATTCAACGATACCCCATTTAATATAGTTCGTCGATTTTCATTTTTTTCTTTTTCACATTATGGCGTCCAAAATCGGCCATTTTGATTTTTCCAATTTTTAATACTTTCTATGACATTCGCGCCGTCATGACGAATCCAACGACGTATAATTCATCAAAACCGGCTTACGTGTTTGGTCTAAATAGTGCCACAAAGATACAAACATACATACATAGGCTGATAAACACATAACCCTCCTTTGTGTTGCGCAGTCGGGTAAAAAAAACAGGCTATCAATAATTACAGTGCAAAAATGTCTAATTTAACTTTGTGCCTTATTTGTGAGCCCTTCGTAAATGTAACCTTATTTCGTTGGACAGAGATATGGGTCTGTTATATTAGGGTTATTAAGTATTTATTCGGAAACCCTACATAAAAATGGTTGCCCGAAACAGTATAACACACGCACACACTCAAAGGCCCATATAACGTTAAACCTAGGCGGCTATTCCACTAACCAATGCCGCCACCGCCAACTGAATGTTAAGTTGATAGGTTTAGTTGCAATGTTCACAGAGGCAGGGAACCTGATGGGTGACCAAAGTGGCGATTTATCACGAGTGTTTCCGTGCTTCGGAGGGTTCGTTAAACCGTCGGTCCCGGCTGTTGTCGATTGACTACAGTCGTTACAACCAAGTCAGACGTCATAAACTGTGACACCAGGGTTAGCCAAGTTCGCCACATACTTGACTATACCTACACGATAAGAAGAAGATGGTAGTTTGCAACTTAAGGCGACTACAGCACCCGATCGTTCTTGAGCAAAAGGCGGCACACATAGGAATAGTGCCATCTCCGTCTCTCAACAGGCCTGGGCCGGCAGTGCGAACAGTGTCGATACACGAAGTTTACGGACTATGAAAGCGTGCGTGCGTAAAAATATGTTCGAAAGCTAGAAAAATGAGATTTATGGAAAAACAGCTTAAATTGAAAAATGCGTTAACTACTTATCGAGAATGTTCAATCACGAACATTTTGATAGCAAATTCAAGTTCCTGTGTGCATTTTGCTATCGTTTTTACAGCTTAAAAGATACACTATATTGGTATTTAGAGGTGACTTGGTGAGCTTTTTCTATCAACCCAAAAGTGCTGAATCATGTTTTCAGCAAACTACTTATCTAGTTTATGTCCTGAATATTACCGTAGTAATTTCTTTCTTCGATTTAATGCAGTCATGCTTATCTACGTATCATAAAATCGTAATTTAGGTGCTGTAGTCGCCATAAATGAGTTTAAGTACTCATAAACATGATTATAAAATCATGAAAATATCCGCGAGAATCTTAAAGAGTGCAAATCAAAACCTTTGGCAAAATTATTCGATAGTTAACTTCTTTTTGTTATTTTTTTTTAGATATAAAATCGTAAGTCCTAATTCACTGACTCATCAACGCCCAGCCCAAACCCTTAGACCTGAAATTTTGCAGAAAGATTATTTTTATAACTCAGGCAAAGAATACGGAAGGATTCAACAAAATTCCCTCAGGAACGAAATCCCGGGCATCATTGAGTTTATTTGTAAAATTTTGCAACGAAATCAAGTGATATTTTAACAGCTTTTAAAGATAGCTAAATGATATGAATTTTAAACCCAATTAATAATTCATAAGAGCGTTATACAGGGCTTTAGGTAAATCTCTTTCAACCTCTCGGGTGGTTAATCAGTCCATGAAACTGAACAACTTCCCCAAGGAACATAGATCAAAATACGAAAAAAAAAATTTGATCTCCCATACAAAATGCGCTATAAATGCTGATGAAGTTTGTATGGGAACTCAAAATTTTTCTTTTCGTATTTTGACTTATTATTGGGGAAAAATTGTTCAGTTTCATGGACTGAGAGGTTGAAAGAGAGATACCTAAAGCCCTGTATAAGATTTTATTTTATATTAAGAAAAAAGATAAACCCAGCTTGTAAATAATTCATAATAGCGTTATTGTATATCCCGTAATTACTTAAGTATGTAAAGTATCGTCTAATGTGGTGCATTTATAGTTTGATACAAGTGCATACCTCTATGCATGCTGCATGTAAAACGGGGCATCGAATAGAATAAAGACGTAGATATTGTACGAAAAAATTGTAGATTGATTAGGTCCGTATTACAGAACGCGACTCAGACTCTGATTTACACTTAAGTAGCAGTCGTCTTTGTTAGTTTGGTGGTAAGAAAAAGCAATCAATACTTAAGTATAGATCAAGACTTGAGTATCCTTCTGTAACAGGGGCCTTAGAATGTTACATAATTCGTTCATGTGACAATTCGAAAATTTCGATCTGGCGCACGATTTTTCAATTGTTCGCCTCGTGTCGAACGATATATTTTATTGATTTACGCGCATTCTATTGATTTCCGAACTTTTTGATCACTACACTTCAGCGAAAGGGTCTTAGCACTCATGGAATTTAGTAGTTAATAAATTCAAAAATCAATAGCATCAACGCAAATCAACGAAAGATATCGCTCGAAACGAGTGATTCAAAAATAGTGCTCCTTATCCCTTTTGTTTTCTTTTTTAATTTTTATTTTGTGATGGGTTAACTCTAAACCTCAGTCTTGACCGAGGTCAAAGATGAGGTCGACGATGGAGCCAGTTTACCCATAAAGTTTAGCCAGCCATGAGCAAACCGAACGTACCCGTTTCTGCAACTGAGTGAATGATATTTAAAAATTTACGATCTGTCTAGGAGTCTACGCTCGCTGTTCAAAGGTTATTACAGAAGGAGACTCAAGTCTTGATCTATCTTGAAATCAGTTCAAACTTCTTTGAATCTCAACCCTTGTAAGATTTCAATATTTCATTAGGATTATATTTGTTTTTTTTTTCGGCTTTGGTGTCCAAAATTCTATTGTTATCTAGTATTATTATTATTCCTTTTGCTCTAAATTTCTATATAAATTTGGATTCCTCATTATTTTTAGTTATCTCGTCCATGATTAGTTTACTCGTTTTTTGTTGTTATTATTCATTCTAAGCTGTAAGTCCATTTAACTCACCTAGTAACTTATTATTGGCCTAGACATTAATAATGTATGCAATTAGTTATTTTAGGCTGTAAGTTTTCCTCATACAATAAAATAAAATAAATACTTTGTTAGGATACTAGGATTTGATTATGGCAACACTGCCCTGTCACTTCCCATCTTAGAATATGGCGTTTTGTGTAAAAATGTTACGAGGAAATAAAACGAGTGTTTTTTTTTATATTCAAGCCTATCAACTCTTCGTACACCAACAAAAGATAATCAAAATAGTTAAGGCGTCTACAACACCTAAATTACGATTTTATGATGCGTAGATAAGCATGACGCACTGCATTAAATCGAAAAAAAAATACTACGGTAATATTCAGGACATAAACTAGATAAGTAGTTTGCTGAAAACATGATTCAGCACTTTTGGTTCGATAGAAAAAGCTCACAAAGTCACCTCTAAATACCAATATTGCGTATCTTATAAGCTGTAAAAACGATAATAAAATGCACACAGGAACTTGAATTTGCTATCAAAATGTTCGTAATTGAACACTCTCAATAAATAGTTAACGCATTTTTCGATTTAAGCTGTTACCTTTCCATAAATCTCATTTTTCTAACTTTCGAACATGTTTTTACGCACGCACGCTTTCATAGTCCGTAATCTTCGTGTATCGACACTGTTCGCACTGCCGGCCCAGGCCTGTTGAGAGACGGAGATGGCACTATTCCTATGTGTGCTGCCTTTATCGGGTGCTGTAGTCGCCTTAAGTATTGATCGTCTCTTTCTCTCACTATCAAAATGGCAAAGACGACTGCTATTTAAGAATAGATCAGAGTCTACCTCCTCTCGATTATAATATCATTGATTTACCTATCTAAGCATGCGAAGTATTCTCTTGATGTCGTTAATTGTTCTCTCTTATGTTTTTTCCCGCGGGTTCACTTGTGTGGATAACCGTTATTAATTTATGCACACTGTCTTATTTTCATTAGCGTAACGGGTTAAGCAGAGTGACGGCCGGTTTGGTCGTGTAGTAGTGGCGCTGCCTTTTGCTCCACGG
Organism: Aproaerema taeniolella; assembly: GCA_949987775.1. Lineage (NCBI taxonomy): Eukaryota > Metazoa > Arthropoda > Insecta > Lepidoptera > Gelechiidae > Aproaerema > Aproaerema taeniolella. Next base: position 2,964,483 of record OX465245.1, read on the forward strand.
GTCCTAGGTTCGATTTCCAGTCGGGGCAAATATTTGTGTAAAAAGCAGATGTTTGTGCTCGGGTCATAGGTGTTTGTGTCTGTCTTTATGTATGTTCCAAGGGACAAACGTCAGAAGGGAAAACCTTAGTGCCTTTGAGTGTGTAGAGTTTGTTGTTTTTTTATTAGAAATAAATTACAATAAGTTTCAGCTTTGCCAAAAATGCTTTAGTATGTCCAGATAGCCCAGTTGGTAATGAGCTTGTAACCGCAAGGTTGCGGGTTCAAATCCTGGTGCGGGCCTGTACCACTAAATTAGTCTTTTCGGATTTATGTACGAATTTTTCATTAATACCTAATCACTTGCTCAGCGGTGAAGGAAAATGTTTTCCGCACGTCTAAGAAAATTTGTTTACGAAAGACGAGCGGTCTACCACCCGCATTGGGCCAGCGTGGTGGACTATGGCCTGAATCCTCTTTATTTTTCGAATGGGCTCATAAAAAATAATAAAAAATGTCCAGATGTCATCAGATGTCCGGCTGTTCTACTCTACTTGCGCATTTCTCAACCGATCCTCGTGAAATTTTGTGAGCAGGTTCAATAATTTTATGATTTTTTTTTGTCGATATAGTTTTGTTTTCTTTTTGCTAAAAACGCGGAAAATGTCAATTTTCAGACATTTAGAAAAATCGCAAACTCAAACTCAAAAATGTTTATTTCATTGAACATATACAATGTTTCTTGAACACGTCAAAACCATACGAATAAATAATAGTATATTGTGCAACTCGGGAATAAAAGACGGATTTTAAGCGAGGGCCAAAGTTGGATCACGAGCAAATGAAGGATTCAGTGATTCTAGTTTTTGAATCCTGAATGACGCGAGTGATTCATAGCCCTCGATGAAAATCCGTTTTATTCAAGAGTTGCACATTATATTTTATACCATGACCTCGAGAAAAAGAAAGATTTAAGCGTTGCGCAAGGAGTTTGAATTTCGAATATTCTTTGCGATAGAGGTCGTATGTCTATACATTGGAGTGTTCGAAATTTAAACACCAAAATTGACAAAAAAGTGCTCTTTCTTTACGTGTTTTGCGGGAGCAAAAGAATCTTTTTGGGTTCTAAATTCAAATACCAAAACTGCGACTAAAAGAGCTCTTTATCCTCAATTTACAGTGAAAAAAAGAAGCATTTTAGAGGGGGAATGGTATAATAGTTATTATTTATTCTTATGTCAATACCTATTACATTAGCACTTTTGACTTTGCGCCTATTCGCAAAGGTGCAGTCTTCCTCAGGAGAAGAATAGGCAAAACTTCGAGGGTCGTTTTTTTTAAGTCAATCATATACATTTTCTTATTTTCTGATTTTAATTGACTTCTACATCTCACAAAGCCCTAGTTACAGTGGTATAATAATCACATGATGCACTGCCTATCCTGTATAGGCGGTATAGTATGAGTGTTATCATAAAATTAATGAGAATGACTCGTAAATAAACAATTCCAATGCATCGTGCGAGGCGGTAATAAGTGACTTATTTACCTCGTATTTTATGCTCTATCGTACCAGATCACACGAGCGGTAATTATACGTTTAGTGTAGAGAAATCGACGAACCAAGAACGTTGGTCTGTGCCTGTGAGAACTGCGAAGTTCAAGTTATAAGTCTATATCTATACATACATATTATAAAGAGGAAAGATTTGATTGTTTGTTTGTTTGCATTGAATAGGCTCCGAAACTACAGGACCGATTTGAACAATTCTTTACCCATTAGAATCCTACATTGTCTATGATGAACATAGGGTACATGATTTTCCCGAATTCCCACGGGAACGAAGTCCTGAGTGGAATGCTAGTCTAAAATAAAATGTATCACTCCTGACATGCGATTGCTTATACACGGTGATAAAAAACCTCCTAGTTATATTCAAAATCCTGAACCAGTACCACTTAGGGATCGTTCAACAATTACGTGATCATTTTTGGCCGTTTTTTTTAACCCCTCCCCCCCCTATGTAATCACAGCGTAATCTTTTGTTTTTAACCCCCCCCCCCTCGCCTTGATTATGTAATCCGTCCGTGTTTAAAATTTTTGCTGTATTTGCAATACTGATGCTTGGAAAAGTCGATAAATATGCCGAAAAAGTATTAAAAAACTGAATTTGGTCACACTGTTCCACAGTTTGTCTATAGCAGGGGAAATCCCGTTCCATCTATCTAATAGTTAGTGTTACCAGTAATAGACTTCAAAATTGGACGTAAATATTTAAATATAATTTATTTATTCATTTCGCTATACGTTAATTAAAGTTATAAAATGATGACGTAATCATGGCTTCTTAACCCCCCCCCCCCCCAAATAATCCGATGTATATACAAGCACCCGACCCCCCCCCCCCCTTCCGGTGATTACGTAATTGTTGAATGATCCCTTACACAACACATTTATGATTTTATTATTTTTTTTTTCAAAGGGAATAGTTCATTTTTTGCCTAAACGTAGACATTACTCCTACACCAGGCACGCGAGGGGTGCGGGTAGCGCTCGGAGGGTACACCCGAGTGGTGTCTACGTTTAGGAAAAAAAATCCTACCAAAAAAAAAAAGTGTTCTGTAAGTGATACTGGTTCAGGATTTTGAATATAGCTAGGTTTTTTATCACCCTTTATACTATAACTTTTGAACGGCTGAACCGATTTTGGTAAAATATAGCTTAGAAACATCTCGATTACGATGCTAAAGATAGACACACAGATACAAAGACATACAGATACTTTTACTTATAAAACCCCTCTTTTTTGTCGTGGGTTAGACATCCCTCGCGGGAAAGAAGTCTCGGGCATCCTCTATAGTTAGGTGATAAGTCGCTTACATCAGGTTTAAATTTTTTTTTTAATTACCTATGAGATAGGTTAACTCTTGACCCCAATCTTGACCAAGGTCATATAGATGAGGTCGACGATGTAGCGAGTTAACCCAGAAAATGCCAATTAAGGCACTGGTACTCCCACACAAACTGACGCAACACAGCAAGCTGTTTGGCGTCGGACTACGATCGCGAACCAGACGGCCCTTTAAAGAGCCTACCACACCGCATGAGACCATAAGACGTCACCTCAGATTGAAAACAAACTGAGATGGATTACTAGGAGGCAGGTCTCATTTGTGTTTCCTTAGTCGCCTCTTACGACACCCACGGAAAGAGATGGGGTGGTGTTATTCTCAATCGATCACCACAGGTTACCCATTCTAAATACGAAAGCCGGCGCGCTATTACGAGCTTCAAGGTCAATAAGTATAGCTGCTGCCGTGTGTACATCGCTATTTTTTTACATCACCGGTCAATAACTTCATGCATAAGCCATGTAATGACGAATTACAATCAAAATCCGAGTCATCATAATTAACAATCGCGTGAAATATTTAATACAAGCAATAAAATTCAATATACAATACGTTTTCATCACATAACAGTGTTGTTACACATCTCTTTGTCCGTGAGTATGTATGTCTGTGCCACATTCAGGGCCAGATGACCTCATGACCTCAATCTGAACCTTCTTCGGCGGAAGATGGCGAGTGGTGCATTAAGAATATTTTATGGAATGACTACATTAGTTAACGAAACTTTAGGAGGTGTTTCTCTGTCTTTGCAAAAAGGGCTATTACTTTGCAAAACTAAACAAAAAGCAAAAATGGCTATTACAAAATTTCTGATTATGTATCAGACAGGCAGCCATGGGAATGAACTGCTCATCCCTAGAGTTATTTCAGATTTAGTTAAAATTAGTAAATAAGAAAAATTGTAATACGATTTAAAAGAGCAACCTTAGAGTTTCTTGCCTGTTCTTCTCTGACGAAGACTGCACCTTTGCGAATAGGCGTAGAGTCAGTAGGGTCAAAAGAACGAATGTGTATGTATGTATTTAAATAGTTTAATGTATGTTTGTATGTATTTCATTGTAATCTTGACTTGTTTTAAGTGGCATCCTGAATGTCCTATAAAATAAAGATTTTTTCTATTCTATTCTATTCTTGTACATTACTGAGTTACATTATGTACAAGGAAAAAATATTCTTCGTACAAAACCAGGCACCGATTCTGTAACTTCAGTTGTGTGTCGATGGAAGCTTTGACGTGGTGACACCGCCAACTCAATGTTCAGTTGCTAGGTAGTTTGCGACTTTACGTTCGGTTAGCGGTGGCGCTGCTGGTCAGGGTGGTTGTATATGAAAATTAGATAGTCACCTTTTCGTTGCCCATCTGTCTCGTAACCAGATTAATCTTTGTTCCTTGTACAAAACCAATGAGGTATCCCATTATAATAGTGTATTTAAAACATTAATCTTTTAGCCCTTAGTGAGAAACGGTTCTCGGTATATCTTGCTTGCAAGCAACGAGTCCTAGTTTTGGAGTATCCTAAAGTGTCTTCTACTATATAAATTATTTCGAGCTCTGTCCAGGATTAAGCTGTCTCGCATCTGTCCCTGACAGTCTCCAGCACTGTCAACGCCCAGTAGGGTGACCATAATACCAATGAAGAAAGGAATAATGAACCGCCTTATAATGGGCACGTTAAGCTGACTGTCCCGGCTGTTATCGTTTGACTACAGTCGTTAAAACCAAGTCAGAGGCCATTGTGCAGTTTGAAAATGCTGTTTCTCCCTCAGTTTCTTGCCTATTTTTCTCTGGGGAAGACTGCACCTTTGCGAATAGGCGTAGAGTCAGTAGGGTCAAAAGAACGAATTTGTATGTATGTATTTAAATCCTTTAATGTATGTTTGTATGTATTTAATGTAATCTTGACTTAATTTAAGTGGCATCCTGAATGTCCTATAAAATAAAGATTTTTTGCTATTCTATTCTATTCTGACACCAGGGTTAGCCAAGTTCGCCACACACTTGACTATACCTACACGATAAGGAGGAAATGGACCGAATTTGGTCAATATTGAAGTAGACTTGCTTTACAAAGGCAATAAAGGAATTGTCCCTTTCTTCCTAATCGTGTAGGTATAATCAAGCATGTGGCGAACTTGACTAACCCTGGTGTCAGAGTTTTCAAACCGCACAATGGCCTCTGACTTGGTTTGACGACTGTAGTCAATAGACAACAACGACGCGATAAATTATCGCTTTTGTAACCCATATTTAGCTATTGTGAACTGCATGTAACAGTGAATAAATGATTTGTCTGTCTGTCTGTCTGTCCATCAGGTTCTTTGAACCCTGTCTACGTCAAATAACCTTACAGCACTTTTGTACTAAACTTAAGTGAAACTTTTTTGTAACTGTGTGCAATACAGAGTATCTATTTATCTAAGACTGTTGCGTTTATTTTGAAGGTGAATCAGCTGATCGCACAAGTTGTATGGAGGGGCGACATTTTTTTTCATATTTCGACATGTTCCTTGGGGAAAGTCGTTCAGTTTCCCTAACTAATTTAAAGTCGCCCAATATTATTATTTGATTTTAAAATTATACCATTAGTATTACACACACCAACGCGGTCTAGGGATATTGCACGATTTTTCATACAAAAGAGGTCTGTTTGAGAAGCTATAAAAGCATACTCGAGTAACTCGAGATACGAAAATGAAAATGAAAAAAAAATTTCGTTTCCGTCACGTTTTCACAAATTTCAAGTAAAACAAAGTTTATTGACTTGAATTTAAAATTCAGGTATAGCACTTGCTCGTCTGAAAATTATAGCCCTCCATGTATCTCGAGTACGCTTTTATAGCTTCTCAAACAGACCTCTTTTGTATGAAAAATCGTGCAATATCCCTTAGACCGTGTTGATGTGTATATTTTTCTTTAATAATAGGTCCTATGAAATTGCCTAAAAACCTATGAAATTGCCGATTTTTTCTCAACCTTTATTTTGTTCATAATTAATCTAATTGAACAGCTGTTACTAAATTGTTTTTTTATTTAATGCTTTGGCCATAAAACAGAGATTTTGAGTAAAATTTATAAATGTTTACTTTGGATTTATTTACTGAAAACGAAACTTACTCGTAAGTTTAGCTCGTTTCATCTGTTACCCGTTTCATTGCTTATTTTTGCTGTACCTGTGTTACAATTACAATTATCAATAAACTAAGTATGATAAAAATTAACTTAATGTTGTCCAAACCTTCCCACAAAATTTTGCTATTCCCGAGAAAAATCCAAAAACGTTAGTATGACAAACTCAGTTTTCCAAAAATATGGTATGAAAAACGGCAATTTCATAGGTAAAGACCTATTATCATTGTCACCCTACTATTCTAACTTAAGCTAGGACAGATATAGCGCGGGCTTTGAACTCCAGCATGAGTGACGTTAATTGGGCATTTATTGCTGCTCCTAAAGGAACGAGTACAGTAGGATTGCTAGCAAAATACGCAATGAAAATCTATTTCTGAAAAGGAACGGTTAATGTTGAATGTGTCGATGAAATGTGTCGATATGCTTTTGATGTCTTGCTCTAATTGCTCTAATAATCCTTACTTCTTTACTTTAATATTATAAATGCAAAAGTAACTCTGTCAGATTCTGTCCGTCTTTCACGCCTAAACTACTGAACCGATTTCGATGAAATTTGGTACAGAAATAGATTAGAGCCTGGAAAAGGACTTAAGCTACATTTTATCCCACAGTTGGGCACGATATAACGTGTAGTCCACGCGGGCGGAGCTAAATAAAAGCGGGGGGCGGGAAAGCTAGTAGGTAAATAAATAAAAACTGTCTACATAAGGAACTCTATCATGTATAAAATAATCTTCTATCTATAATATAATAAAACTGTTGAGGTCGAATTTCTGTACATAGAAAAAAAATGCTAAAAACCGAGTCAGGGGGATGTAGGAAGAGAAATAAAACAAATCCCGATTTTTTTAGATTTTTTTGTTTCTCTGTTTGTCTGTTTGTCTGTTTGTCTGTTTGTCTGTTTGCACGGGCTAATCTTCGTAACTGTTGGACCGATTTAAATGAAATTTTGCATGGTGGTACCTTATATCCCCGGTCAACATTTAGGCTACATAAAATCTCGAAATTTAGCCAGTAAATATAAAACCAACAACAAAAACCCCTGAAAAAATTCAAAGCTAGGTGTTTTTCAGTACATTTTACTCATAGCATAGAGATCAACGTATTTTTGACATATACATGGGCTAAAAGCATGGACATGTTGTTTTTTAAATTTCTCTTTCGAGAAAGGCAAAGGAATCTGCATCCATACAGCCAGGTCTTCAATATATGTATTTCTTAGCTATGTCTTCAATTTATATTTCTTTACTTCTCTCATTCTCCGTAAGCCGATAGTGTTTTGTTTACGAAGAACTATGGCGGCGAGAAACACTGCCGCTGGATCGGAGCGGATACACTGTATCACTTGAATTACTTTTTAACCGACTTCCAAAAAGGAGGAGGTTTTATGTTCGACTGTATACAGGGTGGAATTTTGTAATGCCACCTGAAGGGAAAGTACTCTTAATACTGTAGATAGAAAATTGTACTCAAAGAAAACATTCCTTTATTTTTGAAAAGAAAGAAAACTGCATTCAAGAATTTTTGAAAATTAGCTTGCCGCAACCGGGAATCGAACCGACTAAAATCTGTAAGAATACCCTGTACTTTTATTGCGTCGATCTTTAGGGTCAATTAAAAGGATGAAATCTTTCTAACAAACTTGGTAAATTAAATGAAAGGAAAACTACGAAATCTTAAACCATTGTATATCTTTATTTTATGTATGTTCACCGATTTCTCCGCCATTTGTGGACCGATTTTCAAAATTCTTTTTTTGTTTGAAAGAGTATACTCCAGAAGTGATCCTATTGTCACCAATTCAGGCTCTGATGGAATCCCATCAAAATCATAGGCACTTACAATGTTTCTCAAGTTCTTTCTATTATTTACGCCAAACATAGAAAAATATACACATCAACACTGTCCAGGGATATTGCATGATTTTTCATACAAAAGAGGTCTGTTTGAGAAGCTATATTACCACACTGGAGATACACGGAGTGATATAATTTTCAGATGAGCAAGTGCCGAACATGAATTTTCAATTTTTATCAATGAATTTAATTTTTCTTGAAATTTGTGAAAACGTGACTAAAATGAAAAAAAAATTGCGCTTATTCCACCATTTTCATACAAAAAGCAGAAAAAAGTGCATTTTTGTTTTCGTTTACGTCACGTTTAAAAAAAAATCAATTTAAACAAAATTCATTGACGGGAATTGCAAATTCAGGTTAAACACTCATCTTAAAATTATATCCCTCCATGTGTCTCGAGTATGCTTTTATAGCTTCTCAAACAGACCTTTTTGTATGAAAAATTAAGCATATCCCTAGACAGTGTTGATATTTAACTTATTTTTTCTATGTCTATGAGTACGTAGCATTTGATAAAAGGACCGGATTGAGATTTATGAGATATTTTGTATAATAGATCCTTTCTTAATTTTTTGTCGAGAAGTTTGGTTGAGTGATAGAGTTACACAGCCTGTGAATCGACGATTTCTGGGTTCGGTTTCCGGTTTGGGCAAACAAACCATACGAGGGAAACTTTAGTGCAGAAAGTTACAGTGTGAAGTGCTAAGTAATTGATTTTATGATAGATAGATTGACACTTTATTCAATTGACATAAAACAGCACAACACAGTAATAGACAAACAACAAACATGCAAGTAAACATGAATCAGCAAGCAAACAATGAAGTAAACAGAGTAAGAAACAGAAACAAATAATTTCATAAAACTATTTTACCTACACCGTGTTATCTGTATCTTGCCAATCAAATTGGTGCTGACTCAGCATATTGCTGCAGTAGCAGACTGCAGCGCTGGTATTCTGCCATGATGTTACTTATTGAGTTTTCTTTGTAGGTAATAATAACCTTTTTCAAACTTCATAAATTCACCTTTAAAAAAGTACTTTAGATAGATGTTATTTTTAAGAGCTATCGTCGAATATGAGTCGGAAGAAATTGAAATTATTGTAACTGACCCACAAATATCCAAAAATAAAACAAAAACTTTTGTGCTGAACTGGCACTGAACAAAAAATTTGGAATGTACCAGCTGCCAACCAAATACATTGCATTGTTGATACAGAGGCCAGCGCATCAGGTTACTCCATTTTCATTGCAAAACCGCTCTTATCACAACAGCAAAGAGTGCACGCGTGTGGTAACCTGAGTTGGGGCCGTCCGTGCATTGCAAAATTTAGACAACGTATTATATACTCATATACAATATGCCATTTTTGAAATTTTCATGACATGTAAAGTTATGTGACTTATGTTACCCCAACGAGGATTATAGGCGTATAATATCTAAAATATCGAAACTTTTGTCAGCTTCCCCATTCATAGTTCGGCTATTCTGCACTTTTTTAACGAACCAAAACTAAATACTTAATACAGTGTTAATAAGAACGAAGTTGATTAAGTATTTAGTCTTCAAATCTTAATTCGGTCCTGTCGGAGAAACTAAATGACATTATTCAAGGATATTATCACACTTTTTGAAAACAATAAACGGCTTATTTTTTATTTTTAAGCAAAGGAATTTATGGCCGTACAGCCGGTGTTTTCAATGCATTTCTTATTTTTAAAGGCGGGAAACTCAATAGAAACTGACAATTGACATTTGTTTCATTAAAACGGAATATGGTCTATAGGTTTGATCTATGGCTTTGATGTTCTGACATGAAATAAGGGCTATTTATTGATTTTTGATTTTAGTTTACATCAAACGTAGTATTGCGTATATAAGCCATGGATAAATATTATAATATTACTATTCTAATAAGTTTCTTAGTTTGGATCAAGCACTGACACCTTTGCTTATTTCTACAAATGTCCATTGAAGGGAAAAGCTTAGTCATTTCTATCTTAAATTTAATTTTTTATTGAATCATTTTTAAACAATTATCGCAAAGAACAATAAAAGCAGCGTGCTAGCTGAAATCTCAAATGCACGGGGGTTGTCTTAGATACTGACATAGGTGACATAGGTTTTAGAAACTTCTATTCCTCTGAAAATCAAAACTAAGTCCGTATTTAGCACTTAGGAATTCGTGTGCCATTTATTGTACTTACCTAAGTAATAGGTCTTTCAACATACAATTTTCGTAAATTTTTTACTCCACATATTTTTATTTTATCAAAATTGATTTTTTATATAAGTACAAAATCCTTACGTTTTTCCATTGAAGTATTAGTTTTTCACAGAAACGCGAAATACAATATTAATTAACCACTTTTTGTGGGATTGTTAAGACAACATAAAACTTTTTAAAGATGTTTTCGAGGCACCACTAAAGGAGACTCAAGTGTTAAGTGTTGATTGTCTATCTCTCTCAGTATCAAAATAACAAAAACGACTGCTACTTAAGTATAGATCAGAGTCTGAGTCGCGTTCTATAATACGGACCTTAGTCTATCAAAAGCAGTAACAATAGTATAGAAAATATAACCGATAGAGGAAACAACTATGTTTGAGCTTTGTTTTTAGATCCAAAGTAATGTATTAAGTATCAACCTTATATGAATTAGGTAGCCAAGATTTCAAATAAAAAATATTTTTAGAAATTGCTTTTCCTTATACGAACGAAATAGTTGCTATTCGTTCATATAACGAAAATATGAAAGAAATAGTTGCTTTAATAAAAAACGGCAATTCATGTATCTGTAGTTGTGTTTCAAATATATTTGAATTTGAAAGTACAAACTCGGTCTATAAAAATACATACAACACGCAGACGAAGTTGCGGGCATCAGCTAGTCATAAATATTATAATGAATACACAACAGGATGCCCCGGACTTAATTCCCGTGGGAACTTGGTAAAATTCTTCCTTACTCCTTTTTTCTTATTGTACGCAGTTTTGAACTCAAACTTAGTAGGCGACTAATAAAATAATTAATGGACACGAAAATTGAAATAACGTCGAAGTAGGCACTTAGTTTAGCAGCTGAGCACGATGGCGACAAAGTCGCGTGGCGCGCCACTCGGCTGACGCTGAAACTTCACTTTGATTGCAGAAGGGCCTCGCGCAAAGGCTTGCTCGCCCTCTGGCTTTGTCAATGTTGACATTGTGACATAGGACCGCGGCGCATTACGCTCGCTATCACCATCGTACTCGAGCAGCTGAATCCAAACTATTGCAGTCGATAGATCCGATAAATCCGTGTGCATTCGGAAAATCAATGATTACTGAAACGAACAAGAAAGACGTTATAAAAATCTTTAGATTATTCTATTTGTGCTTATATACAGACACCCAATGTATTGCAAGCTTATTGTTTTCCAATTTTCCATACATATGACTAATTCGAATCGAATCCACTTGAATATGCGATCGGGTGTGTAATCCAAAACCGATTTTACGAACCAATGGCCGCGGGTTTTGCAAAACAAAGGCAAAATACTGCAAAATACGGGTTTTGCAAAACAAAGGCATATTTATTTATTTATTTTTTATAAAATGGGTTAACTCTTGACCTCAATCTTTACCATAAAGCTCAAAGATGAGGTCGACGATGGAGCGAGTTAACCCAGAAAATGCCTATAAAGGCACTGGTACTCCCACGCACCGACGGAACACAGCAAGCTGTTTGGCGTCGGACTTCGGTAGGAGGGTGGTCGCGAACCAGACGGCCCTTTACAGAGCCTACCACACCGCATGAGACCATAGGACGACACCTCAGATTCAGAAAAAAATGAAGTGTCGTTGCCTGGGATGGATTACTAGGAGGCAGGTCTCATTTGTGTTTCCTTAGTCGCCTCTTACGACACCCACGGAAAGAGATGGGGTGGTGTTATTCTTAACCGATCACCACACGGTAACCTTGCATATCTTGGTGACTTCAATTTAATTAGCGAAGATGCCGTAGCACTCGTGGTCCAGTGGCGCCCGCTGATCCCAACCGGTCAGTGAGGTTAAGCAACATACACAGAGGCAGGGAACCTGATGGGTTACCAAAAGTGGCAATCTATCACGAGCGTTTCCTTGCTTCGGAGGGCACGGCTATTGTTGATTGACTACAGTCGTTAAAATCAAGTCAGAGGCCATAGTGCGGTTTGAAGACTGACACCAGGGTTAATCAAGTTCGCCACACACTTGACGATACCTACACGATAAGAAGACGAAGGCCAATCTTAGCCTAGTTTACATTTGGAAGAACCTAGATCTATTTATAAAATAGAATCACCAACCAATCTACTGAAGACAATAGCCAAAAATAATAGAATGGCCGTTTATGAAGCCCCATTTTACGGATATACGGATACTGAACAGCTTTCCCCAGGAACATAAGTCGTATTATATTTTACAAAGAACCATTAGAAATTGTTGGCCTTCTCATACTATTGGTAGCCTTAAAAAAAAGCCATACACTCGAAGGCCCACTGTAAGAATAGAATAGAATAGAAAAAATCTTTATTTTATAGGACATTCAAGATGCCACTTAAAACAAGTCAAGATTACATGAAATACATACAAACAAACATTAAAGGATTTAAATACATACACACGCATTCGTTCTATTGACCCTACGTCGTGGGCCTCCCTCGGTGAGGTTTCCCTTGTGCCGTGGGTCCCTCGGAACACACATAAAGACAGACACAAACATCCATGACCCGAAAACAAACATAAGCTTTTTACACAAATATTTGCCCCAACTGTGATTCGATCCCAGGACCCGTCGATCAAAAGGCAGCGCCACTACTACTCGACCAAACCGGCCGTCAAAAGTACGAAAAATCATTTTTTTACATTTATATGGGTACCATGGGGAAAGTTGTTCAGTTTCTTGAGCGAGAATTATCCCCTAAAGTTTTGGAAACTAATCAAAAGTCTAACATTTTTTAAACACTTACCCGCGTCAGAGACATTTACAAATAATTCTAGGGAAAGAAAAATGTTTGGCACGAATGGGACTTGAACCCACGACCCTAGGATTAGATCTCCTGGTGCTCTAACCGACTGAGCTATCGTGCCTTCAAGTCTCAGCACATAACATCGTGCGTGTAGGTTAGCGCCATCTATGTCTCGTACAGACAGATACAGACTCATACCACTTTATCTGTCCCTAAAATTATTTGTTTATTTAAAGCCATCCTATATTTTAGTTTTGGAAAAGGGTAACGACGCCTTAGGTTGTTTTTAATATCGTGCGGATCTCATCACCCACGCGGAATTGCCCCGCATGCGTGACACCCGCAAGTGTCATTTTCATACAAGTATTTATTGTAATGCGTGGAATAAGGGACCACTTGCGGGTATCACGCATGCGGGGCAATCCCGCGTGCGTGATGAAATCCGCACGATATTAAAAACAGCCTAACAGTTTGAGAACTCAATCAAACCAAATCGGTTACAACAACCGACAAGTCGTCATCTTACGCTACCACCCCACTCCGTTTGGAAAGCATCTAAAATCATTTAGTCTAAAATAAACACTTCTCTCTTAATAATCTGATTTGCCTGCTCCAGATAATCGCTGGCCTGTGAAATTTGTGACGCTATCGCATCGCGGCAATCGCTCGAAGCCGGTTTTGTTGAACTATAAATGTTATTATTTATTTTTATGTCTAGGTTAAGCAAAGTTCAGAGTCTAATATTATTATGTCACAGGTTTATTATTTTATTTGTCCTCTTAATAATACCGAAAATGTTCTTTAACAGTACTAGAACAAACATGTTTAATGCCAAGTTGTGTCTGAATCTGAAACTGTTTCATATATATGTATAGTTTTTTAATCCGGATGAGTATCTGTGTATCGGTATGTCTCTGTGACGTGTGTATCTGTGTAACTATCTGCGCCATCGTAGCTCCTAAACGAATGAACCGATTTCGATGCGTTTTTTTTTGTTTGAAAGCTGATTTTATTGAAATCATTCTTAGCTATATTATATTTGATCAAAATTGGATCAGTAACAATCGAATGTCAGGGATGATACAACATTTTTAATTTTAGAGTTATAAGAAGAAACTTTTTTTATTAGTTTGAAAGAAAAATTAAACTACATATTTTTCTTTCTTTCAAACATAAATTGTCCTTTTTAAACCAACTACCAAGGCCTCGATTCTGTAGCTTCAGTTGTGTGTTGATGGAATGGAGGCCATTTTATCTGCTCAGGTGCAGGCAACATTGAGAACTATTGAATTTTCATATACTTGCTGACAACCACCCCGACCAGCAGCGCCACCGCCAACCGAACTTAAAGTTGCAAACTACCTGCAACTGAACATTCAGTTGGCAGTGGCGCCACCAATCAAAGCAGCCGCCATTAGATGTATGAAAGGATAGTTCTCAATTTCGCCACCTGAACGGATAAAAATGGCGACCATTCCATCGACACACAACTGAAGTTACAGAATCAGGGCCCAGCATAACTCCTGCTTCTTACCATGAGTTGCCATTAGTAAACAAATCAAAACTTTCGTAAAACACTAACAAAAAACCACGAAATTCAAACGCCTTATCGATGCGTAGATCTTCAAAGTTTCTTTGTTCAGCCTATTATAGCGCTCGAAGGACGCGGCGAACTAATCCTTTTATCGAAATCAGTAGCTAAATGACTCATGTTTTGGTACCATTGTACAGAGAGCCGCACATCAGGTAACCAAACGCGTACGCTCTGTGCTGTTACGATAAGTACGCTTTTGCAATGAAAACGCTGGCCTCTGTACATACACACAGTGAACGGAAGTAATAAGGGAGCGAATGGAGAAACACTGATTACAGCTCACAGTAGGCTAACTGGAGTGAAATCTTACCAGTCCATATACGTCCCCACCGAGGGGCCACCCTTCGAAAGACGAAGGGGATTTAGGCCATAGTCCACCACGTTGTCCTAATGCGGGTTGGTGGACCGCTCGTCTTTCGAAAATGAATTTTCTTGAACGGGCGGGTTTCATCGTGATGTTTTCCTTCACCGTTGAGCAAGTGATAATTAGAAATCCGTACATAAATCCGAAAAGACGATTTTGGTGGTACAGGCCCACACCAGGATTTGAACCCGCGACCTTCGGATTACAAGTCGCAAGCGCCGTAAACAAGCGCGCGATGGGTTAATCAAAAATAGCTAAGAATGTAATGGAAATTAAGATGAAGAAGAAGAAAGCTAAGAACCATTTTAATTACGTTAGCTGTCACACAAAAAACCGCATCGAAATCGGTCCATTCATGACAAAGTATGACGCCATAGACAGACACACAGATACACACGTCAAACGTCACACACATCTTTTTTGTAGTAGGTTTACAACTGTTGGTTGTCCGAAATAAGAAACTCTGTCTGGCACCTTGTTGCGTCCCGAATACAGATGGCTTTAAGTATCTCTCTTTCAACCTCTCGGGTGGTTAATCAGTCCATGAAACTGAACAACTTCCCCAAGGAACATAGGTCAAAATACGAAAAAAAATTGAGTTCCCATACAAACTTCATCAGCATATAGCGCATTTTGTATGGGAGATCAAAATTTTTTTTTCGTATTTTGACCTATGTTCCTTGGGAAAGTTGTTCAGTTTCATGGACTGATTAACCACCCGAGAGGTTGAAAGTGAGATACCTAAAGCCGTGTATAAGCGTAAATTAATAAGTTCTCTTACTGTAAAAGTAATGAGTGCTGCGTCTAACCCCAACCTTGACATGGTTTAGAACTCATCAGATCAGTTTGTTTACGTTTTAGAACTTTTAAGATAACGTATTACGTTACTCCCTTTACGTTAACCGTAAAGTTTAGATTACATTCGGATAGAACTATTTTAACAAAAGAGGGATGTTATCAGTTTGACGTGTTGATTTGTATGTCTGTGTATCTGTGTTTTTGTTTGAAAGCTGTCGTAATCGAGATGGTTCTTTAGCTGTGTACAAGCGGTGATAGCCCAGTTGGTAATGAGCCAGACTTGTAATCCGAAGGTCGTGGGTTCAAATCCTGGTGCGGGCCCAGGCGCGGCTATATCACTAAATTCAACTTTTTGGATTTATGTACGGATTTATGATTATCACTTGCTCAACGGTGAAGGACAACATCGTGATGAAACCCGCCCGTTCAAGAAAATTCATTTTCGATAGACGAGCGGTCCACCAACCCGCATTGGGCCAGCGTGGTGGACTATGGCCTAAATCCCCTTCGTACTTCGAAGGGAGGCCCGTGCCCCTCGGTGGGGACGTACATGGGCTGATAAGAGTTCAGTAATTTAAGAGTAATAATTATGCAATAACTGCTTTACAACAAAACATCATAACATCGTAACACCAATTAGACACTGACATCATTTGGTTGTTGTTTTAATTTATCCCTTTTAGGAATAGCAAAGGAATCTATGACCATACGGCCGTTTTTAGGGTTCCGTAGTAATCTACGAACCCTTATAGTTTCGCCATGTCCGTCTGTCCGTCTGTCCGTCTGTCCGCGGGTTTCCTAAGAAACCCTTGGTACTACAGAGCTGAAATTTGGCATGGTCATAAATATTAACTACGCCGTCAGAACTGTAGAGTGAAATCTTAGAAAAAAATTTTTTTCGGGTGTCTCCCATAGACGTGAAAGGGCGATGAATTTTTTTTCTAGCCAATATCATTAAATGGGGTGTCATAGGACAGCTTTTTAAAAGACAGAAGGGGTTTACCAAGAACGTTTTTCGATTCAGCACTTTGTTTGCCTAATATAATTTTTTAAAGTGAAAATTTTTGTCAAACACAAGTGTCCCCCCCCTCTACCAGCTAAACGGTTGATTCTAAAAATGTGAAAAAATTCATAGTGGTGGTGTATACAATGAAATTATAAGGAAAACTATCACACATAAGATGGCTCTTCAAGTTTGCGAGTGATAGTCGACCAAGTGCCAAACTTAGTTGGGATTAATAAGAATATATTTACTTATATTAGATCCTTGGTACTACAGAGCTGAAATTTGGCATGGTCATACATATTAATTGCGCCAACAGATTGAAACAATAAAATTTTGGAAAAAACAATTTTTCGGATGTTTCCCATACACGTGAAAGGGCAATGGTTTTTTTTTCTCGCCGATATCATCGAATGAGATGTCATAGGATAGCTTTTTAAAAGATAGAAGGGGTTTATTAAGAACGTTTTTCGATTCAGCATTCCCTTTGCGAAAAATTAATTTTTAAAGTGAAAATTTTTATTAAAAATAAGTGTACCCCACTATTACGAAAATGACATCAAAATTATACACGATAACCACGCGACCTGCTTTAGCAGCAGCTCGATATTATTATATTATGCCTAACAATAATATTATCGCAAAAAACTAAAAAAAAAACAAAAACCAAAAAAAAAAAAAAACCAATAAAAATTTCGCGCTCGCTTCGCTCGCGCATTAAAAACTTCCATTTCATTACATTTATTTCATTTTTTTTTTCTCGCCGATATCATCGAATGAAATGTCATAGGATAGCTTTTTAAAAGATAGAAGAGGTTTACTATGAACGTTTTTCGATTCAGCAATCCGTTTGGGAAACATTAATTTTTCTAAAAATAAAATGTGGAATTATTCACGAGAGTAGCATTCACGACGAAGTGTACACTAATCCAAAATGGCTGCCATACAAGATTCCACGCTTAAAGTGAGGCGAGCCGAAAGCCAAGCTGTAACATATTGACATTTCAGGTGTCGTTTAATAGGTTTTTGGGGGTGCTAAGTACGAAAATGATATCAAATTTATACAAGATCACCACGCGACTTGCTTTAGCAGCAGCTCGATATTATTATATTATCCCTAAAATAATATTATCGCAAAAAAAATATCAAAAACCAAAAAAAAAACTAAAAAAACAATTTAAAAAAACTAACAAAAAGTTCGCGCTCGCTTCGCTCGCGCATTAAATACTTCTATTCTGTTATATTTAGACCAAAACTACAATTATTTCTGAAACTACAAACTGTTTAATACATTCCTTTTTGATACTATAGTATTTGGAGATTTTAACATCGACTATGACAATATGCTCGTAGAATTAAGAAACCAGTTGCATATTTGAACCATGCTGCTACGGAACCCTACAATGCGCGTGGCCCGACACGCTCTTGGCCGGTTTTTAAACATTGTCTAAGTGTTGATCAAAATTGGTTCAGTCGTTTAAAAGTTATAAGTTTCACCAGAAAATTGTAACAACCGTTATATTACAATTTCACTAGGATGAAATTTTCCTAAGTTAGAATAACAACAAGTTAGGCCAATCTGAAGCGCTCGTAGCCCAATGTCGCTCGCTGATCTCAACCGATCAGTGAGGTTAAGCAACGTTCACAGAGGCAGGGAACCTGATGGGTGACCAAAGTGGCAATTTATCACGAGCGTTTCCGTGCTTCGGTCCCGGCTGTTGTCGATTGACTATTACAGTCGTTAAAACCAAGTCAGAGGCCATTGTGCGGTTTGAAAACTCTGACACCAGGGTTAGCCAAGTTCGCCACACACTTGACGATACCTACACAATAAGAAGAAGGCCAATCTTAGCCTAGTTTACATTTGGAAGAACCTAGATCTATTTATAAAATAGAACCACCAACCAATCTACTGAAGACAATAGCCAAAAATAATAGTATGGTCGTTTATGAAGCCCCATGTTATTATTAAGGATTCTTCAAATAAATCCATTGTCTGCCGTATGTACCTGTAACAAAAACAAAACTGGGTTAGTTAAATTATACATCCGTAGCGATATTAAGGCGACTACAGCACCTAAATTACGATTTTATGATGCGTAGATAAGCATGACGCACTGCATTAAATCGAAGAAAAAAATACTACGGTAATATTCAGGACATAAACTAGATAAGTAGTTTGCTGAAAACACGAGCACTTTTGGTTCGATAGAAAAAGCTCACAAAGTCACCTCTAAATACCAATATTGTGTATCTTTTAAGCTGTAAAAACGATAGTAAAATGCACATAGGAACTTGAATTTTCTATCAAAATGTCTATGATTAAACACTCTCGATAAGTAGTTAACGCATTTTCGATTTAAGCTGTCACCTTTCCATAAATCTCATTTTTCTAACTTTCGAACATGTTTTTACGCACGCACGCTTTCATAGTCTGTAAACTCCGTGTATCGACACTGTTCGCACTGCCGGCCCAGGCCTGTTGAGAGACGGAGATGGCACTATTCCTATGTGTGCTGCCTTTATCGGGTGCTGTGTTCGCCTTAATATTTTCTCAAACACATAAACTAATAATTGTTTACGTTAAAAGCGTATAATAATGATAATAAACTTTATTTGTCAGAATAACTGTTTGGCGAGGTCTTAAAACTTATTCTAAGAAGCATTGTATTCTACCTTTTACAATAAGGTGTGCAAATCTTTGGTAATATACATTCAATTAATTTGCAAATCATCCTAATTAATGATGTCATTTAAAAATTATAAAATTAATCAGATAATCATATACAACATTACGTTATTTAAATTTAATACTCATATAAATGTCACATTATTGTAATACATTTTTGTCACTTAGAAAATTGTCCACTGAGTAGTATAGCTTTGACAGAAAGAACGTATGCAATAGTCTCTTTAACAAATTAATTTTACAACTTTTGATGCTGTCCGGTAAATGGTTATAAATTCTTATTGCCATACAGTACGCGCTCTTGCTGAATACACTTTTTTGTTGTATTGGCACCCTGAGCCATAACGTCCGATTCTGTCTCTACCATCATTGTTCTTTAGGAAAAGGTCTGGGTATTTTCTGACAAATAGACACATTTCATACATGTACAGGCACGACAGTGGTAAGATTCCAAGGTTCTTAAATAGAGGCTTACAGCTTTCTAAGAAGCTTATTCCATAAACGGCTCTTATACATTTTATCAACCCATTTCTAGCATAACAATAATCAACCAATTTCTAGCATAACAATGTTTCTGGAAAAGATAATTAATCTCTTTGTTTTAGTTTTAGATGCTGTTTTTTAGATTCACTATTTTTGTGCTCTTTGCTCCTTGTAAGTACTTAATTTGTATTCCTACGTGTGATCTGACTGCGCGTAAGTACCTAGCGCTCTCTGGGTTTCCACGGAAGACCAGCGTTGTGGATTCTTCCGAAACCACAACTATGCTGAGTTGGAGGCCCATTGGCGTCATTATATCATAATTAGAATATTATTATTACTTTGAATTTTGTCTACGAATGTATAATGACGTCAATAAACATTTTTCTTTCTTTCTTTCTTCCTTTCTTTCTTATTAGCAGATAACCACAAACCAAAACGTCATCTAGATATAATGTGAGTTTTTTATTTATTTAAAGCGCTGAATGAATTGTGATGTCGGTTAAAAAATTATTATGGCGAAGTCGCCAACATCGAGTAAAGAAACCCTTACGGGTTGTAATACGTCATAGCCTCGTCCGTTGATCAGCAGGGTGCACCGCTAGCAGGCTAAGACGAAGCTTTTGAAGCACTGTAACGAGACGGCTTGCGCCTCGTCTTCATCCTCCTTCACCATTCTCTTTTCGCGACATTTTTACTCTTCAGTTTTGGCATTACCAATCCAAATTCGAAATTGAACACTTCTAGCTGTCATTTGACACAGACACAGACCCAACTGAGATTCCGTCGCAGGCGCACGCCCGCTCATAGTATACCGTTTTATGTATTATACCGTTTTACCTATGTATTTTGTGATAAACTAACGTCAAAAGTTAATGAATGTAATTCAGCCTAAATGTAATGAGTGTGTAGCGTTTATTAAAAAAAAAAAAAACTTTTTATTATTCGTGCTCCGACTCACACTGCTCCCACACACGGAAAAAAAAAATCTAGTATCTGTAACGAGAATCTGGTATACCCAACAATTTTTCTCGTAATGTATGTGACAACTCTACGAATTGTTATGATTACGACTTCGTTCTAGTAAAAGGTATATTGTACAGAAAACTATTATGAAAGAGTACATTACAAGAGTAACTGTACAGATTACAATCCCATTTGTAACTCTAACCTTAGATATTGCATAAATAACTACTTCTTTTGTACATGTTACCCACCATATAGTTACCTCTACAATGTATCTTGTATCGTTTATAGAATGGCTTTTTAGTCCCTACAATGCGCAGCCAGCCGGCGCAGCTCTGTGGTGTTATACCCTCACATTTCCTAAGGAACATAGGTTGAAATAGGAAAATAAAGTTTGTAACTCCATACAAATGTGATCAGCTGATTGCCCTAGAATGAGAGGTTGACAATGTTTTTAAGAAACTCATATGGGTTCCTTGGATAAGGAGTTATTCAAGTTCGCCACATACTTGATTAAACCTACAGGAAAAGAAGACTTCCGACAAAAGAAAGCCGATATAAATTCAGCTAATCAATAGTAGATTACCCAACAAGTGAAAAAAAGGTGAATTCTTTCGAAAGATACAAGAGCCGAGATGAATTTTTTTTTCACGTGTTACTCGTAGGTACTCTACTTTTTACCATTGACTACGAGAAAAAGAAAATAATTACTCTGTGACAGTAAATTATCAACAATAGCTGCTGCTTTAACGCGAAATGACTCTGGAACGAGAGGTTCACTTTCATCACTGGATGTCGAACTCATTTTATGATTTTGAGACAAAAACTTTTAACAGAAACTTTTAATTGCATGAAAATTGCACAGAAAATTGGCTGAATTCCTTATTCTAAATTTAAAATTTTTAACCGAGCCATATTCCATACGTTTTTATAGCGAGAGTATGCAACCTCCTTGCACATTTTATTTTGTTTTTTTACTAAAATCCGTATATTCGCGCATGTTCCAAATTCAAAATGTTTTATTCACTCAGTGAAATAAACAGCGTTTTATTCACTGTTTTTGAAGAATAACTGACCCTTTTTCGAGGGGCAATGGTAAACATTTTATTATCCCTTTGATCGGATGGGGAGGTTGATTCATAAATGACTGATGCGGTAGTATCTACATATGCAATGCAATAAATCGACCTTGTCGCCAATTGAAGTAATCGGCGGGGCATCGTAATGTCAAGTGCCGGCGGTTATATACCTTTTATCAATGTACAGTCATTAGCACGAAGTACATATTCTTTTTTTTTTAAACGGGTTAGTTCTTGACCACAGGGCAAAGATAAGCGCTAAATAAAATAAAGGAAGTGACTCCGCTGCCGGTACCGGCAACGACGAAAAATTGGAACGGTTGCCGGAAGTTACTGTCAGTTTCAATTTTTGACGTTTTTGACAGCTGACATGAGTTGATTTTGTGTTCTTATCGGGGTCTGTGATGCGTTGGTGATTATCTAAGATTGAATTTGCGAATATTCCTAAATCGCTATCGGAAATGTATTACTTACATTCGACTTTGATTTTCAGATAAAACTAGCTGTCACATCGAGCTATAGTTAAAACTAGCTATAGTTAAAACTCCTCCCCCGCGGAGATTATATCGGGGCAGAAACTGTAGGTTAGGTTTGTTAGTACCCGTTAAGGGTTGGTTAGGTTAGGTTAGAACTGCGACCCCCAACGCACGAGCCGAGCGAGCGAAGCGAGCGTGCCGCGGCAGCGGCCGGCGATGTGCCAGAAACAACTGTGGTTGCGTTAAGCGGTTGTCGCAGTTCCGCTCGGTTAGGTTAGGTTGTTTTGTAGGTTTCATATATTTCCGGTAACATATAACATAGCAGCACATCATTGAGTACCTATCTACTATTATTATCACCTATCATTTAAGTTTTATAATGATTTATATCGTCTATCGGTACCGGCAGCTGTTCTAGGAGCCGGTACCGGCAGCTGTTCTAGGAGCCGGTACCGGCAGCGGAGGCACAGCCTAAAATAAACGCTACACACTCAAAGGCCCACACTAAGGTTTTCCCTTGTGTCGTGGGTCCCTTGGAACACACATAAAGACAAACACAAACACCCATGACCCGAGAACAAACATCTGCTTTTTACACAAATGTTTGCCCCGACTGGGGATCGAACCCAGGACCCGCCGATCAAGATGCAGCGTCACTACCACTCGACCAAACCGGCCGTCTGCGAGAATTTTTCAAGATGCGGTCGAGGATGTTGCGAGCTCACCTAAAAAAAGCCTATTCACTTTTAAGATGTTCGGGTTGTATGAACTTGGAAATACAGACGCCGGCAGGTAATTCCACTCTTTGGCAGTGCGCAATATAAAAGATTAAGAAAAGCGCTCAGTACAAGTACCTATCACACTTTTTATTATAAAATTATGCTAACTGGACAGACAACACAGCAGCTCAAGCATAACGTGTGCGTGGTGAAATGCGCCGCGATCAAAAATGTCAAAAAAGTAAGGAAAGAATTTAGGGAACAAAATTGTTCGGCGCGGAACGCGGATGGAACTTGAACCTGCGGACCAGCTAAACCAGCGGTTCGAAAACTTTTTTTTCTCATAGACCACTTTTAAAATTTTGCTGGTTCCAGTGGACCCCCTGCAGCTACATTCGTAACATTTTCCCAAAACTAGACAAAAAATGTGAAGATGGAATTTTGCGTTTTGGCTTGCGACTGAATTCCAACCACGAATTTAACAGTTTTCGGAAAAAAAAGTGAGAATTGATTGGTGAACAATCAATTCTCACTTGAAGTAAAGTTGGGCAATCAAAAAGGTGTAAAATTTTTTGACATCTACTCGTAGCACAAGGAACCAATTAATTCTTAGTTTAATCAGACCAACATTTAGTTCTTCACTATCGAAACCAGATAAACGTGGACCCCCGCTTACGAATTATGAACCCCCATTTTTTTGTCATGCCAACGTAGACCCCCGTCGCATCTCTCGTGGACCCCTGGGGGTCCACCTGGACCACTTTGGGAATCAATGAGCTACACTATCGCGCCTTCAAGTCGAGCGGCGTTTCTCATTCCCTCACTACGCATATTCGTCGTGCATGTAGGTATTGTATGGAGAACGACTTTTCTTTCCTTAAAATTATTTGTAAATATCCCTTTGACAAGCGGTGATAGCCCAGTTGGTAACGAGCCAGACTTGTAATCCGAGGGTCGCGGGTTCAAATCCTGGTGCGAGCCTGTATCACTAAATTCGTCTTTTCGAATTTATGTACGGATTTCTAATTATCACTTGCTCAACGACCAACGTTGAAGGAAACATCGTGATGAAACCCGTTCGTCCAAGAAAAAAACATTTTCGAAAGACGAGCGGTCCACCAACCCGCATTGAGCCAGCGTGGTGGACTATGGCCTAAATCCCCTTCGTGTTTCGAAGGGAGGCCCGTGCCCCTCGGTGGGGACTGTTAAAAAAAATCCCTTTTTCACTTTTTTGGTTGAATATCGTTCAGAAATGTGAAATTTAAATGTAGCAAAATTTTGTGGTTAAGATGGGACAACATTCAGATAAGAATTGCCAGATTTATTTTACTTAGAGCGAAAATAAGCATTGAAACGGATGTCCAGTCAAATGAGCTGAATTTAAAAAACCCCAAAACAAAAATGTATAAATTGTTGGTACATAAAATCACGATAATATAACCAATTAAAATAAGTATGAAGAAAATTATAACTGTGAAAAAACAAAAATTAGGGGACCCAACCCAAAGTTCCCCCAATATTTACATAAGAGACGCTAGCGACTTCGTTTTGGGATTAACCGAAATCTCAAGCATAAAGACTACAGTTTTTTTTATTTATTAATGAAGGGTTCGCTCTTGACCACAACCTAGCCCAAGGGCAAAGATGTGGTCGAGGATGTAGCAAGCTCACCCAGAAGAAGCCTATTCACTCGAACTTTAAAGAGATTCGGGTTATATGAACTCGGAAATACAGACGCAGGCAGGGAATTCCATTCCCTAGCAGTGCGCAATACGAAAGATGATGAAAAGCGCTCAGTGCGAATCCGTGGGATATCAACAAGATAGGGATGGTACCCCGCGGTGCGTCTGGACGTCCGATAGAAGAATGGGGCAGGCGGAATGAGCTCATGCAGCTCCTGAGCACACTCCCCGAAGTACATCTTATAATAATTTTCCACGTCAAAAACGTTAGAGTCACCGACTTCAATCCCAAATAATTTTGTTACAGAGATCCCATACTCCTAAACCATTCATCATCAGCTTTATCATCAGCTCAGCAACATCAGATGGTGACCATTAGATGCAAAAATCTACATAGATTAAGATAATTTCTGATAAACAGTGTATATGCCTACAAAATTTGAGGGTTTCCCTCGATTTCCCCAGGATCCCATCATCAGATCCTGACCTGGTGACAACGGGACCACCTCTGACGTATGACCTACCAAATAAAAAAAGAATTATTCAAATCGGTTTATAATTGCCGGAGTAATCGCGTAACAAATATACAAAAAAAAATACAGTCGAATTGAGAACCTCCTCCTTTTTTGAAGTCGGTTAAAAAATATATAGGCAAGCTACCTACTTAAAGTTTACACTTAAAATATGTTCCTTATCTTTATTACTCAAATGATGTCATAAGTTTATTTCGGTACAAAACATAGTTTCACGGTCATAGGTCTCAGCTCAACAGATATGCTTGTTTACAGGCAAAATATGAATCATGCATTCAAACGCGAAAATTGGATTTAAAAGCAATTTTCATGAACGTCTTAATTTATTCAGAGATGAAATCATTTCTGTGAAGAAAACGAGCTGATTTAGAAAGGGATGTAATATGGAATGGTGCCACATCAACACTAATATCAACAGAGGAATTTGATTGTTTGTTTGCATTGAATAGGCTCCGAAACTACTGGACCGATTTGAAAAATTATTTCACCATTAGAAAGCTACATTATCCCCGATGGACATAGGCTACATAATTTTCCCAAATTCCCAAGGGAACGAAGTCCCGGGCGGAATGCTAGTATTAGGAATAAAG
Organism: Aproaerema taeniolella; assembly: GCA_949987775.1. Lineage (NCBI taxonomy): Eukaryota > Metazoa > Arthropoda > Insecta > Lepidoptera > Gelechiidae > Aproaerema > Aproaerema taeniolella. Next base: position 2,990,325 of record OX465245.1, read on the forward strand.
AGGAAAATTTTGATTGTTTGTTTGTATTGAATAGGCTCCAAAACCACTGGACCGATTTGAAAAATTCTTTCACCATTAGAATCCTACATTATCCCCGATGAACAAAGGCAATATAATTTTCCCGAATTCCCACGGGAACGAAAAGTCCCAGGCGGAAATCTAGTTCAGAGATAAAATCATTTTTGTGCAGATAATGGGCTGATTTACAAAGAGATGTAATACTGAACGGTGCCTTAACACTTGGACCTATAAAACTGAAAGGCACAAAAAAAGGTTCTTTTTTAACCCACGCCAAAAAAAGAGTGGTGTTATAAGTTTGACGTGTGTATTATCTGTATGTCTGTTTATCTTTGTGTCTGTCCGTGGCATCGTAGCTCCTTAACAAATGAACCGATTTCGATGCAGTTTTGTTTTTAGAAAGCTGACGTAATCGAGATGGTTCTCAGCTATATTTCATCAAGATTGGTTCAGCCATTTAAAAGTTATTTAACTGCTTTATCTTTATCACAAAACATTAAAACACGACTTATGTCATTCTGTTGTTGTTTAATTGATCCCTTTCGGGCAGGGCAAAGGAATCTTTGTCCATACAGCCATTTTGATGAAATGTCTAAGTTTAAGTTTTATTTTTATTATACGAGTATATATATTTTATATATATTTTAAATAATTTATTCAGTACAATTACAATATTTGTTTACTTAACTAAGACTCGCTTCAGAAACCTTTAAAGGTTTATACGAGCGAGAATTTGCTGGCTGCCTCACAACAACCACTGTTATAGATATAGGTACACAAACCACAATATGTCAGTCATATAATTATCATGTGCATCTGCATCACGTCTCTCTCCTTATGTGGTAGGCAGCTAATTTGTATGACGTGCTCCACGTGTGTTCGTGAGACAAGACCCAGCCTAATTGGAGGTTCCCATGGGATTATAGATATACCGGCTCGAATTAGATAAGAAAGAAGCTTACTGCGAAATATTGTCCAAGGTTTGTTTTGTTTATATATTAGTTTCTTTTTTGGGAAAGAAAAATGTTCGGCGCTAAGGGACCATCCATAAATTACGTCACACGTTAAGGGGAGGGGAGGGGGTCGACAAAGTGTGACATTGTGTGACAAGGGGGTGGGAGGGGTCATAAGTTTTGTGATGTCACATTTCAAAATGTGGTATGAGTATCAAAACGCGTTAACTTTTAACGAAAAACTTAACTTCCTCAGTCCCAAGCACTCTTTTTACGTTCTTACTCTGGTTGAGACAATGAGTTTTGAGTTCCCAAAAAAATAACAACACTATTAAGTACTGCTTTTATTTAAAAATTACAAAAAATTGAAAATATGCAAAATATGTGACGTCACGCTAGGGAGGGGGGAGTCTTACAAATGTGACCAGCTGTGAAAAAAATAATGGAATTCGTGTGACGTAATTTATGGATGGTCCCTAATGGGCCTTTAACCTACGACTCCAGGGTTACATCTCCTGGTAATTCCCCACTAAGTAAGCACACTACGCCGTTATAGTTCTCGTACGGAATACTACATATTCATTCATACCAATTATTCGAAGTAGATTATGTCAAGGGTGAAACTTTACGCCGTGTAGTGATCGGTTTAGAATAACACCACCCCATTTCTTTGCGTGGGTGTCGAAAGAGGCGACTAAGGAAACATGAGACCTGCCTCCTATAACTCCACCCCAGGCAACGACACCTCAATTTGTTCTGAATCTGAGGTGTCGTCCTATGGTCTCATGCGGTGTGGTAGGCTCTGTAAAGGGCCGTCTGGTTCGCGACCACCCTCCTACCGAAGTCCGATGCCAAACAGCTTGCTGTGTTCCGTCGGTGCGTAGGAGTACCAGTGCCTAATAATAATAATAATAAAGAATAGTTAGGAAGTTTCTCTCTCTGAATATGTAAAAAATAAAACAAAAAACTATCGTTTTGGCCGCAAGCCCGCGATAGAGGCGAAATCCCCAGAAATGGGAGAAGAAAATGGTTTTTCTCCAATAAAATAATAATAATAAACGCTAAACACTCAAAGGCCCACACTAAGGTTTTCCCTTGTGTCGTGGGTCCCTTGGAACACACATACACACAAACACCCATGACTATTACATACTACATAATTATAATACAGTATTAGTTACTTTTGAATAGACAGCGTATTAAGCTAGAGTACATTTAATTTTCGCCAGGCCCGCGGCCCCCCCTAGAAAATAACCCTAGATACGCCAATGACTACATTGGCTCAAAATTGGTTCAGCCGTCGAAAAGTCATAAGCAATCGTGATCATATATAAAAAAAAGTGTCGAAAAGACAACGCCAGAGGGCGAGCAAGCCTACGCGTGGTCTTCTACGAAATCAAAAAGAAGTTTCACAGTCATCTGAGTGGCGAGACGCGCGATTTTGTCACGGGCAGTGTTATCTATGCATTTCAATTAACTCAGAACTCGTTTTTATGGCACGCAAAAAGCAATAAAACAACGCCCTTGATTTTACAGAAAACGGTATTTTAAAAGGCAACGACTTACAAATGTTTATGTAAATTCGCTTCCATAACTTTACATACTGACTTTAACACGGAAGTTGTGATATGCTCTGATTGTAAACGAATTTCTGCACCTTTGTATTACAAAGACGTAGAGTTCAAAATTCAGTGGCTTAATAAAACGGTTGTTCGGAAAAGAAAATGTTAGAGTGACCCCGCGGAAAAACAAAAGACTGCAATAATTATGTGTTTAAAACACGAATTTGGCATCAAAAAATTCACATAGACATTTTTTTACCATAATTTTCAAGTGGACTTTTTAGAAACTCAGAGACAAACTGGTGGACTATGGCCTAAATCCCCTTCGTGTTCTAAGGGAGGCCCATGCCCCTCGGTGGGGAAGTATATGAACTGGTAAAACAAAAAAAGGGGAAAGTCGTCTAATAAAACGCTAACTAATTTTAAAGTCACCGAAACATGAATATAATTAAATAGAAAAGTTACAAACAAACATAACAGTCGTACTGATTGTCAAAGCAGTAACTTGGAGCCTGTCAACCGTTATCAGATTCACAATCACATTTTATTGTGTTAAGTGAACAATGCTTGTCGCTTTTACTACTCTATACCTATTGTCATGTTCTATACCGGTCTGTTTCTCAATAATCAAATAAGCAAAGGCATTATTTAAAAGCAAAAGCGTGAACAACAAGATGTTTCGTTGTTTTACTCGGATTTTTAGGGTTCCTTAGCAAACTACGAAACCTTATAGGTTTGCCATGTCCGGATGAGCGACTGTCCGCGGTTTTCTCAAATACCCTTGAAAATAACAAGCTGAAAGACATGGTCATAAATATTAATCACGCCGACGAAGTTGTAAAATAAAATTTGGAATAAGAAACAATGTTTGCTCCAACCGGGAATCGAACCCGGCGACTGTCAATTCAGAGATAGCCTAATGCGCCGGTTTCCTCACAATATATTATGATAAAACTTATTAATAACTGCGGCCATGTTTTCTACGAAGTAAAAATATTGAGATCAGAGGTTAACCTAAAATATTTGCATAACTTCAGAATTCATAATATCATCTACCCAATTACATAAACTTTTAGGTTAAACGAAAACAGTAGTTTTGCGCATATCGCACATTTATAACAGGTTTGTCGTGTCAACTGGCTGACGACTGTTGGAATACGCAACCAGAACACACGGAAACACGGAAATGAGACTCATGCGCAGGTTGATTTGTAGGGTGACTAATGTTTAGGGATATTGTTGAGACAAAACCCAGGTGAAACTATTAAAAACAATGAAAAAGATGTTTAAAAGTTAACACATTCCAATTCAAAGTATACGATACTTTGAAAATTTATATTTATAAATTTATACGTATACTTTGTATCTAACTAAGTAGGTATACACATCGAGAAATATCTTTAGACAGTCTAAAGATATTTCTCGATATTTCATACAAAAGAGGTCTGTTTGAGAAGCTATAAAAACATACTCGAGACACAAGGAGGGATACCATTTTCAGATGAGCAAGTACTAAACCTGAATTTCCAATTCTAAATCAATGAATTTTGTTTTTCTTAAAAGTGAAAACGAGATGAAAAATTAAGAATAAACCAAATAGATCAAATTCCACTGCTTCCATACAAAAAGCAGGCAAAAGTGTATTTCGTTTTGGTTTAAATTCACAGTTAATAAAAAGTAAATAAATCACCAGTTAACTTACAGAAACACTAAAGCTATTACTCTAAAGAAATTGAGAAAGAAATATATACATTTGTCCTGACCTAGACCCAAACGTGTGGTGACATACCATGATGATTTCCTTGTTAGCAACATTTGAAAACCACAGCGGAGAAGGGGTCTGCAATTCAATGACGTAATTATGCAGATTACGTAGCGTATACTCCGCAAATTCAATATTTTTTTTAGGAAAAGAGAAATATTGACACCAGTTCGCACAAAGTAGATCCACTACGGTCAAAAAAGGAATCAATGCGTGTAATTAATTCTAAAAGTTTCAGGATTGTGTTGGGGTAAATCTTTTGTTCATTGTCTAGTAAAGTTTGTATGAAAAATCGTGAAATATCCCTGGGCGTTGATGTGTATATTTACGCAAGAGAATCGAAATTTAGCAAACAAGTTTAGAATTTTATCTTGAAACATCTTTAAGCAATACTGATGCAAATGCATGAACCACAAAGGAGAGTAGTTTGTGCAACGTGCATTTCGTATATTGCATCGTACACGTTCTTTAAATAGCTAATGTGCAGTCTTCGAGAAACTGCAATTTCTTAGTCGAGGAACTAACCATGTTTATTCGGTAAAACGAGGTTCTCGTTTTATTTGAACGATCCTACGTGTGGTCTTGGTTTTATTCGGATTCCATGTTCAATCACGTTGTTTTTACTGGGTTTTTTAAATAATCTTTTGCCGTCAAATAGATTCACTCACATGCTATACATAATTATATATAACGTGGCCAAATATATACAAGGCCAATTTTTGGACCAATTTTTGGACATTGACATATTTGGATCTACGCTATATAAATACAAACGAGAGCTTGCACTAAAAAAACGTTAATTAGGTAATTGTTATTATATAATTAATATTTATACAATATACATTTATTAAAATATATATTTTATAACATACTATACTATATTTATATATTTTAATATTTTTTTTCCTTCTTAATTATCTACTTTTTTTTTCTCAGCACTCTGTGACGGCTGAATTGTTGTGGAACATGTTGTTGGTATACACGTAACACACTCAACTTATTGATGTTATAAAAAAATCTGTGATTTGTCTTGTGTAATACTGTTTGTGTTCTTCTTAATAAATAAATAAATAAATAAATAAATAAGGCTTTAGGTAAATCTCTTTCAACCTCTCGTGCGCTAAATCAGTCCATGAAACTGAACAATTTCCCCCAAGCACAGATAATATAATGCCCCAAGGAACATAGGTAAAAATACGACAAAAAAATGTTGATCTCCCATACAAAATGCGCTATATGCTGATGAAGTTTTTATGGGAACTCAATTTTTTTTTGTATTTTAGCCTGTGTTCCTTGGGGAAAGTTGTTTAGTTTCATGGACTGATAAACCACCCGAGAGGTTGAAAGAGATTTACCTAAAGCGCTGTACTTGTAAAGAGTGTAACACGTATTCCTTACCTTGTTACGTATGCAATCTTATGTTATTTTTATCTCAATTTTCTCCCAAACGTGCAACTCATCTACTTTCAAATCTTGAACAAGGTAAATATCAGTTGAATCTTAATTATTTTGTAAGTTTGTTTACTATCTCTCTTGACTCTGGCTACCGTTCATCGATAGCATACATCTTAATAGCAATTTTATCATCGAATCGAATTGCATCAAATGATCTCTTCGTTATGTAACCTGATGAGTTATTGTTCGCAGTATGAAAGACTGGGCGATCCAATTTTTTTTGAAGCGAATTGTTGCATAGTCTATCAGTGTTTAGATGGAAGTCACTCCGCTGTAATGACTTCTTCAGTTTGGACTAGCGTCTCAGTTGTTTTTCATGCTGTCTCGATGTCGACCACCCACCTCAGACTTGTGCGAAATGGACCATTTCAGCTTTCCGGCGAAATGCCGAGTTTTATTTCCAAAATTATGAGATTAAGCGTCAATGAATTCCTACCCCAAAAACTTTATGAAATCGTACGTTTTTGGTCTCTATCGATTCATAAGCGTATAAACGAGGTTCGTGCGTTTTGTTTTTTCCAAAATTGTTCTTCGTTTTTCAACAGTCACCTCTTAAATGTTGAGAATTTTTTTGGCAAAAAATGTTGACTTTTAGTCTCAAATATGTTTTTGTCTACTAAAAATATCACAAAAATTAAAACGTACGGACCTAGTTTTTGGTGTTCCTGACACTATACCAAAATTTCCCAGGGATCCGTTGACGTTTAGGGGATGGAATCCATTGACGCCGTTTGTATGGGAAAAAACACTGAGACGATCCTCCAGAATACCAGTGTTTTGTCCTTTGACCAAAGCTTATGCCGACCTTTTTGTTGCACATAACAACACTAGAATCTTATGACAATGTTTGTAGATTTTAATGAAATAAAAGAAATGAAACAAAAACAGGCCAATTGATAGTCGGACTCGCGCACAAAGGATTCCGTACCATTATCTATAAAAACGAGCAAAAAAATACGTTTTATGGGAGCCCCCTTAAATATATTTTTCCTGTTTTTTAGTATTTTTTTGTTTTAGCGGCAATAGAAATACACCATCTGTGAAAATGTCAACTGTCTAACTATCACGGTTCATGAGATACAGCCTGATGACAGACGGACGGACGGACACCGGAGTCTTAGTAATAGGGTCCCGCTTTTACCCTTTTAAAAACTTTGTAACCTTTTGGTTATTTATTTTTTATTATGAGATGGGTTAACTCTTGACCCCAATCTTGACCAAGGTCATAGATGAGGTCGACGATAGAGCATGTTAACCAAGAAAATGCCAATTAAGGCACTGGTACTCCCACGCACCGACGGAACACAACAAGCGTCGGACTTCGGTGGGAGGGTGGTCGCGAACCAGACGGCCCTTTACAAGCCTACCACACCGCATGAGACCATAAGACGCCACCTCAAATTGAAAACAACTGAGGTGTCGTTGCCTAAGATGGATTACTCGGAGGCAGGTCTCATTTTTGTTTCCTTAGTCGCCTTTTACGACACCCACGGAAAGAGATGGGGTGTTGATAACAACCGATCTCAACCGATTACCACACGGCGATAAAAATTAACGTTTTATTTTGTATATTGTAATGCAGTGAATAAATTATTAATCTGTTGTCTTTGACACTCGAAATCCTAGATCATGTTGACGCGTACCCCTGGAGTAAGTACAAGAGAAAATAAGAAAGTTTATCGTTTATCTCTTCCTTATCATAAATAAAAAAAACACAGTTTGAATGAGCCACAACGTGACCAACAATGAATCACCAACACCCATTTAATTGGACTGTATCAAGGCAACGATTTGTTAAATTGATATTTACGACTAGTGCTGCCAAAATGTCCTTCATTTTACGGGATATAGGTACCGAATTATATGGCGGCGCAGTAGATTATGGTATGTTCCGTTAAACTTACGCCTAACAAAAATTGTCGTCAGCCAATATACATCCCCACTAAGGGGCCTTTCTTCAAAATTTGAAGGTAATTCAGGCCATAGTCCACCACGCTGGTCCTATGAGGTTTGGTGGACCGCGCGCCTTTCGAAAACAAACTCAGACGTGCGGGTCTCATCACGATGTTTTCCTTCACCACTGAGCAAGTTATAATTAATGAGAAATCCGTACATTAAGATATAGGCCAGAACCAGGGACTCTACTCTGTACTATCAACTACCTGTCACTGTCATCTGTAAAGCGTAAGACAGAGATGCGCTGACATTCGACATTTCGAAATTTCGGCCGTATATAGTATAGATAGTACAGAGTAGAGCCCCAGGATCTGACCTCACAACATTCCAGTTAACAAGACTGATTCTATATCCAACTGGGCTATCATCGCTCTACAGTACCACCCAGTATACACCAAGCGCTCGCTGATTTCAACCGATAAGTAAGGTTTATTAACGTACACTGTAGCAGGGAACCTGATGGGTGACCAAAGTGGTAATTTATCAGGAGCGTTTCCGTGCTTCGGAGGACACGTTAAGCTGTCCGTCCCGGTTGTTGTCGATTTGCTACAGTCGTTAGAAGTAAAAACCAAGTCAGAGGCCATTGTGCGGTTTGAAAACTCTGACAAAAGGGTTAGTCAAGTTTGCCATACACTTGACTATACCTATACGATAATAAGAAGTCGCTCTACAGTACCATCCAAAAATCCCGGGATTTTGAGAATCACAACAGCTCTATACGTGTCACTACATCTAGTCTATTGTGTCGTATTGTTAATTTATATAGACGACCCATTCCGTCTCTAATTAAGTTAAAAGTAATATAATGTTGTAATGATGCAACTTGAGGCAAATAACAGAAATTAATAACATTATTTTGCACGCACCTCGCGCGATTTATTAGAATGCTTCGCTAATTTTTGCAGCATTATGTTATGATTTACATTTATGGTTTTGATATTGGAAATGTCTTTTCGTTCGCTAGAGTCGGAGTCCAGCATAGGCTCCGATTTCACGAAAAAGTACGATTCCCTTATATCTCGGAGAGTTGTGAAGATATGATATTCAAAAAAGGCTCAAAAGACGCGTATTTACAAGAGCTGTGAGTGCAAAAAGAATTATTCGAGAAAATGAAGAACGGAAAAGGTTATGGCCGCAATAGTGAAAAAAATATTTTTTCTAATATTTTGGATACGAAGAATGATGTCAAAAATTTGAGAAATACTCCTCTGGACACAACAGCTCAGCTGCAATTCAGCCAGCCGCAATTGAGCCTAAAACAAAAACGATCGGTTAAGGGTTCCTTCTTAAAAAAGGTCAAAAAGTTTGAACGACATTTTTTAGAATTCCGTAGATTCATTTCCAATGTGCTCGATAGTCGTGTGAATTTTGTTTGCTAACTTATTTAAAGACAGTATAAACAGGTACAGACAGCAGCACTAGATAAGGGCGACGTCGTGGTCAATATGTATAGCCTGATGTGCTGCCGTATGTTTACTTACATGAATCCAAATTCCGTAGATTCATTTCAAATGAGCTCGATAGTCGTGTGAGGCACGAAATCTGTGATTTTTTGTCGTCTAAAGTACAACAAAAACTGCTTCTGGGTCTGCTTTATGAGACCCTTGAGCCTAGGTCCTTACACTCAAGCAACAAGCATGTAAGTGAGTAATTTTTGTAAGTACCCAGAACCTGATATCTGAAAATTGGCCGTCGGCCCAGACTAGCTGGTATTCATACGTTACTGTACGTACTAGCACTACTATTTCCCACAGTTTTGGTTAATGAGAAAATAAGTTACGTCTGGCGGCCCAGGGATCTCAGTCTATAACTTTTATAATATTAATATTTTACTTGTAGCAGAGTTAACTGAAATAATGTGGAAAATTTGTAGTAGACGACGCCGTTGACGCCATTTTTTATTTTCTTAAACAAAATCTTTGCGTTTCCTTCAATTTTCCTCAGATATTTGCGTGTTATATCGCCCATAACCTTTTATAATATTAATATTTTATTTGTAGCAGAGTTTACTGAAATAATTAGACTGATTAACTTGGATTTTATTTATTTGGATAAACTTTAAACCTTCTACATATAGAGACACAGTCAGACAACTTTCTTCCTTCATTTTAGAGATGGCACAGGCTGTTCACATTATAATGCCTAATAATAAGTCCTAACAATAACCATGGCGTCTATCCCTTTAATCAATGGCATCTCATTGCCGGTTTAATGACAATGGAGACCATTTTATCTGTTTAGGTGGCGAAATTGAGAACTATTTAATTATCATATCTATAAGACAGAAAGTGGCAGTATGATTTTTAGGGTTCCGTACCCAAAGGGTAAAAACGGGACCCTATTACTATAATAAGACTCCGCTGTCCGTCCGTCCAGACCTGTCTGTCCGTCTGTCACCGGCTGTATCTCATGAACCGTGATAGTCAGATTGTTGAAATTTTTACTGATGATGTACTCGTATTTCTGTTGCCGCTATAACAACAAATACTAAAAAACAAAATAAAATAAATATTTAAGGGGGCTCTCATACAACAAACGTGATTTTTTTGCTCGTTTTTATAGATAATTGTACGGAACCGTTCGTGCGCGAGGCCGACTCGCACTTGGCAGGTTTTTTGTTAAGCAGCATTAATTTTAACGAACTTTTCTGCAACTGAACGTGAGTCTACTAAATCAATATTTACTGGTTTTACAGTAGGTACCCAAGGTTGGATAGAGTGGTTTGTTATAGTTATTATTGTTTTTATCCTTACTAATATTATAAATGCGAAAGTAACTCTGTCTGTCTGTCCGTCTTTCACGCCTAAACTACAGAACCAATTTTGATGAAATTTGGTACAGAGATAGATAAGAGCCTGGGAAAGGACATAGGCTACATTTTATCCCACAGTTGGGCACGATATAAGCTGTAGTCCACGCAGGCGGAGCCGCGGGCGGAAAGCTAGTTTGTTATACTACCGTACCACCCTAGTGTGTTAGGCGGAGAATATGATTTTGTAAACACATGTGCTTCTCTAAATTACGTAAAAGGTAAGTATTTTAATGTAATAACGTTATTATTTAATTACTAAACATTAATTGGACAGAAGTGGGAGAAAGTATGTATTACGAAAGTATAGCCATACTGTTTTACTGCTGCGTAACATTTAAATACTTAGTTTTAAGTATTTTTGTGGCCTGAGTGGACAAAGAACAGGTAGGCCTTTACCCACTAGTACCTGGATTCCTAACCTGGGGATAATTACCCCTGCGGGGGTAAATCAGCTATTTTCCGGGGGTAACGAAGAACCGAATTATTAGAATCGTAAAAAAAACAATCGTAAACCATATTCGTGGCAGTGTTACAAACTCGAGAATCTTCAAACTTCTATGCGATGAAGTTAGTTCATTTAATTCTCTTTTGTACTTACCAAGGAGGTACACACAACAGCACATAGGCTATACATGTTGACCTAGACGTCGCCCTTATGCCGCTCATAATAGCCTTGCCTTTCGTAGTGCTAATGGGTAACCTGACAGGCTGCTGTCTGTACCAAACAGAGAACACAAAAAGAAAAAGTTTTTCTCAAAAATAGACGATAAAAAGTTGCATGATATTTGCTTGTAGTGTTTGATTTGATAACATTTTAAAGGGGGGTAAAATCAATTTTACTCTTTTTTTTTATATTAAAAATGGGTTCGCTCTTGACCACAATCTAGCTCAGAGCAAAGATGCGGTCGAGGATGTAGCGAGCTCACCCAGAAGAAGCCTATTCACTCGTACTTTAAAGATATTTGGGTTGTATGAACTCGGAAATACAGACGCCGGCAGGGAATTCCACTCCCTGGCAGTGCGCAATATAAAAGACTAGCTGATGCCCGCAACTTCGTTTGCGTGTTATTTTTTTTTTGTACAGAGTACACAGATTGAAAACATCTATCTTACGTGATTTAGATTTTTACATACTTACAAAAGTTTTTTCCCGCTAACTCCCGTTCCCGTGGGAATTTTGCAATATCCTGTTGCAACTTAGCTTTAAGTTTGCTAAGGTACCTGCATGCCAAATTTCAAGCGTCTAACTTAAGCGGTTTAGATTTTTCATACAAAAGGATTTTCCCGCTAATTCCCGTTCCCGTGGGAATTTCGGGAATTCCTTTCTTAGTGCACCTCTTCGGTACCTAAGCTACGTCCCTTCCAAATTTCAAGTGCCTACGTTTAGCCGTTTAGGCTGTGCGTTGATATGTCCGTCAGTCTAGGTATAATTTCTCCCGTTTTTTACACATTTACCACTATATCTTTGCTCCTATTGGTCGTAGCGTGATGTTATATAGCCTATAGCCTTCCTCGATAACTGGACTATCCAACACAAAAAGAATTATTCAATTCGAACCAGTAGTTTCGGAGATAAGTATAGAAGTATAGATGAAGAATAGCGCTCAGTACGTATCCGAGGGATCTCGACAAGATAAGGGTGGTACCCCGCAGTGCGTCTGGACGTCCGATGGAAAAAAGGGGCAGGCGGAATGAGCTCATGTAGCCTCTGAGCACACTCTCCGAAGTACATCCTATAAAAAACACATAGGCAAGCTAGGTTACAGGGGTAACAAAGGTTAGGAACCACTGTACTAGTAGGATCCAGAGGGCGAATAAAAAAGAGAATATTTTTGTCGATTATTGGTGATAGATAGATAGATAAATACTTCATTGCAGACTTAAAAAGGTAAGACAGAACATACAATACAAACTAACAATCAAAAATGTGCAAGGGCGGCCTTATCGCTAAACAGCGATCTCTTCCAGGCAGCCCAAAGCGAAAGGAAAACACAAAAAAACCGGGAGTAGCGCAAACGTAGGTTTCTAATAAAGCCACAACATGAGCTTTACAAACGCTACACACTTAAAAGTCCACACTAAGCCTTCCCTTGCTTCGGTGTCCGTTGCGACACATAGAGACAAACACAAACCACATTCAGAGCAAACATATTTTTTATTTTATATGTATACAAATATTTGGCCCAACCCGGAATCGAGCCTAGGGAATCGTCAATTAAGTGAAAGCGTTTCTATTACTATCACTGAACCACAGCAGATATCCATTCTTATTTTTTTTGATGTGGAAAACTAATAAATCTGTGAAACAGTACTTGATCCGGAATATCTTATAGTTTTCCATAGTATTATGTTAGTAATTGGACTGGAAGTGACAGAAAAAATTAGAATATGCTAGCTGCCTACTCTTCCCAGGCATACTGTAGAAGCCATGGGACGCGAGGGTTTCACTGTATCGCGGTCGAAAGGCTGACAACCTATCACCACCTATACTCATGTTCCATCTAATGAACCCTCAAGATCAGTATTTTTCAAACTGTGGGTCGCGACCCCCAGGGGGGGTCGTGAAGCCTTATTCGGGTGGTCGCAGGTAAAAGAAAAAGACAATAATTTGTAAATCTTACACTAAAATAAGACAATTTCAGTGAAAAGGCTGTGCCTGTATAATAATGCCTACCGACGCCTTCCGCGTCTACCCTGCGGCAAACTCTTTTATTATATTTTAAAATCTCCGAAGTAGTACATAGATTTAGCCTAAAAAGGTCTGAGATCAGTGTTGCCAGTCTGAAATACAGACTGACAAAAATCGCTGAGCTCAGGCCTTTTTACACTCACTGCAGCATCCATACGCAAATTAATCTATGTATATTTTTGTTTATTTTAATTAATGTGTGTTTTTATGTAATTTGTGATCGTCTAAATGTTTGTATCTATGGGCTGCATAGTAAAATAAACGTTTTATTATTATAATTAGAGACCTTATGGGGTCGCCAGAACTTTATATGATCTGAAGGGGTCGCGAATTCAAAAAGATGGAAAAACACTGCTCAAGATGAATGTCAAATGTGGCTTCAAGTGGTTCTAGAACTACATGACGTTCTGCCTACCCCGAAAGGGATTATACGAGTGAGTGTATCGATGGATCTAGATTATATCTGCCCGTTTAAAGAACATCCAGGTGGCACCGATCCATCACGAAAATTAAGGAAAACGAAAACGAAAAACTCCTTGGATAGAAACCTTCACATAAAGTTGGAAGTTCATGGGCTAACCCGCAAATATATCTTGTATAAATAAATAATAACTCGAACGTACAGAGGCCGGCGGAGAAGGTAGCCCTATGTTTATTGCAAAATAGTTCTTATTGTAACAGGATAGAGTGCACGAATGTAGTAATTTGATGTGTTGACCTTTGTTCGTTGCCGTTTTTGTTGCCGTTTAGAACATGGTTTTTGGAAATTTTTAAAATATAGCTTATTTAATTTATGTCTTCTTCTTCTTATCGTGTCGGTATAGTCAAGTGTGTGGCGAACTTGGCTAACCCTGGTGTCAGAGTTTTCAAACCGCACAATGGCCTCTGACTTGGTTTAATTCATTTAATTTATGTATTTTGCCTGGTATTAAATAAAGTGTTAATTTTTTAAATGTTGATAGTAATGAGGTAATACAAATTTCCCGCCTCGAAAACCCTTGGATCAATGTCAAATTCTCCAAAAAATACTTCAATTTCGAAGTTTTATAAAAATTTAAATCATCAAAACGTATGTTAAGTACCTACAGTACAATTTACTATGACCACTTCTTTATATTTTAGAAGTGGTCAAATAACATTTTTAAAAATTTGGTTTTGGTTGAATTTTAAAGATTCAGATTCAATAATTTAAAAAATAAAAAACCACAAGGGCTATTTATATACGCCAAGAAGAAGCTTAAATACTCAAAAACCCACACTAAGGTTTTCCCACCCTTGGAACAAACAATAAGACAGACACGAACATTCATCTGCTTTGTATACAAATATTTGCCCCGACTGGGAATTGAACCCAAGGAGGACCCAATCAAGAGGCAGCGCGAGAACCACACAACCAAACCAGTCGCCAAATAACGTTCCTATATGACTGATCTCCTCCACACATCCATCACTTCACGTCATCTCACAGTCAGCTAGAAATAGAAAATTAATTTCCACATACCAAGATAAGGTTTTTTAACTCTACAATATGTTAGAATTCTAGCCGTCACCGAAAGAGCACAAAAAGAGACCTTATTTCTTTGCGATAAGAACGATACTGCAACACAATGACGTCTTGATTAAAAGTTCACAAAAAATTATAATAGTACAAAAAATCTTGTTGTTTGCTGATGAAAGTTGTTATGAAATCGACTAACATACATATACATAGGTACATTAATATGAATACAATATTATAAAGAGAAAAAAAATGGATTGTTGTATGTTTGTAACGAATACACTCAAAGACTACTAGACCGATTTCAAAAATTATTTTACAGTTAGGATGCGACATTATCCCTGAGTAATTAATATAGGCTACCTACATAATTTTACCGAATTCCAACAGAACCGAAGCTAGTAATCTATACATATTATAAAGAGGAAATATTTGATTGTTTGTTTGCATTGAATAGGCTCCGAAACCACTGGACCAATTTGAAAAATTCTTTCACCATAAGAATACCTACATTATCCCCAATGAACATAGGCTACATAAATTTCCCGGATTTCCACAGGAACGAAGTCCCGGGCGGAAAACTACACATGAATAAAACAATAAGACAATTTTAGAAAAACTATTTATCCGAGTGGTTATTAACTTATTAAAATCACTTACAAATAAATTAAAATCTAATAGTACCATTATCTTTAATACCTCTAAATACCTAAAGTCGATTCATTCCAGCAATTTCATATTTCTCGATATTTTAAGGGGCTTACCGCGACCAAGGCGGGATTCTATCTCAAATTCCAAATTGCGGTATTCGGACTGAAAATACGACTTAGTTGAGGCATATTGCCTCACGAAATGTATACCTTAGTATTTACTCAGCAAACATACCTCTAAAACGATTTTTTGTATCACCCACGACATTCGATTGCTTATAACTTTTAAACAACTGAACCAATTTTGATCAAATAGAACTAAGAACCATCTCGATTACGTCAGCTTTAAAACAAAAAAAAACGCATGAAATGGGTCCATTCATTAGGAGCTACAGACAAACAGATATACATTATACACACGTCAAATTTCTAACACCCAAGTAAAATGTTGAATTGAACAAATAAATATCGTAAAAGATTAAAATTGGGTACAATACAATATACCTACTTTATCGCACTCCAACATAATTATAGTACAGTTACATTTTATACAAAAAGTTACGTGAGGGTACAAAAGGCGGCCCCATTACTAAGAAGCAATATCTTATCGGCAACCTTTGGGTGTGGAGAAAAAGTAACAAATCGTATATATGTGGGTGCAAATATAATATACATATATGTATATAACAATAAAACATATCTAATCTACCTAACATACATACAAAATATAATACATATATGTACCTATATAAATATATGTATACCAATAGAATTATACAATACAAAGTGCGAATGAGTCACTGTGTTACAAGTACAAACTCTACACAAGGGACTACTCTTAGTGGTATCTGGGAAGATGAGTCATGCTTTATCAGCCTTCCCGTGGAATTGAAATCCGTATCGTAACTCCCTTCAACATTTCTGGAATTTCGCCCGTTTATCAAACCAACAAAGTTGAACGGGTAAATGGTCTATCACTTCCTTTAATAAGCAAGTAAAACAACACTATCTTTCTTCACTATATTAAATAGCATGTATTTATGTATATTATATTATATATATATGTGTGTATGTATGTGTATTTATATATAAATGTATATATTTCTTATGTTGTATTTTTGTAATTTAGTAGTAACTGTTAATATTTATTTTTACAATCTACTATAATTAATGCACACAGTCTTGTGCCCGTAATTTATAGCTTTTCCTACACCGGCTGGGTTGGCTGGAAGAGATCTCTTATAGAGATAAGCTCGCCTTTGTAACATTTTTTAGTAATTAACTATCAAACTATGTGTGTACAATAAAGAATATATATATGGTCACCATCGTCGCTAAACCACCACTAAGACGCCATTGATTAGAGTCTGGATTCCTAACCTGGGGGTGATTACCCCTGCGGGGATAAATCAGCTATTTTACAGGGTTAACGAAGAACCACCTGGGGTAACAATATTAAAAAGGTTAGGAACCACTGGATAACTGGATTAAACTTCATTAGTTTATAGCGCATTTTGTGTAGGAAGTTTTTTTTTTTTTGTATTTTTACCTATGTTCCTTGGGGAAAGTTGTTCAGTTTCATGGACTGATTTACCACCCGAGAGGTTGCAAGAGAGATACCTAAGCCCTGTATATAGCTACATCTTGACGAAGATGTTTCTTTCCCTAAACTTATTTGTCTATATCCCTCGCGCGGGTAAAGTGTTTGATTAATTTTCCACGTTAAAAAAGTATGAGTCACCGACTTCAATCCCAACAACAGTTCGCACAAAGTAGGTAACTAGTATTTTTTGCAGACTACAATGCCTATTAGCAGATAACCACAGACGAAAATATCACACATTTATTTAGATGATGTTCTGGTTTGTAGTATTTTTTGTTTTTGTTGATTTTTTTAAAAGCGTTTAATCATTTTCGATAAAATTTATATGGGACCACCTCTGGAGTATACTCTTTCGAACAAAAAAAAAAGAATTTGGAGAAATCGGTGAACTAACATAAAAAAAATACATATACCTACAGTCGAACATAGAACCTCATCCTTTTTTGAAGTCGGTTAAAAATACTAAAACGAATTGTTAGTTCGTGAAATTCCGGAACATAAAATAATCGGAATATAATTTATTATTAACGCTAAGCTCAGCACTATTTGCGAGAGTCCTGAGGGTGAAAAGTATGACGCACTCAAATTCCGGGAAAACGGAATAAAGCTTTCTTGTATATCTATATCTGAATCATCCGGGTTTTTCAGGATTTCCCAATATAAATGTGGGATGTCAGTATTATTATTTTATCCCCCGACGAAAAAACAAAGTTTGACGTGTGATTCAGAAGGCTGTTGAGAGACAAGTCACACAATTACTTATGATTATGAATCGAAATCTGCTATCACCGAGTGATGACAAAACCTAGTGGCTCCACTGGACCACGACGGATTCAATGACCAGCTGCGGTACTCATGGAACTCGATAGATTCCTCGCCTCGAAAACACATGTTCGATAATTATCGTGAACTCTTTGGAACGCGTCATTTTCGTACACATGTAATTTTGTTGTTTTTGATATGAGTTTTTCTGTTCTCTGTTATATTTGCTATGCTATGAAGTCTAACGTGTTTGTGATTTTGCAATTTGATCAGTTTATTAGGCAGGCAGAAACCCAAAAGCTAAGTCTAAACCCATAAATATCCTCTTTTTTTATTATTATAACATGGGATAACTCTTGACCTCAATCTTGACCATAAGGTCAAAGATGAGGTCGACGATGGAGCGAGTTAACCCAGAAAATGCCTACAAAGGCACTGGTACTACCTCGCACCGACGGAACACAGAAAGCTGTTTGGTGTCGGAATTCGGTAGGAGGGGTGGTCGCGAACCAGACGGCCCTTTACAGAGCCTACGACACCGCATGAGACCATAGGACGACACTTCAGATTCAGAAAAAAATGAAGTGTCGTTGCCTGGGATGGATTACTAGGAGGCAGGTCTCATCTGTGTTTCCTTAGTCGCCTCTTACGATACCCACGGAAAGAGATGGGGTGGCGTTATTCTCAACCGATCACCACACGGTGTCTTTTCACATCGCCCAACACATTTGCTATCAATAATCGTTTGAGTTCCATGAGCCTATATAAAGTTATTGATATCTATTTTTTTTCTAAGTATACGTAGTTAGTTACCCATTACTTTTTGCGTGAAGGTAAGAAACATCCATTATAATATTCTAATGGCGAAATCTTGTGATCGTGTTATTATGTTTGTTTTTACGCTTGAACGGCTGGACCAATTTCGATAATATATGGTATGGAGGTAGTTGACACCCTGGTTTAACACATAGGCTACATAAGTTTCCGAATTCCCAGTGGAACTAATTCCCGGGCTGAAAGATAGTTTGTAATATTATTTATATGCAAAATTGCTTCTTGTTTATTAAGATAAATTAAAATAAATACTTTTAGATTGCAAATCAAATGTTTTAATATAAACACTAAAATCCTTATATTTTTTTAATTATTTTTTTTTAATCTAAGTATATTTTGATTTAATTCATGGTATAATCCAAATAACAAAAAAATATATTATTCTTCAAGTGGAATTCAAGCGGTCGCCATAGCCAAAATGGATTAGATTCTTTCATTTTAGTCGCATAGTGATAAAACTCAACGCGAGTTTCCAGTGAGTTCCAATAGTATTCAGGCAAGCGTGCTGGCATGCCAGACACTAAATAGTGCTTATAGTGCCATGTGCCATGACAGCATCTGGTTTCTTTCCATATATGAACGCACATTCTTTCTCTATTACGAGTACGAGGACAAATAACTACAGCTAGCAACACATCAGGTCCCCGATTCTGTAACTTCAGTTGTGTGTCGATGGAATGGAGGCCATTTTTCAACCGACTTCAAAAAAGGAGGAGGTTCTCAATTCGACTGTATTTTTTTTTGTATATTTGTTACGCGATTACTCCGGCAATTATAAACCAATTTGAATAATTCTTTATTTGTTCGAAAGAGTATACTCCTGAAGAGGTCCCATATAAATTTTATCAAAAATGATTCAGCGCTTTAAAAAAAAACAACAAAAACAAAAAATACTACAAACTAGAACATCATCTAAATAAATGAATGACATTTCTGCTTGTAGTTATCTGCTAATAACCATTGTAGTCCACAAAAAATACTAGATATCTACTTTGTGCGAACTGTTAGGATTGAAGTCGGTGACCCATACGTTTTTAACGTGGAAAATTATATCTGTTCAGGTAAGAACTATTTAATTTTCATATACTTGCTGACAACCACCCCAATCAGCAGCGCCAAAGCAAACCGAACGTAAAGTTGCAAACTGCTTGCAACTGAAAATTCAATTGGCAGTGACTCCAACAGTCAAAGCCTGATTGTATGAAATTTGGATAGTTCTCAATTTCGCCACCTGGGTACCTACCACGATCGTTTAAAAGCATTTCTGTTTAGGATCCAACTTTGAACTGCTTCGCAATTGGAATGTTTTTTAAAATGGTACCATGATGGCGCTGCTTTTGAACTGCTCGGTCGTCTATGGTTCATTTTAAATGTCTACATAAATTGACGCCGGTCTGCCTTTTAATCGCAACAGCGCCAAAATTGAATCGCTTATAAGCCATCATGGTACGAATAAGCGTTGCAGACTTGTTTAGGTTAGGTCCTAAATTGGATCGCGCTAAGCGATCATGGTAAACCTCCTCACATTTACATACACACACACACACACACACACACACACACACACAAACACACGCATACAGATGGTGAAACTATTTTTTTTTAAAACATGTTCTAAATTTTTCTTTAATGATGTTGAACTGAGGGAATGAGCCTGGTAACCCACAACACAGGGAATCCTAGTGTGGGTACCATGAAGCACTGTTTAATTTACTGTCTCTTTTTTTCTGAATAAATACATTTATTTTTATTTTATCCTGAACGGACAAAATAGCGACCATGACACACAACCATGGACTTAGTATATTTTCTCCACACAACTGAAGTTACAGAATCGGGTTACCCATTTGTACTGCGAAAGCCGGCGCGGCGCTATTGCGAGCGAGATAAGGGAGACGTCAAGGTCAAGGTCAAAGACGTCAATGTATATCCTGATGTGCTGCCGTGTGTACATACTACGACACTTCAGGCTGCACTTGTTGATCCTAATGTAGCCCTTATGGTGTTTGTAATAGTGGCTTTTTTAGTAAAGCAGTGTGCTGTTGTCTGTAGATAACAACAATTTAAGAGATCACCTTTTGGCATATGGCAGGCTCTATAATTTGTCTGCTCACAATGGCGTCGCATGTTTATATGGGAAGCCCAGTGGGTATGGATGTTTGTTCCTCTTTCACGATCAAACGGCTGGACCAATTTAAAAAAAAATTGGTATGGAGGTAGCTGACATCCTGGATTAACATATAGGCTGCATAATTTTTAGCAAATTCCCTCGGGAACGAAGTCCCGGGCGAAAAGCTAGTAAAATTTAAGTCAAGTCCGGCCTCGCCATACAACTTCAACGATCAGCTTGCCTTAGCGTGAGAAGTTTAAGGCCCGCATTTCAGAAGGAGACTCAAGTCCTGATCTATACTTAATTACTGATAGTCTCTTTCTCTCACTATCAAAATGACAAAGGCGACTACTACACAAGTATATATTATATATCAGAGTCTAAGTCGCGTTCTGTAATGGCGCCTCTACATAATGGGCCAGCGCTGGGCCAGCGAGATGGCCATGCCAAGGTTGAAACGCATCTACACGATGGCGACTTTCAGTCGTGATGTTTTGATACCTTTGATGTGTGTCCGAAAAACCGACACCGACGCCATCCCAAGACCATCGCACGCGCCATAAACCATTAGACGCCACTATGCCCTCCACACGCTGGCCAATCATAGTGGGCCATCGCGATGGCCCATCATGTAGAGGAGCCATAATACGGAGCTTAGTGACGCCGTTCACAAATTGCCAAAACGAAGGTTGTTAAGGCGACTACAGCACCCGATAAAGGCAGCACACATAGGAATAGTGCCATCTCCGTCTCTCAACAGGCCTGGGCCGGCAGTGCGAACAGTGTAGACACACGAAGTTTACGGACTATGAAAGCGCGCGTGCGTAAAAACATGTTCGAAAGTTAGAAAAATGAGATTTATGGAAAGGTAACAGCTTGAATCGAAAAATGCGTTAACTACTTATCGAGAGTGTTCAGTCACGCACGTTTTGATAGCAAATTCAAGTTCCTGTGTGCATTTTACTATCGTTTTTACAGCTTAAAAGATACACAATATTGGGTATTTAGAGGTGACTTTGTGAGCTTTTTCTATCGAACCAAAAGTGCTGAATTATGTTTTCAGCAAACTACTTATCTAGTTTATGTCCTGAATATTACCGTAGTATTTTTTTCTTCGATTTAATGCAGTGCGTCATGCTTATCTACGCATCATAAAATCGTAATTTAGGTGCTGTAGTCGCCTTAAGGCCCGTATTTCAGAAGGAAACTCAAGACTCAAGTCCTGATCTATACTTAATTACTGATTGTCTCTTTCTTTCACTATCAAAATGACAAAGACGACTAGAAGTCTGAGTCGCGTTCTGTAATACGGAGCTTAGTGACGCCGTTCACAAATTGCTCAAAAATGTATTAGTAGGGCTGTTTACAAACTGCCGCGGCAAACTATTGAACAATTACGATAACCTTTGCCTTGAAACAAGCCTAGCTACCGAACTACTGTGTTTTGAAAACATTAATAGTCAAGTTTATACTAAGCAATATTAAATGTTGTTTTAAACACTGACACTTCTATTAATTAATAGTTATTATGCATGTTTATTATCATTTAGCATTATCACGTATTTGAATAATATAAACAACTATAATAGCGAGTTATATTTTGGTTTTACCGTACTTTACATATATATGTGCTAATAATATTTTTTCCATCAATTTTTCCATCTAATTATTTCATTACTAAAAATCTATTAAAAATATATGTATAATTTACCAAGGCATACTTACCTACTCGCATGCATACACACACACATACACACACACACACACTCAAACACTCACTCATATACTCCTCACACATGAAGAAATGCACTCGCAGACGTCTTATGCGGTCACGTTGACGGGGCTTAAGCCACAAAAGGTACTGACAGAATATCAGCGCTACAGCCTACTGCTGTAGCATGAACGCTGAGTCAGCACCTATTTAGATGACATTATATTATATAGCTGCATAATGTTTAGTAATAAGATTATTTGTGTCATTTAAATAAAGTTTAATTATTTATTTCTTTCTTTCTTTCATATCGCAGGGATATCGTTAAATCCGTGATATTACAATTTCACTAGTGAAATTACATCTACAGTTTCATTTTTGCCGTGTGGTGATCGGTGGAGAATGACACCACCCCATTTCTTTCCGTGGGTGTCATAAGAGGCGACTAAGGAAACCTCAAAGAGACATGCTTCCTATTAATCCACCCCAGGCCACGACACCTCAATTTATTCTGAATCTGAGGTGACGTCCTATGGTCTCATGCGGTGTGGTAGGCTCTGTAAAGGGCCGTCTGGTTCGCGACCACCCTCCTACCGAAGTCCGACGCCAAACAGCTTGCTGTGTTCCGTCGGTGCGTGGGAGTACCAGTGCCATAATAGGCGTTTTCTGGGTTAACTCGCTCCATCGTCGACCTCTTCTATGACCTTGGTCCAGATTGAGGTCAAGAGTTAACCCATCCAGACGGCCGGTTTGGTCGAGTGGTAGCGACGCTGCCTCTTGATCGGCGGTCCTGGGTTCGATCCCCAGTCGGGGCAAACCTTTGTGTAAAAAGCAGATGTTTGTTCTCGGGTCATGGGTGTTTGTGTTTGTCTTTATGTGTGTTCCAAGGGACCCACGACACAAGGGAAAACCTTATTGTGGGCCTTTGAGTGTGTAGCGTTTATTATTATTTTATTTATTATTTATCTTATAATAAAAAATTAAAAAATAATAAAACATCCACGGAATTGAGCCAACCACTTACCTCCATTTATTACACTTTGATGTTTTTTTTTAATATTGTTATTGTATCCTAACCTAACCGATCCTAAAATAGGCTTACCTGACATAATAAAGGCGGTCAACAAAGTTTCGTCCATTTATAATTTTCTGGTAAGTAAATAAATGTTGACAAAATCCCTTCGACAAACATAATGTACCCACATAGATGGTTACCTAATTACTTACAATTAAGTTAGTATAATTTCTCTATTAACAAAAAAAACTACAACATGGCACTACATCATCCAGCATAGCTAGTACGACCCCCGACACTCTCGCTACACGCGACTCCAATGACAGCAAAACTTTGAGCGAGGGCACCGAGCAAAGGCTTTATTGAAAGGCGTTGTCATTGGCTTTATTCGCCCTCTGGCGTTGTCATTTTGACACTTTTTTGACATATGACCGCGTTGTTTAGTAACCTTCGCGCCAAATGTACACCTTGTGTACGAGATTACTATCGCAAGCGGCGTAAACAATCGTGCGACGGGTTAAAGTAAAAAAAAATAAAAAAATAAAAAAAAATAAAGAAGAAAGTTGAGCTGCAGATATGTAGAAAGTTTTAATCAATCAATTAACTCATTAAAAAATTAAATAAAATATCTTTCAATGTTTTTTTTTGTAACTTAAAGGACGCCGAAATAAATCCTTACCATCAGGTAAGGATATCAATCCGTCCTTAGATTATCCGGTAAATGAGATCCGGATGAAATCCCGGTTTATTCGGTAGATATTCCTATTACGGTCTCGTCAGGATCCCGGGTAATAGCCGTGACAAAATCCCCATATGTTACGGTATTAGGTTAGCAGAATTTAGAGACGAGTTTTCGTGGTTCGTAGGATTTGGAGTGATATGTGTGAGGCTCGGTTTGTGTTAGCTACAAGATTATCTTGACCTGCGCCCCGATTCTGTAACTTGTGTGTCGATGTCGATGGAATGGAGGCCATTTTATCTGTTCAGGTGGCGAAATTGAGAACTATACACATCAACGCGGTCTAGGGATATTGCACGATTTTTCATACAAAAGAGGTCTGTTTGAGAAGCTATAAAAGCATACTCGAGATACATGAAGGGTTATAATTTTTCGACGAGCAAGTGCTAAACCTGAATTTTCAATTCTAATCTATAAATTTTGTTTTACTTGAAATTTGTGAAAACGTGACGAAAATGAAAAAAATAATTGCGTAAACTTTACCATTTTCATACAAAAAGCAGGGAAAAAGTGCATTTTCGTTTTCGTATCCGTCACGTTTCCACAAATTTCAAGTAAAACAAAATTTATTGACTAGAATTTTAAATTCAGGTTTAGCACTTGCTTGTCTGAAAATTATAGCCCTCCATGTATCTCGAGTATGCTTTTATAGCTTCTCAAACAGATCTCTTTTGTATGAAAAATCGTGCAATATCCCTAGACCGCGTTGATGTGTGTATTTCATTTTCATATACTTGCTGAAAACCACCCCGACCAGCAGCGCCACCGCCAACCGAACGTAAAGATGCAAACTACCTGCAACTGAAAATTCAGTGGGCGGTGGCGCCACCAGTCAAAGCAGCCGTCATTAGATGTATGAAATTTGGATAGTTCTCAATTTCGCCACCTGGATTCCTTCACCGGAAATCCGTGCATAAATCCGGAAAGACGAATTTAGTGGTACAGGCCCGCACCAGGATTTGAAGCCGCGATCTTCCGATTACAAGTCTGGCTCATTACCATCACCTGCCCTCTATCACCGCTGCTCGTTGATTAAAAGCTGACTATTTAAAAGGCAAAAAGTAGTCGATCATCAAATAACGTCCATACACGTTTCTTCAAACGAGTCAAGAACAGGCAAACTTGACCGACATTTTTTATAAGCGACTAGTGTTGTACTAGCTACCGATGCAAAATGTCACAAAAATATCGATGTTTTTTCTGCCTTATAAGGCAGTACTGCAGTAACATTCATACTGTTTGGGCAACATGGTTCTCGATCTTGTGCGACACAGTCATGAATCATTAATCTCTGACCCGCTTGATTACATTGCATCTTTACAAAGTGATTGTAGCTGAAGGTGTAAACGCAGCAATGTATGACATCATTCAGTCCGGCTTCCTTCTTCCTCATTTATCGTGTACGGGGTGAACTTGACTAACCACGATGAACGTTATGTCGCTAATATTAGTATGTATGTATGTGTAGGGTAGCCAAATAAAATCGCCACGGCCAAACTATAAATACGGCCGGCGTCTCAAATAAACATTCATGCGACTTAATATTTTTCCCAAACAATCTAGGTTTTTGCAATTTTTCCCCAAATAATCTAGGTTACCCCATTCTCTTTTTCCCCAGTCGTCGCCGTCGTTGTTGTGGTCGTAGTTGCCGTCGTGGTCGCACACCCAACGCCGCGGTCGCCGGCAGGTGATGCCAGAGACCGGTCCATTGTTGTGGACCGCGGTAGATTCCACCGCCATGGGGTTCGCCCCGAAGTTCTGCTGATAAACATTCATTCATCCAACGGCACTCGGCGTTTCACTACACCCCTGCTCAACCCTACCATCGTCCAGCCGCTACATCAACCACAACTACTACATTGGTGACCCACGACGCTTCTGCATCGAGAACACGACGCATCCACATTTCTTGTAGCCTACGACCTCAGCCCCGGGCTATTCGCTCACTAGTTGACGTAACGCAGCGTCATCAGACCGACTCACTGGTCTCGCAACCAATGTAGTAGATGGTAGGGTCGAGCAGGGGTGTAGTAAAACGCCGAGTGCCGTTGGATGAATGAATGTTTATTTGACACGCCGGCCGTATTTATAGTTTGGCCTAGGCGATTTTATGTAGCTACCCTACATATGTAAATCCCTTACTGTACAATAAATATTCTTACAGGAGCAAAATAAAGAACTTAGAGTATAAATTAGACGGCCGGTTTGGTCAAGTGGTAGTGGCGCTGCCTCTTAATCGACGGGTCCTGGGTTCGATTTCCAGTCGGGGCAAACGTTTGTGTAAAAAGCAGATGTTTGTTCTTGGGTCATGGGTGTTTGTGTCTTGTCTTTATGTATGTTCCGAGGGACCCACGACACAAGGGAAAACCTTAGTGTGGGCCTTTGAATGTGTAGCGTTTATTTATTATTTGAATTAAATGTAAAGTACAAAGGTGGATTCATCCCTCTAGGGGATTTCTTCCAGAAAACCATATAAAAACTTAGTGAGAAGAAGCATTATAGTTGCTACTTTTAAAATATCGATCGACTATCGATATGATAAACTATATCGCCTCACTAAAAGGTGGATTCTTGCTCTGAAAGTGCGCTAACCAATCAAGCATGCGACGATAATTAATAAAAAATATCTGTAAGATGTTAAAATATATGTATGGACATCGAACTTGCTCGTAGTAGCATCCATAATGGGCCTTTTTATAATTAGAAAACGGCACGGCAAAATTGTACATATTACCATTGCCTCCTATGTACAGCTATGTATGTGAAGCTAGGAGCATGTTTTTTCCTAAGAAACCCGGTGGCGGTCTGCAAAGTCCATACCCTCACCTCGTCGAGATCCCATGGATTCGTACTTCGCTTCTCTTCATATTTTAATAACAAATATATGTATACTTATATATTTGTTTATTTGTATTATTTATATATATTTAATTTTATGCACCACCAATTACTTCTTACCTTACTGCTGTCCTACCCTAAGGTTGCCTGGAAGAAATTGCTACCTAGCAATAAGACTGCCTTGTTGTACACTATGTTTTATGTTCTGTTAATTGTATTGTAAGTCTTTGTGTGCAAATAAAGTAAATTGTATTGTATTGTATCAGCACTGCTAAAGACTGGGATTTTCTACTTGCCTCTGCGTTTCCAAGCTCTAAATAGCGTCATAGCTCAGGCTGTGGCATTAATGCTGAGCTGCATCCGTTTCGGCAATTTGTAATTTAGTTTTATAAGAATTACCTACCTACCTATATTATAAGCCGAATAATTTTTTTTCTATTCTATTCTCTCACTAGCCATCCATAATTACGTCACACGAATTTCATGATTTGACCCCTTCCCCGTCCTTGTCACAGCTGGACACATTTGTAAGACTTCCCCCCTCCCTTGTGTGACGTCACCTATCTTGCAATTTACATCTAGAAATTATTGAATTAAAACAGTAGTTCCGAAAATGAATTAAAGGCGCTTAGGCAGTCGGCGCGTAGCACTAGTGGATCGAGTGGCTGACAAAACAGTTTGAACCTACATATTAATAGAGTTGCAAATGTTTTTGAGTTTTTTGTTAATAGTTCAAAGTTTTAGTTTTAACACTTAGATTACAATAGATTTTGAAATGTGACGTCACGAAAGTTAGGACCCCTCCCATCCCATTGTCACACAATGTCACACTTCGTCGACCCCCTCCCTCCCCGTTAACGTGTGACGTAATAATGGATGGCCCCTAACCCGAATCTGTTTTTAGATAGATAGATAGATAAAATCTTTATTTATACACAGTTAAATGCACAAACTAATAACAACAAAACAATACTAAATACAACTTATAACTAATAATTAAGACAAAACAAAGGAACACTGTATACAAAAGGGTGCTGACTCAGCGTGTGCTGCCACTGGACAGCGCTGTTCTTCCGTCAGCACCCGTGAGCGACCGCGTCCAAGCGGTACCAGACATTAGGGAAACAAATAATATGAAAAATAACAAATAATTGTGTGTATGTGTGAGTTTGTGTGTGTGTGTGTGTAAGTATGGGTAAGTGTGTAATGTGTAGTTGTGTTTAATATAAAAGTTGTAATGAAATAGAAATGAATAGCAATTGAATGTATAATTGATTAGTAGAAAATTAAATGTAATTATTAAGTAGATATTATTAAATTGATTTGTTATAAATACTAAGTTGTAAACCGCAGTAGCTTCAGATATCAGCCTATCTTGACTCTGGAATAGATATGAGCGTACTTAGCTATCTGTGCAAAAAGTCTGTTTAAATTCTGGTTAATAAGCACCTTGGGTGAACTTACTACAGGGGTGGGGGCATAACATCTTTAGTGCTCCAAGATCGTGATCCTTACCTGCTAGCTGTGCACCCTGCTGATCAACGGACGTGGCTCTGACGTATTACAACCCGTAAGGGTTTCTTTACTCGGTATTGGTGATTTATTTATTTATTTATTTATTTATTGTACAAAACCAACAGCTTAATTACAAGATATGTAAAATTAGTAGCTAACTTAGGTCTAATTGTAAAGCCAATTACAGGTTTTCTAGTTTAAACAGGAGGTGGAAAACATTTGCAAACATAATACAGTTACCAATGTGTATAAATACTAACAAAATTAAATTACCGTATAAATTATTACTGTATAAAGTACGAGCAATGTCACTGGAGTGAGTTTCCTATCGGTATTTAGATTTTATATAGTAATGGTTTGAAAGAGGAAAAAAGAAGGATCGCCCAATGTAACCGCTCGAGACTCAATATAACGAGTAAAAGAAACAAAACAAAAGAAAAAAAAAATTAAGCGAAAATGACAATATGAACCCTCTTATGTGAATATGTACGTGTGTGTGTGTGTGTGTGTGTGTGTGTGTGTGTGTGTGTGTGTGTGCGTGTGCGTATGTGTGTTGTTGTTGTTGCTGCTAGCCCTACGATCTAATCTTGGGATCGGAAGCTGCCACATGTTGATATGACAGCCTCCACTAACATTGTGTAATTCGATTTCATTGTGGTGATTTCAACATTCTCTATTTATACTCATTAAAATGCTCTGACATTGACAAAATCATGAAAATCGTGGACGAACAAAGGTCAGCGCATCAGGTTACTCCGTTTTCATTGCAAAACCGCTCTTATCACAACAGTACAGAGTGCACGCGTGTGGTAGATAGATGGATAGATAAAAAATTTATTTCCATCACAGTACACACTTGGTAACCTTTAGTTGCGGCCGTTCGCGTTCGTACATCAAAACTTTTTTGTAGGTGAACTGTTATTTGATATGCGCTGCAAAATTCATTCCTAGTCATGAAAATATCAAAAAAAATATTGCTTTTTTGCTTATACTAATTTGGCTCGGCAATCCACCATGAAGAAATATGATAACGATAATTATAATAAGCAAAAAATGAACAAACATTAATTTACAGAACAATAGACCATAATTTCACAATCAAGAGAAAATTGCAACCAAACATTTGTGCTATGAACTTAATCTTATAGCAATTAGCACGATTTAAGTTCATTCATATTATGTTCACGTCCGTATTCCTTATCGGGATAGGTAGAGCATTGAGTAAACATGGGACGACTTGGTTCCATATTAAACAAATGAATGGCGATTATAATTATTAATTTATCCCATATGAGAAAGGCAAAGAACAGTCCATACAGTCTCCATACAGTCTTATGAAGTCAAAACAGGGTTTTTTTAATACCCATAGGACCTTTTTATGATTCGAACGGCACAGCACGGCTTGACTTTGTATTACCATTGCCTAGCTTCTACAGTAGAGCCGAATCCTAAAGTTACGTATGACAGCTCAACCACAGGTTGCTATAACCTTGTTACGTCGTCATCTTTTCAAATCAAAATTCAATAATACCATATCTCCCTAATTAATTATAGACTAAAGATATACATTATCATAACTCTAAACTAAAAAAAAATTGTCATAATATTAATTTCATTTGAAATGCTCGTCATACGTAACTTTAAGATTCGGCTCTACTGTAGTATCACTAGTACATTGGAGGCAATGGTAACTCAATTTTGGCGTGCCGTTTTCGAATTATAAAAATGCCCATTCGATATATGTATATGTGATTGTAAAAGAACGTAGTTATTTGCAAAGGTGTACGTATATGTCACCGTAACATTGTGAAACCCGTTATATTGTAATTTGACCTATGATTATAAACTCTCGGTTTTCTGCGCTTCGTGATATTGGCGGAATTGTGGCAACGTCTTAGGGCTATATTTAAGAACATACATAAAGATAGACACAAACACCCATGACCCGTAAACAAGCATCTGCTTAATGAGATAGTGTCTTTAAGGACTCTCATCGTTAAGGTACGTTTCTGAGTGTGTGAGATTTTGAATACTATGAACAAATAAACACCTACATAAAGTAGATTATGGCAAGCACAGACATCACATCAGGACCCCGATTCTGTAACTTAAGTTGTGTGTCGATGGAATGGTCGCCATTTTATCCGTTCAGGTGGCGAAATTGAGAACTATCCACATTTCATACATCTAATGACGGCTACTTTTACTGGGTGCGCCACAGCCAACTGAATTTCAGTTACTAGTGTTAAGAGAAAATCGATCAACGACACAATTGGTACAACACTAGTCACAATCAGTCCACGCGGTGTGGCACAACACTAAACTGTGGCACAACACTAAAAATATAAATACTAGGACCAAGCATAAACTGGATGTACTAGACAGTCGTCTCCACAAGGTCACGACCTCTTTTATGGGTCAATGTATACGTTTCTACAATAAGATTCCCATGTGTATTCAAAATTTACCTTTGGATAAATTTAAGACAGTAATTAAACAAAAACTTTGCATAAAATTTCTGATTACATAACTGACAAGCAGCCATGGGAATGAACTGCTCAGCTCTAGAGTTATTTCAGACTAAGTTAAAATTAGAAAATAAGAAAATTTGTAATGCGATTAAAAAGAGCACCCTCAGAGTTTCTTGCCTGTTCTTCTCTGGGGAAGACTGCACCTTTGCGAATAGGCGTAGAGTCAGTAGGGTCAATAGAACGAATGCGTATGTATGTATTTAAATCCTTTAATGTTTGTTTGTATGTATTTCATGTAATCTTGACTTGTTTTAAGTGGCATCCTGAATGTCCTATAAAATACAGATTTTTTCTATTCTATTCTATTCTTTGACAGATCGTTTTCGCGCGTAGATCGGTGTTTATATGTTTTTGCATTGTAATTTGTAAAATATCGAATTAAAAAGACTGTACAATGAGTAAAAGGTGTTTTTCCTTTAATACTAGGTAGTTTGTAATTTTACGTTCAGTTGGCGGTGGCGCTGCTGGTCGGGGTGGGTGTCAGCAAGTATATGAAAATTAAATATTTCTCAATTTCGCCACCTGAACAGATAAAATGGCCTCCATTCCATCGACACACAACTTAAGTTACAGAATCGGGGCCCAGATAAAATGGCCTCCATTCCCTTGACACACAACTGAAGTTACAGAATAGGGGCTCTGGTTACTAATTTGCACTACGAAAGCCTGCCCTATTACAAAACCAGATAAGAACGTAGGTCAACCTATTTAGTTTGATGTGCTGCTGTGTGTACATTTATCTTTAACAATATTTACACATAAATAAATAAATAAACGCTTCACACTCAAAGGCCCACATTAAGGTTTTACCTTGTGTCGTGGGTCCCTTGGAACACACAAAGACAGACACAAACACCCATGACCCGAGAACAAACATCTGCTTTTTACACAAATATTTGCCCTGACTGGGAATCGAACCCAGGACCCGCCGATCAAGAGGCAGCGTCACTACCACTTGACCAAACCGGCCGTCAACTACTTATATTTATCTACGTAAATAAACAACTACTTATATTTATCTACGTAAAGAATACCAATATTTGAATTAAAGCGGTCGACCGCCCAAAACAGAAGTCATTACGGCTATCTCCGGTTAATTTCCAAACCCGTTTCTTCATTAACTCCGGTGATAATGACAAAGGGCTACTAAGTTGCAACTAGTATTGCCACACATTCACGCCTATAACCTCTGAGGGGGTAGGCAGAGCATAATGTGGTTTTAGAAACATTTGACGACACATTTGACATTAGTACCTAAATGAGGGATATTAAATGGAACATGAGTACAGTGGTGATAAGTTGTCAGCATTTCGCTTACGGTACAGTTAAACTCTCGCGTCCATTTACTGTTTACATTATGCCTGGGAAGAGTTGGCTGCTGGCACATTTTGAAGTCGGTTAAAAGCGTAATCTGTAGATGTGGTTTTTTTTTATTGCAAACTTCACAGCTTATAAATATTACATCATAGCCTTTATATTAAAAAACATTACTGCCAATTAAGAAGTTTAACGTTATAAAAGGGGGAAGACAATACGTGTGAGTTATACCGTGTGGTGATCGGTTGAGAATAACACCACCCCATCTCTTTCCGTGGGTGTCGTAGGAAACACAAATGAGACCTGCCTCCTAGTAATCCATCCCAGGCAACGACACTTCATTTTTTTCTGGATCTGAGGTGTCGTCCTATGGTCTCATGCGGTGTGGTAGGCTCTGTAAAGGGCCGTCTGGTTCGCGACCACCCTCCTACCGAAGTCCGACGCCAAACAGCTTGCTGTGTTCCGTCGGTGCATAGGAGTACCAGTGCCTTTATAGGCATTTTCTGGGTTAACTCGCTCCATCGTCGACCTTATCTTTGACCTTATGGTCAAGATTGAGGTCAAGAGTTAACCGATCTTATAATAAAAAAAAAAATCAACGATTTTCATAAACTCCAACAGAGGTGTTTCACAGTATATAGCCTAGTTGGAATCCGATAGACATGAATCTGGGTTGCGATGGCGCCTTATGAATGTAAATGACTTGAAAAGCGGCGCCTACGCACCTCGTTCGAGATTACGGCACACAAAGTTCGCATTCGGATGGTTTCTAAAGTTATTTTTTTTTAATTTGGTCGTCATCTACTGACGTGAACATGTCTTCTTCAATCTTCCATCTTTGTACCTACACTAGCATTCCGCCCGGGACTTCGTTCCCTTGGGAAAATTTCGTAGCCTGTGTCACTCAGGAATAATGTAGCAATATCGTCTTCTCCACGCCCAAAAGTTGCCGATAAGATATTGCTTCTTAGCCTTTTGTACCTACCCTAACTTTTTTACTGTGCATAATGTAACTTTTACTCTGTAATGTTGGTGTGCAATAAAGTATATTTGTAATGTATTGTATTGTAGCATAGTGAAAGAATTTTTCAAATCGGTCCAGTAGTTTCGGAGCCTATACAATGCAAACAAACAATATAATACCGTAGATAAGTGTAGATATCTTACGGCTAGAACTACGAGGCAGCTGGGCTAAGATATGGCGTGAGATAATTATGTGTTAGAACGAAAGGTCGGATCGAGATGACAATGTCACCTGTTTGTTTTCGCTGGTGTTTTGTTTAACCCAAAAACTCATGTGGCACTCGGCTGACGCTGAAACTTCACTTTGATTGCGCGAGGGCCTCGCGCAAAGGCTTGCTGGCCCTCTGGCGTTGTCAATGTTGACATATTGACATAGAACCGCGGCGCATTACGGACGCTACCTATCACCATCGTACTCGAGCTGCTGTTGTTTTTTCAATTCAATTCTTTGAGAAAATAAATATTTATTATTATTTTTTATTTAAATAATAATAAAATAGCGTCCACAACGGTGATCTTGCCAATTTCCAAGTACCTATTTTAATCAAAATTAAAACATAGAATGGTGAAGTCGCCAATATCAAGTAAATAAACCTTGGTTCCCTTTATCACGAAGTGCTTTCTTCTAAAAAGCATATTTACAGTTTTCTTGATTATTTAGTGGTTCAATTTTAGTAAAACGTCTGTTTCTTGTCGACACGAACGAAAATTATTGTACCTTAGAGTAAATATTAAAGGTTATATATACTCTAAGTACCTATTGTACTTACTTTAGTTTTTAACTTATTTTTTTATTAAAAATGGGTTCGCTCTTGACCACAATCTAGCTTAGGGAAAAGATGTGATCGAGGAATAACTATATAACTATTGTTATATAGCCATATCTCGTGTTAGTGAACATTCTTCTTAACGCGTCGCGTGCTTGTTTACGCCGCGTGCGATACAAATCTCGTACACCATGTGTTCAAAAAGTATGCGAAGGTTTAATGAGAATAAAGAATCTATAAAGTTTATAGATAGGTTAAACCTAACCTTAACCTAACCTAACATAAACCTAACCGTGTGGTGATCGGTTGAGAATAACACCACCCCATCTCTTTCCGTGGGTGTCGTAAGAGGCGACTAAGGAAACACAAATGAGACCTGCCTCCTAGTAATCCATGACAGGCAACGACACTTCATTTTTTTCTGAATCTGAGGTGTCGTCCTATGGTCTCATGCGGTGTGGTAGGCTCTAAAGGGCCGTCTGGTTCGCGACCACCGAAGTCCGACGCCAAACAGCTTGATGTGTTCCGTCGGTGCGTGGGAGTACCAGTGCCTTTATAGGCATTTTCTGGGTTAACTCGCTCCATCGTCGACCTCATCTTTGACCTTATGGTCAAGATTGAGGTCAAGAGTTAACCCATCTTATAATAATAATAAAAAACCCTACACACATTGTTGTTTAGATGTAAGTGATGTATTAAAAGGCAGTGATAACCCAGTTGATAATGAGCCAGACTTGTGATCGGAAGGTCGCGGGTTCAAATCCTGGTGCGGGCCTGTACCTCTAAAGTCTTTTCGGATTTATGTACGGATTTCTAAATATCACTTGCTTAACGGTGAAGGAAAACATCGTGATGAAACCCGCCTGTCCAAGAAAATTCATTTTCGATAAACGAGCGGTCCACCAACCCGCATTGGGCCAGCGTGGTGGACTATGGCCTAAAACCCCTTCGTGTTTCGAAGGGAGGCCCGTGCCTCTCGGTGGGGACGTATATGGGCTGATGACGATGTATTAATTGCAAACTATTAATGACCCTCAGTAGAGATATATACTGTTTTTGAGTCTACCTCTTCCAACCCCACTTTAGGAACCAAATCAAATGCACGCCTATTATCGACAGATGTTTGAACAGCACTAGTGCTAACAAAGGAACGTTCACTCGAACATGTGCGCAAACGCACATGGCTCTTAACTTTGCTGTACGTAATTGCTCACTCATTCTGCAATACGCGAATGAAATGAGTGAATCATAGACGGCACAGGCACTAATTGATTATGATTACTTACGTATTACCACAGAAGATATATTTACTATAGAACTACCTATCTATCTATAACACTCACGCCTGTAATCCCTGACGGGGAAGGCAGAGCATCGTCTGATTCACTGACGCCAAACTTTGACATGCATTCTGACGGTTATTAATAACTAGCTTTTCGCTCGGGACTTCGTTTCGGTGGGAATTTGGGAAAATTATGTAGCCTATGTGTTAATATAGTGTCAGCTGCCTCCATACCTCGAGTTATAAGTGTTCGAACAAACCCGACTTTGAAACATACTTTATTTCTCCATAACCGCATCGAAATCGGTCCATTCGTTTGGGAGTTACTTTGCCACAGACAGACACACAGATACACAAGTCAAAATTATAACACCCCTATTTTTTTGTCGGGGTTTAAAAATAACACTACGATACTTTAGACTCCATTGAAATATGTACTCAACTTACCATTTTAAAGCCTAAACAAAGTAGGTAGTAAAGGCAAACCAAGGCAACCATAAAGTACACTCAAGAGCACGTCAAGCTTGACACTTTGGACTTTGGACCGGCCCTGCATTGTAAGGCGCGCAGTATAAATCAGAGCTCAGCTTAAACTGGTATTGTCAAGCGTGAAGTGCCCTTGACTGTACTAGCAGCTGGTTTTGAAAATACATCAACACTAAATGATTGTTTGTAAGTTCGTCCACTACCGAGAACAATGAAGGAAAATGAAACATGCGTAAGTAGCTAAGTACAGAGGCCTGAGTATCAGGTTACTCCATATTTTATCGACCGACTTCAAAAAAAGAGGTTCTCGGTTCAAGTGTGTTTTTTTGTATTGTTACGCGATTACTCTGCTAATAATGAATCAATTTTGATGATTCTGGTTTTGTTTGGTAGGTAATCTATCTCTTCAGAGGTTCCTTCAATAAGTT
Organism: Aproaerema taeniolella; assembly: GCA_949987775.1. NCBI lineage: Eukaryota > Metazoa > Arthropoda > Insecta > Lepidoptera > Gelechiidae > Aproaerema > Aproaerema taeniolella. Next base: position 3,026,641 of record OX465245.1, read on the forward strand.
TTATCAAAGTGTCAACTAAGTCATTATTTATTTTTTATTATTTTATCATAAGATGGGTTAACTCTTGACCACAATCTGGACCAAGGTCATAGATGAGGTAGACGATGGAGCGAGTTAACCACCGACGGAACACAGCAAGCTGTTTGGCGTCGGGCTACGTTCTGGACGTAACGTTATAGTTTTTTGGATTATAAATATAGTATAATAAGACTTCGTAGAAGCTCTTAAGAGTGACGACAAGATAGCTTCATCTTTATCCCTCATCCTTAAAGAAAACAAATCGATATAGGGCACTAAAATAGCCACATCAAGGAATAGCCGTCTTTGGCTAGGCTCCAAGAGGATCAACTTTAAGCTACACCCTTGTTTTTTTTCTACACGGGAGTTTATTTACAGAACGGATGCGGGTAGGTAGCATTTTTTTGTAATAGGATACTGACACTAGTTAGGTTAGAGATGTCTTTTGTTTGTTATCTACGGGGAGGGCTTCAACGCGAGTATTTTTTTTAACAAACAGGCTTATGCCGAATAACAGAAACGTTAAAAGAATATTAGACTAAAGGTGGCACTTTACTTGGCGTTGCGTATTTGCTGTATTCGGACAAAATAAGACAAAATACAATCTAAATATATAAAAGGAGAAACTGACTGAATGACTGACATATCAACGCACAGCCTAAACGGCTAAACGTAGGCACTTGAAATTTGGAAGGAACGTAGCTTAGGTACCGTAGAGGTGCACTAAGAAAGGAATTCCCGAAATTCCCACGGGAACGGGAATTAGCGGGAAAATCCTTTTGTATGAAAAATCTAAACCGCTTAAGTTAGACGCTTGAAATTTGGCATGCAGGTACCTTAGTAAACTTAAAGCTTAGTTGTAACAGGATATTGCAAAATTCCCACGGGAACGGGAGTTAGCGAGAAAAAACTTTTGTATGTAAAAATCTAAATTAACACGCAAACGAAGTTGCGGGCATCAGCTAGTTCATCTCTATTTGCACAAATATGACAAACACACAAATAGGCAAATACGCCGATCCGTTCGCTTGTCGGTCTTTGGTGGTCACACATCAAAGGACGCAATATGATTACTAGGCCTTATTTGCTGTTGGCATCCCAAGTGAGGATGTCGTGTTTGTGCTGTTTGGACTACGTACAAATATTTGGACAAATACGGCGAATACGCAACGCCAAGTGAAGTGCCACCTTAAAGGCACATTTTAACCAAAAATATAACCAACTGCTAAACCGCGGTCAGAAGCTAATCAGACAAAATGTATGAAAATGACATTGTTAAATCTCTGGTTAGCTGCTAATCTTTGGTTAAATATTTCGTGAACATTGGCCTAACTGTACTGTTTTTAACCCTCGACATAAAAAGAGGGGTGTTATAAGTTAAACATGTGTAAGTATGTGTGTCTTTCTGTGGCATCGTCGTAGGTATACAGGTATTTCGGTCATTGATATACAGGGATTTACCTCTCGGGTGGTTAATCAGTCCATGAAACTGAACAACTTTCCCGAGGAACATAGGTCAAAATACGAAGAAAAAAAATTTGAGTTCCCATACAAACTTCATCAGCGTAAAGCGCATTTTGTATGGGAGATCAACATATTTTTTTCGTATTTTGACCTAGTATGTTCCTTGGGAAAGTTGTTAAGTTTCATGGACTGATTAACCACCCGAGAGGTTGAAAGAGAGATACCTAAAGCCCTGTAGATGTATATTATAATTATAAAACTTCGATGCGATTTTTTTTGTGGTACCTATCTAATCGAGATGGTTCTTAAGTACATGGTCAACAGAACATCATGCTATCCAAAACTGTCAAATTTCTTCAATCGATTTTCAATTTTATCTCCAAGCATTAGAGTTTGCTATCCATTGGGGAAATGTGACAGTTTGTGGTAACCTGATGTGCTGTTGACTGTACATTTGAATCTTATCAAAGTTGGTTCAGCCGTTTAAAAGTTAAGTACAAGCGATGAACATCGTATCGGAGGTGATTCAATTTTTTTAAATTTAATGTAGAAAAACTAACATTAATTTATCTCGAGGAATTGTTGCAAGCGTACAAAAAAAATTTAAAGAAGGAAGGTAAACAGTGCACATGTGTTAAATAAAACTCCCCTCAAAATGAACGGCACAGAGGCCCGCGCATTAGGTTACCCATTTCATAGCAAAACCGTTCCTACCGCAACAGCACAGAGTGCACGCGTGTGGTAACCGGATGTGCGGCTCTCCGTACCTACCTTCACTTAACAAGTCGTGCAGGTGGCTTAAACCTACAAAAAGTTCTGTTTGCTCACTCATAGAAAGTTTTTGAGTTCCCCGTTTCTTTACTTGAAGAACAAATTTTTACTCCTGGAAAAGAAAAACTCGGGAATTCCCTGAAATTGTTTCAAGTTTCAGTTAAAGTTGGATGAAATATACACATCAACTCAGTCTAGGGATATTGCACGATTTTTCATACAAAAGAGGCCTGCTTGAGAAGCTATAAAAGCATACTCGAGATACCTATATGGAGGGCTATAATTAGGGTTGCCAACCCTACTATATATATAATATAGTATCCTTCTATATTAAGGCATCAAATACTATATTTCTATTAAAAATATATAGTAGGCGAAACTACTATATTTTGCGTAAACCGGAACGCAGCCTTAACTAAAGCCCGCCCTCTCTCTACTCTACGTCTACCGCGAATATTAAGAGGATCGACTACCGCGCCCATGTCCATACAAAAAGGGAAAACGTTTTGCTACCCCTAAATCTTCTCCGATTTTGATAATTTTTCACTATGTTGTTGTCCCTATCAAAAACTATGCCTCTATGTTTTCCTTTTTTGAAAATTTTGTTTAGATAAAAAGTTATAAGGATCTGTAATCTTGCTTTATTGGGTTTGAAAAACATTCATTTTAAATTCATTGTATTTCAGAAATAAAGTAAATTTTCGGAAAAAACAAAAAATAGAGGCATAGATTATATTCTGCTGAAAAGATTGATACCAAAAAGTAGTATATTTAGTACAGTTTAGGGGTTGGGAAACGTTTTCCCCCCAAACGCGATTTTCGACAAAAAAATACCTAGAAACACAGCCGAGCTGCAACTGTCTCTATCGCACGTTTGCGAGCGGGGCCGAGCGCGGTCGCGACAGAGAATGATTCTCCAAATACCTATTTTCCTACGCTCGCGGCGCTATAGAATAGTCTTAATGAAGCATATGAACAGTTTTTTAAAAATAAAAATGTAATTATTAAGGCGCAAAGCAGTAAGAAATATTCATTTAAAAAATAAAGTCACATTTTAACCACATACTATATTTTTATTCTTTTTTTTGCCATCTACTATATTTTTTAAGGAAATAACTTCAAAAATACTATATTTGATAGAAAAAAAGTTGGTAACCCTAGCTATAATTCTCAGGCGAGCAAGTGCTAAACTTAAATTTTTTAATCTAGGTAGGTAGTCAATAAATTTTGTTTTACTTGAAATTTGTAAAAACGTGACGGAAACGAAAACGAAAATGCACTTTTTGCCTGCTTTTTGTATGAAAATGGTCGAATTTAAGCAATTTTTTTTTCATTTTCGTCACGTTTTCACAAATTTCAAGTAAAACAAAATTTATTGACTAGAATTGAAAATTCAGGTTCAGCACTTGCTCGTCTGAAAATTATAGCCCTCCATGTATCTCGAGTATGCTATTATAGCTTCTCAAACATACTTTTTTTCTATTAAAAATCGTGCAATATCCCTAGACCGTGTTGATGTGTGTATTAGGTTCCTACACCTATATTTTAATTTATAAGTATATGGTATGTAGGTACCTAGTAAGTACATGCAGCAGCACGTCATATCCATTTGCACTACGAAAGCCGCCGCACCGCTATTGCGAGCGAGATAAGGGCGACGTCAAGGTCAACATGTGTAGCCTGATGTGCTGCCGTGTGTACATTACTTAGTACTCAAGTAGGTAGTTATTTTACAATTTTACTTTTTAAAGCACAATTATTTTACTCTTATGGTGGTAGATAGGTAAGTAGGTATTCTTTGGTCTCTATCTTCCCCAATGGAATAAAAGCAAATAATTTTAGAAAAAGAAAAATATTCGGCGCGAATGGGACCTGAACCCACGACCCCAGGATCAGAATAAAGGCATGCTCATGATACGTTTGTATTAGGAAGGTGATATAAAATTTGAGAAGTAGGTCTACCTAGAGTAGGTTTTTTTTTTTAAAACTAACAAGATACGCGCGAAAACATAAGCCTTCCATTGGCAGTCGCTTAAAACGTAGCCTAAGTTTTTTTTTTTTTAAATAAACACTACACATTCAAAGTTAGTTCCTATATTCAGCCTATAAACGTCTTTATCTTGATGACCTAGACATATCAAGGCCTAAGAATACCTACCTGAATGTTGTTTTTTTTTATTAATAATGGGTTCGAGCTCTTTATAGATTAATATTAAATTCTGATGACACTGTTAGAGGATAGGCAATAAATAATGCCACAATCACCAAACCAGTTTCTGACCCGTATCAAAATACTTACTTACAGTTTAACGGAGTAGATATACCTACCTAATAATAATATGAATTTGCGATGCGACATCTTTATAGTATTCGTTTTATTCTTCTATTATTAGGTACCTATAGGTATTATGAGTATGCTCTACATTCTTTAGGCTGCACAATAAGGTTCCCGTGCCTTCGTGAGTTAAAACTATTAAGACTTCCTTCCTTTCAAACTTGGAATTCTACTTTTTCTTTACTCTTTCCGACAATTTTCCAGCCAGTGCTCTCACGAATTAGCGAAGCAAAAACTGGCTGAAATTTCAATGTCAGTTCGGAAACCTGACATATTTTTTGAGTTGGTCCATAGGAACCGGATCGACGGGGCGGCAACAGGTAGGGTACAGGGCACTGACCTACAGTCGACGATGCATAGTATGAATGGCATCGCTTCAACGTTCAGCTGACGAGAGTTAATGAAATATCGATTTCCGAACGACACCCGGACATTTGAAATTAGAATCCCATGAGGTTGAAGATTAACCTTCGTGCCGCTGCTAAAATACTAAACTGTATTAATCTATCAATATTCGATATAATCGAGGCGACAACTTGTAAAAGTGTTTCAGCACGTTTTTTTTCTGCGAAGTGTTGATTTAATGAGCATGCACGTATTTAACTACGCGACTCGTTCATTAACAGGTGTTTAACGACTAGAAATTGCATTTACTAACAAAGGCGCCTACTAATGCAAAGTGAAAGATGTTTATTTTAAACGTAGCTATAAAAAATATCGGTGTTGAAGCTAACTGTAGTTGGAAGAGTAGGTAAGTAAGTAGGTAAAACCAAAATGCCACTCACCTTTTGCAAATGCAGGCGAAACGAGTCGCCCTGAGTTTGCTCCAAGCGTCGTGCGCCCGTGTCCTTATGAACTTAAAGGTATACTTTCACCAGCCCAAAGATCCAGCTACCATATACGGCCCACTCTTGCGATGAACGCGGGTTTAGCTTTACTTACGCGCTTTTTATTGAACGAAGCAGTAACGTTCAATTGAAACGGTAAATCGCGATCGCAAAAAAATAAACAGTAACACTTCACAAAACACTCGTTTTAACAGCACTTATAACACCGCACTACAGTTTTTATTAGGGATAAAAGTTGTGTACTAAGGAGTAGAGTGAGAAAAAAGTTGGGAAACTTTTCGATTGTGGTTTCGTTTTCGAACGCGCCCGAACGTCCGTTGGGAGGCGAAGTCGCCGCGCGAATGGAGGCCGCGCGCAGCAGACAAAACGAAACAATCGAGACGTGGAGCGTGTGCGCGCGACAGACGATCCACGGAGCATGCGGGAACGAGCGGGACAAAAACGTGGACCGTTTACCGCCCCCCGCGCCCCGCACACGCGCCAAGCGGCAAGGGGAAGCAAAACACCTGCCTCACATGGGATTTTTTTATCACAATTTATTGTTTTGCAAAAGTTTTCTTTTTGTTTGAGTACTAATTTGTCACTCAATTAAAATAAAATTTGTTAACAGCTAAAAATAAACACAAATATCTACCTAGTCAGTGACTTAAATTTTACATAAGTACACATTAAGTAATAGGTAGGTTTAGGTAAACATAAAGTTAAACATTATAATTTTTCAATTTGTGATTTATTGTAAAAATATAACAATACCTACTGGAAGCTCATCCGTCAGTTACCTTATAATCAGATCTGAATATTTTTAAACAATATCATACAATAACCCCATATAAATACTTAGTTAAGACAGATATTGAAAGGATAAATATCAAATAATTGGTTTAATTCTTTGTAAATTGATAAATAAAACAAATAATAAAAAGACATGATTAACAACTCGATCTTAGACAGTCTGATTATTACAGTCAAATTAGTCTTTAAAATAAAATTCTAACTTTTACTTTATACATTGAATGGTATACAATACACTCGGCATTTTTTAACATATTTGAATAAAAAATTGTATTTTAGATTTGAAAAACATATTGATTGAAACTTCTGAACTTGAATAGTTACCTACTTAACTTGAAATCAATAAAGTCACAATTTGTTTTTTTGATTCTGTTATCAAATTATCATTTAAACAGAAATCATTATCATATCGTTAAGTATACACATCAATATGGTCTAGGGATATATTGCATGATTTTTCATACAAAAGAGGCCTGTTTGAGAAGCTATAAAAGCATACTCGAGATACATACAGGGCTTTAATTTTCAGACGAGCAAGTGCTAAACTTGAATTTTTAATAAATTTTGTTTTACTTGAAATTTGTGAAAACGTGACGGAAACGAAAACGCACTTTTTGGCTGCTTTTTGTATGAAAATGGTCGAATTTACGCAATTTTTTTTTCATTTTCGTCACGTTTTCACAAATTTCAAGTAAAATAAAATTTATTGACTAGAATTAAAAATTCAGGTTTAGCACTTGTTCCTCTGAAAAGTATAACCCTCCATGTATCTCAAGTATGCTATTATAGCTTCTCAAACAGACCACTTTTGTATGAAAAATCGTGCATGTATCCCTAGTCCGTGTTGATGTGTGTATAAGCTAATCACATTCATTGTTATAATTATAATAATACATATAAAATAGTAATTACATTCAATTCATTCACAATTACACAAAAGTAAGTACAAATTAATAGAATTAAATTGGCATTGTTACAAAGTGTCTGTTTTACTGTAAGTATTAAAAACCAGAAAAGCTAGATAATAAAAAGAGCAAAATAAAATAAAGTTTTACACAATAAATTACTAAATCAAAAACACTGCCAATTTATTTCTTCCAAACAATAAATACATAATTTTATTATTTAAAAAAATAAAATAATCTCAATATCATTTCGTAAAATCAGATTCAACTGCTGACCAGACGTTTCACAAACTACGGTCCATATTTACAGAACGCGACTCAGACTCTGATCTTTACTTCAGTAGCAGTTGTCTTTGTCATTTTGATAGTGAGAGAAAGAGACAATCAATACATTAGTATTTCAGTCTCCTTCTGTAATGCGGGCCTTAGGATATTAGGAGTCTTTATCACTCCTAAAGCTTGTCAATTACGGTTATTAAAAATTGGTTGTCTCTAAAGTCGGTTTACGGATGATAGTTCTACGTGATAATTGATAATGCTTGGGCCGATCGTGCCTCTCTATAGCTTGTTCCGTGCTCTCGCTTGCACGCTCGGCTTAGGCGGAACGTGACACTTTTTCATGTGTGCAGCCGGTGTTCATCGATTTATAAGACATTATCAAGTCAAAAACTGTGATACATTAAAACCCTGTAGTCAAAGAGGCCCTTATTCTATCGACTACCTACAAAAGACTACAAAATACTTAAGTATAGGGGGTGACTCTAAATTAGTTAGTGAAACATAAGGGGGTGATTTTATCCATGAAACTGAACAACTTTTCTGAGGTGTCTGGAATAGCCACCGAACCACATGTACAATGGGCCATTTTAGAGCCTAAATGCAGAAACGGGAGCCCCTATTAACTTATAGAAGAACAACTTACAGAAGTGCAGTGCTTGTACGGAAATAGAGGAAACTCCAGCACATGTTATGCTAAATGCAGCAGCTTGGAAGCACAATGGGCACAGATCCTGCATAACCCAGATCCCTACCAGAGGCATGCATACTTCTGAGAGGACATTGGCTAACTAAACTAGCCAGCCCAAAACATATGCAGAATGGCCCAATCGAGAGGCTAAGTATGGAAAACAAAACACCCGACAAACATAACATACATCTGGCAGAATTAATTTACCTATTATATGTTACAGTATCTACTCTACACACAACTATTGTTATTGTTTAATTAAGTCCACAGGAACACTTAAATCTGGAGTAATTAACAACGGGTTCACTTGCACTGGTCTCGGCTTTTCAAACACTTGACTTTGCATATAAATGTTCGGAGCAACTTTTTTAAAAAACATCGTCCTTAATGATAAAACTAACGTATTAATAAAACCTACTATTACATAAACGCCACCAATTACCGAAAAAAGTCTTAAAGTGAAAGTTAATGGATTTTCTCTCTCTTGATAAACTTTTACTTTTAATGCAGACATATCGTATTTAAAAAACACTCCTGGAACTCCATGTGAGCCTTTACTGTGGCTTATAGGTCTTTCCAATTCTTTTACAGAGTATTGATATGTTTTCGTTGTCTCAAAAGTCGTGTCTACGTCTGTTGGAACAACTTCAAGAAAGTATTGAAATAACATATTTTCTTCATTTGTAACTTTCTCATCACCTTCCAAAGGGTATATTATCCCATTGGCTGGATTCCCAAAGCTGAGTCTATGTATTCGGTGGCTAAAGTTCTGTGGTGTGTCATCAAAGAGCATGTTTAAATGGATGTGGCCACGAGGTAGATGTATGCTCTTTCCAGCCGTTATATGGAAGTTGCCAGCTACTTTGTTTAAAGTTAGAACACCATGAAGTCTACAGGCGTCTGGTCTTCGATTAGGTTTGTGTTTTCTAGGAGGTATAGTCGCTCTGACTGAACCGTGGCCTTTCTTCCAAAGTAACTGCCATATCGAGTGGTATTCCTCGCGTAAATACCAGTTCAAATTCTTCACAGCATCGAAAGAGTCTTGCTGCTCTTGTGTCAGTTCAAACCATGTATCTTCTTCTTCAAGTTCACCAAAGCCAAATACGCTCTGTGACGTAGAATCTAGAATATCAGCGCCGATGTTCGAGCATGGCATTGCGACCGTCATATCAATGTTTATCCTCAATTTTTCGTCCATGTCTGTATCAGGCATGAATTTAAATACCAAATTGCTATCGAAATAATAGCTTACTTCACTATATATTATCCAAAGGATAATAAAAAATGTGATTATAGAAAACGTTCCTCCGACAGGCGTGCTGTCCACGTATTCTTCTGGAACTTTGGAAAAAGCGTCGAACTCTTTAACTTTTTCAAGCACCTTCTTTTTACCACGATATCTCAACATCTTATTTTAATTAAGAAAACTGTAAATCCAATAATTTTTTTAAAAATATTTGCGGTGAATGTTGACGTGTTTTTACTTTTTGACAAATCGATGATAGGGTTCGGGTAGGATGACAGACGTCGGTAAATAGTTTGGTCTTTGTCTTACAAAACAAAAAAGTCTATATTTCTCTCTTTCGGCTAGCAAGCTTTGACAAGTGCTCGTAGAACGCTATCTTTCGTTTAGAAATCTCAGGGTCTTATGGAATGTGTACCTAAATTCAATCTTGATTGAAGTCATAATCCCAGGGATTTGAAAGACCACATGATGATTCTCTGACCGAAATATCTTCTGTTGAAAGTGAAAACTTGCCATTCATCATCTCATCGTCGTCAAATAAAAACATATCATTCAGTAGGTAAGTCGGGTGTAGTAGGAATTTCTGAATGAGCTTGACATTTGTCATTACTGTCGTTGTCACATTCACGATTTTTTGCGATTTCCGCTACGAAACACGGAAATTTCTATTTTTATCGGCATCCGAAGTAATTTACACAAACATTAATGCAGTCGGACGGCGAGGAAACTCTCCTGCATTCATGCTTCGACTCGCTAAAGAACGCAGTCATGGGTTGCTGCTACAGTATTTGCCACAAAGAAAATGATCCACAGGTGACTAATTTTTAGCTAATTTTCAATATTATTTCGTGAAAATGACTTCATTATCGTAATGCAGCCTGCTTAATACCTGATTACTAACTTATCAATCGTAAAAATGTTGTCGATTGCTTGAAAAATTGGTATAAAATTTCATTACAACTGTGTTAGATCAATCTACTAGATACCTAGTGACACAATGAACTTTTGCTGTAGTGGTCTCTGATGACTGTTATCACTAATTCCTCGTTGACTGACTCTTTATCTGTCATTATTTTTTATGACGAACTACGTTTTCGTATGTTTTGTATGCTGATTAGTTGCTTTGTTTGCAAATTAGTCATTTTAGATTTATTCTGATCATCGTTTATCATAAAAGTTTACTAGTCATGAGTAAAATTTTTTTTTCTATCTTTCGTTCCTGTTTTTTTTCTGTAAGTACTTAGGTATTTATTGAGGTCCTCATATGAAAAGTATGAATTAACTGTACCTTCAAATGTCTCTATTATTACTTGTTGCTCTGCTGCTCTGCTTGTGCTTACCCTAATAGGTAATATATGGATCAGTGTATGTATATGTGCCATTTATTACAATAAATCCATTCCCGAATTCCAACTAAATCTTGACATGATTCTTAAATTGACAACCAACACAGACATGTGACAATGTCATATGATACTCTGGTTAAATAGAACATGTGTGGAATGTACACATGATACCACATTATACCTATGTTAACATAATGTGCTGTTGTCTTGAGATACTCAGGTTGCCATAAACTGTTTGAATGTTGCTATGAATATTATTTTTTTACAAGATGGGTTAACTCTTGACCTAAATCTTGACCAGAAGGTCAAAGATGAGGTAGACGATGAAGCGAGTTAACCCAGAAAATGCTTATAAAGGCACTGGTACTCCCACGCACCGACGGAACACAGTAAGCTGTTTGGATTGGTGAGGATAAGTATTATTAACCTGTGCTTGTTTACACCGCATGAGATACAAATCTCGTACACCATGTGTTCAAAAAGCATGCGACGGTTTAAGTAGAAGGATATTATTATTATTTGATGATCAGGCAGGCAGTTGAACAACTGATAACGCCTGTATCCTGCTATTTATTGTTTGTCAGTTTTTCTGCACTGTAGTATTCAAAAAGTTGTCTAAGTTGTTCTTAAATTGGTTGACACTTCATGCTATACATTAAGACATTAAGATGTTACATAACATAATTCTTAAAATAATGTTACGCATTACATGGAATTCATACTTTTTAATATTATTCATTGAATGTAACAATATTTGATCTATAAAATATATTTTAGTTTAAATTAACCCTTAATTGGGCGCGCCTACGAAGTTGCATAAGCGGTCGCGTGGGGTGTTTAGCACCCCAGAATGAGGAAATAGAATAAAATACGAAATACATGCAAAATCAGACTTTTTATTAATAAGAACATTTGAACTTACATATTAATCAACTTTTAAACATATTTTTAATATAATCAACTAAATTTTTTTATATGAAAAATATTTTTTATAAATTCTAGTTTTAATCGTTGCAATTTTTACAGACTATAATCATACCTTCATTGTACACATGTTTATGGCATTTAAAACATTCAGTCTTTGTTTTCCTGTCCTTACTTCTTGGACATACACGGCACCTTTTGTATGATTGCGATCGGCCTGCTTCAGAAATAGATTCTTGGTCCTGAATTTCATGTTGTCTTTTTAGTCGTTCTTGCAGCGGTCGTGGTAGTGTGGGTATGCTGGCTCTTGATATTTGGTGAGGTTTGACTAAATCAACAGCCACTAGCTTTTAAAATAGTCTTCGGGATATATTGGAGTTAATTTTAGATTTGTATATTACATAGATACCTATTGAAAATATGAAAAAATATCACCATCAGCCATCTTTTGATACGTCTTCCTACATTACTAGCTTTCCGCCCGCGGCTTCGCCCGCGTGAACTTCGGGAACCGTGTGAAGTTTTTTCCCGCTAACTCCCGTTCCCGTGGGAATTTTGCAATATCCTGTTGCAACTAAGCTTTAAGTTTACTAAGGTACCTGCATGCCAAATTTCAAGCGTCTAACTTAAGCGGTTTAGATTTTTCATATAAAAGGATTTTCCCGCTAATTCCCGTTCCCGTGGGAATTTCGGGAATTCCTTTCTTAGTGCACCTCTACGGTACCTAAGCTACGGTCCTTCCAAATTTCAAGTGCCTACGTTTAGCCGTTTAGGCTGTGCGTTGATATGTCAGTCAGTCAGTCAGTTTCTGCTTTTATATATTTAGATAAGTGGCGCACATTTGGTCGTTCGTATCAACTCCCCCTTTGGTTTTATTATAATAATGAATTTAAAAATTATTTAAAAAATATTACTTGCAAAATACAATGTTTTAAAACGAAAATAATGAAATTAACAATTATCCACTTACTCGGAATTTAGACCACACAAACAGTCACCTGGGGTGTCGTGCACCCCAAACACGCTCTCCGAGCCCAACCGTCCACAACCGAGCGCCGCTCGCAACTGAATCGTGTACGTTTTACATTTTTACGAAGCTACCTAGAAGAGCAGCGCGCTAAATTCAAATTTTGAAAAGTTGTGAGCCTGGAAACCCGCTCTGGGGTGTATGACACCCCACGCGACCAATTAAGGGTTAACATTTGTATGCTACTGAAATTAGCAAAACATGTATTGGATAGGATAATCTTTTATACCATGCTTTTTCAAATAAAGACTTATCTTATAGATAGATAGATAAAATCTTTATTTATACACAGTTAAATGGACAAACTAATAACAAAAAAAAAACTTAATATAACTTATAATTATAACTAATAATTAAGACAAAACAAAGGAACAATGTATATAAAAGGGTGCTGACTCAGCGTGTGCTGCCACTGGACAGCGCTGTTGTCCTTATCATAGCAATGGAGTCTTCAAAGCCATCCAAAATGTTGTTGTTGATAATTCTTGTCAAGCCGGATTTCACTTCCTTGCCATGATCAGCGAACTCCACTTACCAAGAAAAAACACTCAATAATCTTATTTATAAAGTTCTATTATACATATACACACATATTATGGGTTGAAACATCCAAAATACAAGGTGTTTCGAAAAAGATTCTAAAGTATGTCAGAAAATAACTAGGTACTGATGCCATGTTTGCTTTAAATCCCTATGATTACCTATTTTTCATTCAAACAAATTTTAATAAAAAAGTAAATTTAAGCGCAGCTCTATTTCAAGTATGTTATGTTTTCTAATGTCAAATAGGTATGTGAATCTTTGAATAGAATAGAAAAAATCTTTATTTTATAGGACATACTATAAAAAAAATGCCACTTAAAACAAGTCAAGATTGTATGAAATACAAACAAACATTAAAGGATTTAAATACATTCATACGAATTCGTTCTTTTGAACCTACTGACTACGCCTATTCGCAAAGGTTGAAGGATGACTAACCGCACAACCAATATACTTTTATTTTAATTGGGTATTTTTTTAGCACGTAGAGTATACACATAGGTTATTTATTCAGCATCAAATAAAAGAAGCTGCAGGAGTAATTTTTAGTAGGAAAACCATGGATAAACAGCTTTGGAAAATGCTAGGAGAGGCCTTTGCCAAAGGTCAATTAGACCTAGATCGAAAAAACTGAATTTGACTAATGTTATGTTATTTTCTGAATAAATGCATATTTGATTTATTTTTATACGCCTAAAATGTGTCAAATTCCAGGAAAACATAGTAAATGAGCGGACCCATCTACTAGAAGTGGCAGAACAGCAACAAGAGACTCCGACGGCCACAGCGTCGGAGTCCACACCACCTCGGAAGCCAGACGAGCAGAGCGCGCTCAATAGGATACTGCATGAGACTGCCACGTTAGTAGCCTACTTGCAAAAATAAGACCCACTATAAGAGTTAGTTCCTTAGATGCAATGTTTCCCTTTTGAACAAAACAACCGGTATCTTCTTTCTCTTAATCTCTAAAGCGCGCCAATTGACAAATTAGATAAACTCTGTTACATTCCTTAATTGAGATCTGTGAATGTGTGGCTATGATGAAAAATTATTACTAGTAGGTGTATTATAGGCTTCCTGCTTTATATAAGGTGTTGGGAAAAATATTGAGAACTTAACCACACACTGTATATGTAGAAAAAAGACAAGATTTTTTTTAAAAGTGCAGGTTTTATCACAATGTGTTCCTTCACCACTGAGCAAGTCATAGTCATAATACACCAATTTGCAATGTGTCGGCTAATGTAAGGTTTTGTAAAGAAACAAAACAAGTGATTTTTATTTATTTAAGTATGTATTTATCTAATATATAAAATTCTCCTGTCACAGTTTTCGTTGCCATACTCCTCCGAAACGGCTTGACCGATTTTGATGAAATGTTATATGCATATTCAGTAGGTCTGAGAATCGGCTGCTATCTATTTTTCATATTAAAAAAAAAAAAATCTACCGGTAACGAAGTTGCGGGCGGACAGCTAGTTTCAATTATATAATTTGTTCCAGTAACGTAATAGACGTGGGCGCTCTAGGCCCGTACGCGCTCGAGCCGGTCGCGTACAACGAGCGCGTACGTCTCTATACTGCCCGGGTGTGCGGGGGGGTGGGGGCGGGGGGAGCGGCATCTCCCCCCACCCCTCGGCTACTGCGGGACGTATCTGCGGCCGAGAGGGGGAATCTGCTGGGGAAAGGGGCACTGCAGACGCAGGATAGGGAGCTTGTAAGTATATACATACACCTAACACAGGCTTATTATCTTAAAAGGAGGTACCAACTAGAGATGCAACAAATAGTGATTTGGCCGAATACCGAATATTCTGCGGATCTCTTGGCCGAATAGCCGAATATTAAGGCGAATCCGTGTACTTCCCGCGTACAACTACAGGCGGGATGTAATTGCTTCAACACTAAGCAAAAACTTACTCAAATTAAATTTTACTTATTATTTTCTAGCTACTGTTTTGGATAGAATCAAGCAATCTAGCAACTTTTCGTGAGGATCTAGCAATCGCTAGAGAAATTAATTTTTATTTCAAGAGTGCTCGTCTTGATCGCAAGACAGACTCTTACACGTGGTGGTCTGCAAACTCAAACCAGTATCCCAAATTAATATCATTTTTTTTTTAAGTATCTGTCGTCGCCCTGCAGTAATGTTGTTCAGTGAAATACTGTTTTCGGAGGCAGGTCTTGTGTATGAAGAAAAAAGAAATCGGCTTTTACCAGTGAATGCAGAGAAACTGGTATTCATTTATCACAATCTGCCTCTAATTAATATTAAATATTAAAATAACTGAATTCCCTTCTTAATAAATATTTTTTGATTTAAATACGTCTTTATTTTACTTTATTTTAAGTATTCGGTATTCGGCACTATTCGGCCGAATATCGGCACTATTCGGCCGAATACCGAATATCTAAAAAAGTGGCCGAATACCGAATTTATTCGTTGCGTCTCTAGTACCAACCACTGTGTACTTTTAGCAAGTAAGTGTATTGAAAATAAAAATTTTCATTTTAATTTTTTCACATCAGCATGTAAATCAAAATGCATATAACTTTAACTAATACATACTGCACAATAATACACAAATGAAACATTAAACCATACACTAATGCACTGATCATTCTATGGTTTCCCAGATCCAAGGCATGGTCCGTCGCGCGGCGGCCGCTCTCTCCGAACTAAGAGTTCAACATCAAGAGGAGCTCGTCGTGCCCTTCCGCGTGCCCTAGCACACGCACCACACAACACTATACACAGGTACGTGTGGTCTAGGGCCCACCCTAGGACGTTGGGCTACCAAACGGTTTCAACTTAACAAACTTAACATAGCTAGTCGCTCTTCTCCTTAAATTGCTGTGCCCCCACGGGGCGTCACATCAGACTTATTGTTATTGTGTTGTAAGATCTTTTAAGAATTTTTTGTGACTTGCAATAAAGAAATTGAATTGAAATCGAAATTCTATGGTGGATAAATTGCTCAGCTCCAGAGTTATTCAGATATTAAGTTAATTAAAATTAGAAGTAAGATTTATATGATTGACTTAAAAAAGAGCGACCCTCGGAGTTTCTTGCCTATTCTTCTCCTGAGGAAAACTGCACCTTTTTGCGAATAGGCGCAAAGTCAAAAATGCTAATGTAATTGATGTAATTCACTATTTTGCTGAATTATTTATATTGATTTTGCTAGGTAATGTATTTTTATGACGTTTTCAAGAAACACTTTGTATGTTCTATGAAAATAAAGCATTTTTGATTTGATTTTATTTGGATGCCAAAACACTGATAACTTCATACAAAAATCATTAAAAAAAACAAATAATTATCCCCAGCCGAGAAATCTACAAACTTACTTACTTATTACATACTTAATACAGTACAGTTCCATTTAGTTTATTGTTTATTAAGCTAGAGTAAATTAAGTTTTTGCCAGGCCCCCCTGAAAAATAACCTTAGAAACGTCAATGGAAGAAATTTATTTGGTTTTGATGGAACTTATGAATCTACTTCCGCATTAGTCCAAAAAACAATTACTTTATCTCATTTTATTTTTTTTTCTGCTTAAAAATTACTTTTATTATTCGAACCTTCGATCAAGTATAAAAAACTTATAGTTGATCGAAGATTCGAACACTTTTTTATTTATTTATTAAAGATGGGTTCGCTCTTGACCACAAGCTAGCTTAGGGCAAAGATGTGGTCGAGGATGTAGCGAGCTCACCCAGAAGAAGCCTATTCACTCGTACTTTAAAGATATTTGGGTTGTATGAACTCGGAAATACAGACGCCGGCAGGGAATTCCACTCCCTGGCAGTGCGCAATATAAAAGATGAAGAAAAGCGCTCAGTACGTATCCGAGGGATCTCGACAAGATAAGGGTGGTACCCCGCAGTGCGTCTGGACGTCCGATGGAAAAAAGGGGCTGGCGGAATGAGCTCATGTAGCCTCTGAGCACACTCTCCGAAGTACATCCTATAAAAAACACATAGGCAAGCTACTTTGCGTCTATGAGCTAGGCTTTGAAGCTTATCCCTAACCACAATAAAGGATTGAAATACAAACAAATTCGTTCATTCGGGATGTTACATTATAGGATTATACTGACTACTATTCGCAAAGGTGCGGTTCAGAGTGATGGTCTCAATTCAAGGTTTCAGTTTTTGTTAAGTTGCCCCTTGCACGAATACATACTTACATTACATTATTCTTATATTCTCGTTTTAATTGTTCCAGGGCCATAAGTCAAGATCATGAGGTGTAGCCTTCTAGGTAAACTGGTCTTCACGTAACTTAGACTTTATTTTTTATTTATGTAGTTTATGTTAAAAAAATACTAATCACGACTCAATATGTTTTGACTTAAAAGATTGGACCAAAATTGCTGTTTTCCTCGAAAATTTACTTGGTTTTTTTAACTGCGCATATTTTGATGTATGATTTTTAATTTATGTAAATATGGGGTGATTTTATGTTAGTTTTCAAAACTTTTGCAGTTGATTCTCCCCATGAACTGAACAACTACACACATCAACACGGTATAGGGATATTGCACGATTTTTCATACAAAAGTTTCAGAACCTATAAAAGCATACTAGAGATACATGGAGGGCTATAATTTTCAGACGAGCAAGTGCTACACCTAATTTTAAATTCTAGTCAATAAATTTTGTTTTACTTGATATTTGTCAAAACGTGATGGAAACGAAAACGAAAATGCACGTTTTGCCTGCTTTTGTATGAAAATGGTCGAATTTAGGCATTTTTTTTTCAGTTTCGTCACGTTTTAACAAATTTCAAGTAAGACAAAATTAGATAGATAGATAGATAGATATAATTTTAGAAGAAAAAAAATGAATTTTTTTTTTTTTAGATAGAATTAGTTGACTAGAATTGAAAATTCAGGTGTAGCACTTGCTCGTCTGAAAATTATAGCCCTCCATGTATCTCGAGTACGCTTTTATAGCTTCTCAAACAGAACTCTTTTGTATGAAAAATCGTGCAATATCCCTAGACCGCGTTGATGTGTGTATTTTACTAAGGCACCTATTTGAAATAAAAAAAAATTGTGTTCGGGGAGTGTACTCACGAGATATACGAGCTCATTCCGCCTGCCCCTTTCTTCCACCGGACATCCATCCAAATCATCGTAAATCCAGTAGCACCGTAGGGTACCACCCTTACCTTGTAGAGAGTCCTCGAATCTGTACCGAGCGCTTCTCTTCAGCTTTTATACTGCGCACCGCTAAGGAATGGAATTCTCTGCCTGCGTCTGTATTTACGGGCTCATATAACCCGAGTCTCTTTAAAGTTCGAGTGAATAGGATTCTGGGTGAGCTTGCTATATTTTCCCCTCTGTACTAGATTGGGTCTGGAATAAACCCATTCTCATCAATATTTTTCTTCAATCTTCTAAAAAAACTTCTTCAATCTTCTATCACCTATTCTTTCTACATGTCCAAATCCTAGAAAGCTGAAATTTCATGTAATTTGATGACATTTTTAATTCGAAATATGCGCAGTGATTAATAAAAAAATAAAATAACTATAACAATTAATAACATAATAAATACAGCAATAATCAGTATTTGATTGTATCTATATAATAATAGCGACGTTTTGCATGAAAAATTGCATGACACATGAATGATATTTAGTTTTACTATTTTTCTTTTTTAAATAAAAGAAAAAGAAAGGTGAGGACAGAGAAATGTAAACTATTTGATTGACTTTATAATTTTGTTTAAAATTCATACACAAAACGCAACTAAATTAACTTGCGTTTGTGTATGAATTTTAAAAATTCATTAATAACAAAAATGGGTTACTAAAATAAATGGATAAATAGATAAAACGTTTATTGGTTTACACTTTAGCACACACATTATTTAAAGAAAAAAGAAGCATAAAAATAAAGATTAAAAGAAAAACTACTTACTTGAAAGACATTGTGAATATGTATGCCACAGTGTTAAAAAAGCATCATAGCTCAGCATATGTTTTACCTTCTGATATTTTTATCGTGTAGGTATACTCAAGTGTGTGGCAAACTTGACTAAGCCTGGTGTCAGAGTTTTCAAACCGCACAATGGACTTCGACTTGGCCAAAATAAAAAATAAGTCAAAATAAGTCAGATTTACTTATACTGATCAAGAATTTGATTTTTGAGGTTTTGTATGCTAACAAACTTAATATAAACTCATAATTCATAATACATAGCATACGTTTTGTATGCTTATCTGATCGTAAAAAAACAAGGATTATATATTTTTAATAGGGCCTTGAATATGGTAAACACACGAGTATAAGGGTCCCTCTCTTTCACTCGAACGTACGGAACCCAAGAACGAAAAGAGATGACTGATATGTATATTGTATATAGATGAATCTTTAATGTAAAAAAATGATGTATAGAGAAGCGTATACATTTGTATGATTGTAGCTAGATCAAATCTCTCGGTGGACTGGCAGATGTTGTCAATCTCATTGTAAAGTAACTTTATTTTAAAGTAGGAACTTTATTATATTCATACAGCGTGTGGTTTAAAGTAGTGTTGCATTACTATCGATAGTTGACCTTGAAAAACAGAATATACATAGTATCGATAGCCAATAGTTTGCGATACCTACTATTGACGACAGACCTAACTATCGATACAATTGAATTCTAATGGTGTCGATACTATCGATAGTATTAATTCAAAACTATCAATACTGTCGATAGTATTAGAATTCAATAGTTTCGATACTATCGATAGTATTAGAATTCAATAGTTTCGATACTATTGATAGTATTAGAATTCAATATTATCGTTACTATCGATAGTATTAGAATTAAACAGTATAGATACTATCGTTACTTAGGTCTGTCATCAATATCATCAATCTATAGTCTCATCAATCTATAGTATCTGTCATCAATACTATAGTATCGAAAACTATTGGCTATCGATACTATCGATATTCTTACTGCTTTTCAAGTGTTTTTCATCGATAATATCGATACTATCGATAGCCCTATCGATATTATTACTGTTTCTCAAGGTTACGATAGTAGCAATAGACTATCGATACCTTTTACTATTGGTCGCAACACTAGTTTAAAGCTCAGCAGTAGTTTTACTAACACCTTATACAACGTGTAACAGAAAAGTGTAGTTATATTTCAGGATGGTGATCAGCTCCCAAAACTGAACAACTTTCCCAAGAAACATAGGTCGAAATATAATTATCATTATATATAATACTAGCTTCCCGCGCGGGACTTCGTTCCCGTGGGAATTCGGGAAAATCATATACCCTTATGTCCATCCCGGTTAATGTAGGATTCTAATGGTGAAAGAATTTTTCAAATCGGTCCAGTAGTTTCGGAGCCTATTCGATGCAAACAAACAAACAAACAATCAAATCTTTCCTCTTTATAATATGTATAGAAAACTATAGTGTGATAGCCCTTTATCCCCCCCTCGAACAAGAAAGTTCCCGTTTTAACCTAAAGGGTGTGTTTTTAAAGATATAAGGGCTTTTCTAGCCCTTAAAATTGGAAATTATGTTTAGTGGCGCCATCTGTTGTCGAGTATTTGAACTTCATTCAGAACAACGATTATTTGGGTTGCATTTCGAAAGGCGCTGCGAGCAATTGCAGCATGTGTAGAAATGGCGCGAAATTTAAAATTATTTGTTACTATAATACACACTGGATTAACACATAGGCTACATAATTTTCCCAAAATTCCCACGGGAACGAAGTCCCGGGCGGAATGCTAGTGAAAAAATAATGTCGCCTCTCCTTGTCAAATGATCGCCTTAGCATGAAAAGTCGAAGTTTTTTTTTTGAGAATTCTATATGGGTTCCTTTTGGGGAAAGTTGTCCAATTTCCCTGTTTAACAAAACTTACAATTGTAAAATACAATTACAATTCGATATACATTGCTAAGTTACTACTCATAACTAATACTATATTATTTTAACTCATAATGACTACGCAATGTATACCGAATTGTAGTTGTATTTTACAAATTGTAAGTTTTCATCATCCTGGATTCTTCTTCTTCTCATCGTGTAGGTATAGTCAAGTGTGTGGCGAACTTGGCTTACCCTAGTGTCACAGTTTTCAAACCGCACAATGGCCTCTGACTTGGTTTGACTACACCTTTCTGTTACACGTTGTATAGAACAGACCAGAATGTGTTGAAAACTGAGAGATTTAACTTTTTTGCAATGTCGAGCTTAGTCGTAATAATAATTATTATCTACTAATGTAAATATGTAGTGTATAACCTCTGAAAGAATTGTGTATGTGTATGTGACCCCAGCAATATCTATAGGTCAGTGGCTCTTAACCTTTTAGTAATGGGGGACGAACCATTACTAAAAGAGGGAATAACCATTTTACAAAATATCTGTTTTACCACGGACCACCAACTGTTTGGAAGTAAAAAAAATAAAATGGTTGCTCTACAGTTATACAGGTTGAAAAAGAACCTAGCTTTATTGAAGATCCTAAACCAGTATCACTTACTGAACACTTTTTTTTTTCCTAAACGTAGACACCACTCGGGTGCACCTCCCGAGCGCTACCCGTACCCGTCGCGTGCCTGGTGTAGGAGTAGACATTAGTCTACGTTTAGGCAAAAAATGAAATATTCCAAAAAATATCTAAAAAAATTTTTTTTTTTTTTATAAATGTGTTCTTTGAGTGATACTGGTTCAGGATTTTGAATATAGCTAGGAGGTTCTTTTTCACCCAGTATACATGAACTGTTGTTCATATTCAACAGTGTTTTAATTTTTTTACGAAAGTTGTATTTCTCATTACTTACTAACTTCGGAATCCTTGGTTCAGTGTGCCAAAGCCAAACAATTGAAGGCTTCTTGACTGGATGCCAGAGAATCCAGTCGATTTCAGTGACTATGTCGAATCGTCATATTTCATACAATATTTTTGTGATTCGCGGACCACCGGTTAAGAACCACTGCTATAGGTAAACCGTTTTAATAAATCCTTGCCCACGCGGTAAGTGGGTGCGGGTGCAGGCGACAAAGCTGCCGTCCATAAGCTAAAATGCCGTTAACTGACCCGAGGTCAATTTTCACATTTTGATGTTATCCGAATAAGAAGAAATTCTCTATTGAACCATCTTACCCGTTTTTCTTGCGAAAATCCTAGGACACTTAGATTTTTTTTTTGTATGGCTTCCTCTTTTGCGAAACTCTAACCGATAACGGCATTCTAACTTATGGAGGGCAGAAAGGGGGTCGAGAGAGGTGCGGGCGGGAATGTGTCATCGGAGTGGCGTGACGCGCGAGTTTATCGCATGCCATGCTAGCTATGCTGGTTAGGGGTCGACCATTAATCACATGAGTCTCGAAAGAGAGGGTTTGTGAAAAATCACGAAAAAAATCACAAGGAGGGGAGGGTGTAGTGTGATGTCATACTGTATTTAATTTTTCGATAAATGCTCGATTTTTAATGTCTGCCTGGACTTTTACTTGATATTAATATTCAAAAGTTAAATTTTAAAACGTTAAATACAATAGAAACGTGAGCGATTTAGCTTTGGTAAACACGTTCTAATTTACGGCTGTATTAAAGATAGGTAACATTCTGAATTTTTTAAAATAATTTCTTTTTTAAAATACAGGTGTTTTTGGGGGGAGGGATGAAGAGAGGTTAAAAGATGCCAAAAAAAATCACGTGATTAATGGATGATCCTCTCCATACTCGTTGGTACACCTCTATTTAATTACCTAATTAATATTGTTCAGTGCTCGCGATTATTTCTCTAAGATTAGTAATAAATTAAATATCTAATATAAACTTTATCTTATGTTTTCTTATTGTATAAAAGGCTGTGCCTAAATTATAGCGCAGTAAACAATGAAAGGAATATATTGCTCTCTCTCACACTTATAGAACACGTTATAAGAGTGAGTGGGTTAACGCGTGTTATATAATTTGTACGTTTTGTAATTGGTTGATTATGATTGTAAATGATATGTTCTGATGTTGTTATTTATGCATATTATTATTTGTATGAATAAAGTCATTATATAAGTTTTGTCTTATTTGTTTTAAAAAACTGTGGGGGGAAGGGGGGAGGGGGGGTAGTATATACAGAGCTTTAGGTAAATCTCTTTCAACCTCTCGGGTGGTAAATCAGTCCATGAAACTGAACAATTTTCCCTCAATAAAAGGTCAAAATACGAATAAATTTTTTTTTAGTTCCCATACAAAATGTGCTATATGCTGATGAAGTTGGTAGGGAAATATTTTTTTTTTTCGTATTTTGACCTATTATTGGGGGAAAGTTGTTCAGTTTCAATAAAACGATTATATTTTTTTGTCTAATCAATGCCCTACATTGATGAGGAGAGTGGTGTGATGACTGGTACCTACCGAATTATCAATTTAGCTTGTAGTTCACTTTATCTATACATATTATAAAGATGAAAGATTTGATTGTTTGTTTGCATCGAATAGGCTCCGAAACTACTGGACCGATTTGAAAAATTCTTTCACCATTAGAATCCTACATTATCCGGGACGGACATAGGGTATATGATTTTCCCAAATTCCCACGGGAACGAAGTCCCGCGCGGGAAGCTAGTTTTCAATAAAACCGTTTAACTTAAAATGTGTTTTACCTGTTTTTTTTATGTGTAGTATAATCTATTATACTAGTCGAGACCTTTTATTTGATACCCATATTGAAGGGATTACATACATACATACCCTCACGCCTGTAATCCCTAACGGGGTAGGCAGACCATCATTGGTTCTAGAAAACCACTTAATGCCACGTTTGACACAAACGAAGGGATTGTTAAAAAAAATGAACCTGACATTTTGTTGGCGGCCATATTGGATTTTCATCTTGTTTTCATAGAGAACTCTATTTTACTAATCAAGCCATTTCATTAATTGATACCCATATTGGGGAAGTAGTCATAAAATAATGTAATCCGTCATTTTGTAGCGGCGGCCATCTTGGATTTACAATGATACCGAATGTATTAAATTATATTGTCATCAGAACTAAAAGTTTCAGATCAATCCGTCCACAGGAAGGGGGTCCAAATAAATAAACAAACAGGGCAAGCTAAATAAAACCATTTAAAAAAGAAAGAAAGCTGTTCCGTTTCACTTAATGAATAGGGAATAAAATACAAATTACGAACGATTTTTATATGTTTATAAAAATTACATCATTTTTTTTTTAATTATAAGATGGGTTAACTCTTGACCTCAATCTTGACCAAGGTCATAGATGAGGTCGACGATGGAGCGAGTTAACCCAGAAAATGCCTGTAAAGGCACTGGTACTCCCACGCACCGACGGAACACAGCAAGCTGTTTGGCGTCGGACTTCGGTAGGAGGGTGGTCGCGAACCAGACGGCCCTTTACAGAGCCTACCACACCGCATGAGACTATAGGACGACACCTCAGATTCAGAAAAAAATGAAGTGTCGTTGCCTGGGATGGATTACTAGGAGGCAGGTCTCATTTGTGTTTCCTTAGTTGCCTCTTACAACACCCACGGAAAGAGATGGGGTGGTGTTATTCTCAACCTATCACCACACGGTCAGTTGCACGGTTTGACATTTACAAAATGAAAGTTTCATATAATTAATATGACGTACTTGTCAATTTGTAATAGAGCTGTGCAATAAGCTTAATTTTAATTAATTTTGAATGATTATTATTTTTGTTTTTTTTTGAAACACCTTGTATGTTTCAAAAATGCTTGCCTCTGTGCCTATGTGCATATTTGCCATTTATAATTGTTCTCCATGTGTATTTTATTATTTCATAAATATTTAAATACAGGGTGTTATTTGTGAATAGTTTAGCAAAACCTGAAACTTTGAATTCAGAACATCGTTATACTTAATGATTTTTCAGTAAAATTTTCCTCCGAAAGGTTTTTTCAAAATATTTATTTATACTTTCTGCTTTAAAATTGCAATATTTATCTGAATATATTCCATTTTTTATAAAAAACAATAGTAACATTAGTAACAGCGTGAAACGAAAACCAGCAATGTAAGTCGCGGCCTGCGTGCGTGCGGGGCGCGGTTTCGCGGTAGGTACATTGCGAAGCGCGAAAGTAGGTAAATAATTCCTTGATGTTTCCGGGAAAAAATAAGCCGATCTTAAATATGTGTAGTTTCACCATTAAAGTATTTGCTAAAATGGCCCTTCAGCCCTGTATGGTAAAATATCAGCCCTGGTTCATCACAGCATCAATAATTCCAGGATTTTTTTCAAGAAAAAATTATCACAGATTGGATTGTTAGCCACGTATTATAGGTTACCATAGAGTCTAAATACGATAAGTATAGAAGTATTGGTTCTTCCACCTTCCATATTTGGGTTCCTCTCTCGGTGGTCCAAAGGGATTCTTCTCCAGAACCACTTTTCCCAGCAAGCCGTGGGATATTTCGTATGAGGTTTCCCCAGTGCTCACGCGAAGGATGCGGTTGAGTTCAGCTGGAAAATAAAGAAATTCAATTTAGTGTCATTTATTTATTCCTGCAGTGTTGACAGACACTTAGACAGTGGCTCTCGTTGATCGAAACCGATTAGTAAGCAACTTACACAGAGGCAGGGAACCTGATGGGTGATCAAAAGCGGCAATTTATCACCGAGCGTTTTCGTGCTTCGGACGGCACGTTAAACTGTCGGTCCCGGCTGTTGTCGATTGACAGCAGTCGTTAAACTAAGTCAGAGGCCATTTGGCGGTTCGAAACTTTGACATCAGGGTTAGTCAAGTTCACAAACACTTAACTATACCTTCACGAAAATGAAGGGAGGAAGCGAGCCATCTAGTTCGGCGTAGTTCGAATAGATGGCGCTGCTTGTAACCAGTAGTGACTTACTCTTCAAAGAATTATCGAACTTCGGCTTCAAGGAGTTCACAGACGGATGTTCAGCATACTTTTCGTCACCAGGTGGACGGTAAGAATTCAGGTACGTGGTGTCAGGAATGTGGACGTCGTCGGGAAGGCGTAAGGTTTGCAGGGCTTTAGCTCGGCGGCCCATGTTTATAGACAAGAATGGCAGTTCTGGAAAGGATTTTTAATAAATAAATGCTACGCTTAAAGGCACACACTGAGGCTTTCCCGTGTGTCGTTGAGTCCCTTGAAAGGTACGCAAAGACAGACACGAACGCACGAGAACAAGCATCTGCATTTTACCCAAATACTTGCCCCTACCGGAAACCGAACCCCAGGACGCGTGGTATAAGAGGCAGCACGGCACAACCACTCGACAAAACCTAAACATGCCCGAACAAAAAAATGTACTTAAGTACCTAATTAGAGGCTGCTGCCGTCGCCATAGTAGACATAAAAAGACAAACCTCAAGATAATGTTTTCTCAAGGCCCAAATGCCTGAGCCGACAACCTATATCGCATGATTTAGCTATTAAGGTGGCACTTCACTTGGCGTTGCGTGTATTCGTTGTATTTAACCAAATATTCGTACGTAGTCCAAACAGCACAAACACGACGTCTTCACTTGGGATGCCAACAGCTAAAAACAGGCAAATAAGGTCTAAAATGGTCTAATAATCATATTGCGTCCTTTGATGTGTGACCAAAGACCGACAAGCGAACGGATCGGCGTATTTGCCTATTTGTGTATCATATTTGTGCAAATATGGCAAATATAGACGAATAAATCCTCCACACTGGGTATTTTTTTCCGAATACAGCATACGCGAATACGCAACGCTAAGTGAAGTGCCACCTTTAGCACAAGAATGAGACTTCTCCCTCATGAGATCATAGACTTTAGAATCTACACAAGGAAAGTTTGTGCGTGACCAGTAGTGTAGCTATAGGTAACCGAAGGCCCTGGGTCAAAAAATAAACTATAGGGCCCCAACTAAACTATTTAAAATCGTTGCTGGTTCCGTATTCGTCGTGTTCCGAATTTGACGTATTCCAGATTTGTCTTACTCCTGTGAAACTAGCCTAAGAATTCAGGGGAGTTCCCCGCAAGTTTCAAAACAAAGATGTTTGAGACTTGTTGGGAATTCCCCTGAATTTTTTCAAATAAAATGCCTGCCATTATTAAAGTCGCGTTCCTGGAATCTGGTTTATTTATATTCCGAACTAGCTGACCCGGCGGACTTCGTAAAGCCATACATTTTTTTCGTCTTTTCTCACCTTTTAAACCTTACCTGAACTTCCACAAATATTTCAAGACTAAAATTAGTCAAATCGGTTCAGCCGTTCTCGAGTTTTAGCGAGACTAACGAACAGCAATTCATTTTTATATATTAGATGGGGGAGAAAATTTCAATAGTTCAATTAATATTATAGTTAGTAAGTCAAAGTCCCCCTTGAGCTTGGGGGCCCAGGGATACTGCCCCGTCAAGCTCTCTGGTAGCTACTAGTGACTGCACAGAAGATGTACCTATCTTAAGTTAAGTTTTAGTATTATAACTAGAGGTTATTATTCTAAAACTCTTCCACGCTGGAAAAAAAACTTAGAATGTGCCAGCTACCTGCTCTTCCCAAGTAACTATACAGAAAAAGTCTGTAAGTTGGATGCAAGGGTTTTGCTGTGTAATGGGTGAAAGGCTGACCACAACTCACTATTATACAATTTGTTTCATCTGATAATCCTCACACAATTTGTGTCAAACCTGGCATCTAGTGGTTCTAGAAGCACTGGTGCTCTGCCTACCCCGTTAGGGATTATAGGCGTGAGCATATGTATGTGTGTTTGTATAACTAAGAGGATTCCAGGTACTTCATTCCCAATCCCGTGGGAATTTCGTGAAATCCTTCCTTTTGTTCCTAATCAGGCTAGTCATTCTGGATATAGTTAAGTTTTTCTTTCTTTTGAACCCAAGGTACTCGTGATGTGCTTAAAGGAAATCCTGTAGTCCTTTGAGTGTGTGGCCCAGTGGCGCTCGCTGATCTGAACCGATCAGTGAGGTTAAACAACGTATACAAAGGCAGGGAACCAGATGGGTGACCAAAGTGGCAATTTATCTCGAGCGTTTCCATGCTTCGGAGGGCACGTTAAGCTGTTGGTCCCGGCTGTTGTCAGCTGACTTACAGTCGCTAAAACCAAGTCAGAGGCCATTGTGCGGTTTGAAAATTCTGACACCAGGGTTAGCCAAGTTCGCCACACACTTGACTAACTACACGATAAGAAGATCTCGTCACCTTGTGGGAGACCTAGGTATGCTCTTTGCTGTACTGTGGTCGCGACTAAAAATTTCACTATCTCTTCGTGAGTCCCACGAGACACATGGTCGTTCTTACCTCTAGAACAGTACTTTATCAAGTATTCAGTCCGGTGCAAATCTTGAATTTCATTCATAATGGGGGTGGGGTCCAAGTCCTTTGTTAAATCATGGGTTCTCACTATCCTGGGGTGTTTTTCTTTGAGCTGCATAGAAACAAAGAAAAAGGAAATAGAGTGTCTTAAATAGTTTCCACAGCTTCTCAAACAGGCCTCTGTTGTATGAAAAATCTTGCGTGTTGCTTAGACTTTTTTGATGTGTGTAGATTGTTATTTTATAGAAAACTAGCTTTCCGCCCGCAGCTCCGCTTGCGTGGATTACAGGTTATATCGTGCCCAAACTGTGGGATAAAATGTAGCCTATGTCCTTTCTCAGGCTCTAATCTATCTCTAGGTATACCAAATTTCATCAAATTCGTTTCAGTAGTTTAGGCGTGAAAGACGGACAGACAGTCAGACAGACAGAGTTACTTTCGCATTTATAATATTAATATATAGTAAGGATTAAGTTGACTTTGGCGAGAACTTGGTGAGCGGTTGCTGTGCCGATTGAATGTTTGTTTTTACCCGACTGCCAAAGAAGGAGGGTAATGTTTTTCGAGTGTATGTAAGTATGTATGTATGTCTGTTCCTTTGTGACCTCCTGTAGCCTAAACGGCTTGATGGATTTTGATGTATGAGGTATCGTTAGATTTGTCTTGATTACGGGAGTGTCATAGGATACATTTTATCCTAAAAGTCCCACGGGATAAAGACATAATAATATTTTTTAGTGTGCAGTCGGGTATTTTGTTTTTTTAATAATTATTGACTTAAAAAATTGTTTAATGTACAACAGTGATAGTGTACTGTGAGTGTGCGAATTAATTTTGAAGTCGGTTTTTTTGTGCAAATAATAGAGAGTTCGTAATAAACAATATAAGTGCCTACTAAATTCGAGGGTTTCCCTCGATTTCCCTGGGATCCTGACTTGGTGAAAACAAAATCATTTTTCTCTTTCGAACAAAAATAAAATTTTGAAAATCGGTTCATAAATGGCGGAGAAATCGGTGAATATATAAAAAAAAATCTCAAAAAAAAAATTCTACCTCCCGTACATTGACTTAAACTACATTGAGGTCTCATTTATGTTTCCTTAGTCGCCTCTTACAACACCCACAGAAAGAAATGGGGTGGTGTTATAAGATCACCACACGGCATAAAGTTTTTGAGTTCATTGCAAACTTCACAGCTTATAAATCATCAACACGGTCTAGGGATATTGCACGATTTTTCATACAAAAGAGGTCTGTTTGAGAAGCTATAATAGCATACTCGAGATACATGGAAGGCTATAATTTTTAGACGAGCAAGTGCTAAACCTAGATGTTTAATTCTAGTCAATAAATTTTGTTTCACTTGAAATTTGTGAAAACGTGACGAAAATGAAAAAAAAATCTACCATTTTCATACAAAAAGCAGGCAATTTTTTTACACACACACACAACTTAAAGTTACAGAATCGAGGCCCAGTGGAATTACTTGTGTTGTGCGTCTTCGTGAAATACACAAGACTTACTCTCTGAACTGAGTCCTTATAGTACTCCTTTTGCAAAGGACATATCATGTCGGGGAGTTCCTTAAAGTCTTCTTTGATCTTAAGGGCATCTCTGCCCAGTCCCATGATCAAACACTTATCTTCTGTATCTGCTGGTTTGGGCACCGTTCTGGATGTAGCAACATCATTTAATAGTCAGATGACTGTCACTTTAAACTTTTGTACTTGCATGCTAATTGATAATACTTCAGGAACTTTAGAAGAAAAATGTGGAAAAATTCCAACCAAGCTGGAATTCGGAAAAATTCCAACCAAGCTGAAAATTTGTTTAGCTCCCCAAATAACCTCTGAAAAGTCCCACGAGTCCAGGGGTGGGCATAACTTTTTTGTCCATATCTTTGTTCCTGTCGATGTTACCGCTATGCTCCCGCTATAAGGTACCTATATTGATGAAATAAAGAATGGAAAATTATCTACAAAAATGGTATTAAAAGTTTATGTAACACTAATAGTTTTTACGTAATCGGGCATTGAAACTCCGGTAAACATTTTCTATAGATATTTTAGTGCATTTCATGATCACTTCAACAAACAATAAAACAGCAGAAAACAGTGAAAAGGTTATTTCAAAACATTAAATCTACTGTGTTAAAAACTTTTTTATAGAATTGATAAGCATTAAATCCAAGTACTGGTGGATTTATCACAAAGTACCTTTGTTTTGAAACTAGCTTTCCGCCCGGGACTTCGTACCCGTGAGAACTTGGGATAATTATGTAGCTTATTTGTTAATCCAGGGTGTAAGCTACCTCCATACCAAATTTTATCAAGATTGGTCTAGCCATTTGAGCGTGAAAGAGTAACAAACATCCATCCATCCATACATCCTCACAAACTTTCGCATTTATAATATTTATTAGGAAGTGCCTCCGCTGCCGGTACCGGCAACGACGAAAAATTGGAACGGTTGCCGGAAGTTACTGTCAGTTTCAATTTTTGACTTTTTTGACAGCTGACATAAGTTGATTTTGTGTTCTTATCGGGGTCTGTGCTTTGATGCGTTGGTGATTATCTAAGATTGAATTTGCGAATATTCCTAAATCACTATCGGAAATGTATTACTTACATTCGACTTTTTTGTTCTATTGCAGCAGAAGGAACTGCGACAAGTAGGTTTGTTAGTAGCCTAGCCTAACCAACCCGTTAAGGGTTGGTTAGGTTAGGTTAGGTTAGAACTGCGACCCCCAACGCACGAGCCGAGCGAGCGAAGCGAGCGTGCCGCGGCAGCGGCCGGCGATGTGCCAGAAACGACTGTGGTTGCGTTAAGCGGTTGTCGCAGTTCCGCTCGGTTAGGTTAGGTTGTTTTGTAGGTTTCATATATTTCCGGTAACATATAACATAGCAGCACATCATTGAGTACCTATCTACTATTATTATTACCTATCATTTAAGTTTTATAATGATTTATATCGTCTATCGGTACCGGCAGCTGTTCTAGGAGCCGGTACCGGCAGCTGTTCTAGGAGCCGGTACCGGCAGCGGAGGCACAGCCTATTTATTATCACAATAAATAAATAATTAGAAGGTTATTAAGGTCAAAAATAAATTATCAGGGGCGTGATTCTGTAACGTGACGTACTAAAACTCAATCCGATGTTTCCCACCTTTTTCCGTGGAAATAACTAATTTTACCGATGAATTTTCATATGATCTTTTTTGTAGAGAATTTTGCATTCTTTATTTTATTAGTACACCTCATAGTGGTAAGATCAACAGGAACGAAGATATTAACAAAAAACAGAAAAAGTATCATTTTTATCACCGTTGTTTAGCTGTCAAAAGTTATGCCCACCCCTGGACTCGTGGGACTTTTCAGAGGTTATTCAGGAAGCTAAAAGGTACACAAATTGGCTGGAATTTTTCCGAAGGCAAATGCTAAAGTTCCTTTAGTATAAGGTTGGCAAAACATGTCACAGTGCTTTATGTGATTCTCTAAGATCTTGTATACCATGTTTTAGGCAAATAAAGAAATTATTATTATTATAACACTTAGACCTAAAGAAGATAGCGGGTAGTGGCTGGACGCAAAACGCGAAGGATCGTGCAAAGTGGCACACCT
Organism: Aproaerema taeniolella; assembly: GCA_949987775.1. Classification (NCBI taxonomy): domain Eukaryota; kingdom Metazoa; phylum Arthropoda; class Insecta; order Lepidoptera; family Gelechiidae; genus Aproaerema; species Aproaerema taeniolella. The sequence continues at coordinate 3,058,747 of OX465245.1, forward strand.
CGGGGGAGGCCTATGTTCAGCAGTGGACTGCAATAGGCTGATATGATGATGATGATAACACTTAGGCCTGTATTACAGAACGAGATTCAAGTCTTGATGTATACTTAAGTATTGATTGTCTCTTTCTTTCACTAAGTATCAAAATGACAAAGACAACGTTTTAAGTGTAGATCAGACTCTTCTGTAATACGTCGCGTTTTGTAATACGGAACTTAGTGACGAAAAGCGCTGGTAGCCCAGTGGAGCTCGCTGATCTGAACTGATCAGTGAGGTTAAGCAACGTAAACAATGATGGTTGACCAAGTGGCAATTTATCACGAGCGTTTCCATGCTTCGGAGGGCACGTTGAGCAGTCGGTCCCGACTTTTGTCGATTGACTACGAGGCCATTTGGAGGTTTGAAAATTCTGACACCAGGGTTAGTCAAGTTCGCAACACTCTTGATATCTAAACACGATAAGAAGAAGCGACGAAAAAACTAACCTGCCTGACTTTTTTCAGAAAATCGAGTCAACATTGAAGTTCTGTTTACATTAAAAATGTTGTATCACCGAAATTCATAGCATAACTTTCACACACTGATGCAGTTTGACGTAAACTTATAACACCCTTATTTTTTGTTGGGGTTATAAAAAATGTTAAAGCCGTGTGAAAGTTAAGCTATGAATGTCAGTGATACAGCATTTTTAATTGAAATAGGATATATGTGTATCCGTATATGTCGCCGGAAAATAACAAGAATCGTAAGTTGATCAATTTTCGTGGCAGTTTATCAACTATCGGCAAATCATACATGGCAGTTGAAATGTATTATTTAACGCAATAAATTTTAGCTAATTGATCAACTTACGCTGCCTGGCTGTAAGTTTATCAACTTATAAACTAACGATTTTGCCACACGTCAAATCATACACAACTGGACCAATCGCTGCTCAGTGTACATTTTTACGTTAAACTGACATCCTTAATACACTGTTCTCTGATTAGTTGATGCGAAAACCGCTTAACGCAACCACATTCGAGTCGTTTCCGGCACTTCGCCGGCCGCTGCTGCGGCACGCTCGCTACGCTCGCTCGGCTCGTGCATTGGGGGTCGCAGTCCTAACCTAACCCAACCAACCCCTCGGCTTGGTTGGGTTTGGCTACTGACAAACCTACTTGTCGCAGTTCCAAGTGAGACATTCAACCAATCAGGGTGCAGCTCGCGTTTTCAACCAAGCAGCGTACACCTCGCGTTCGTCGGATCATTTTACCGTGAGACGCCGTAAATTGATAAATTATCGGAAATGTATACGTTAAATAATACATTTCAATTGCCATTTAAGATTTTCCTATGGTTCATATACTACCTCGACAGTTGATCAACTTACGATTCTTATTATTTTTCGGTGACATATCTGTGTACCTGTATATTGTGCATCGGTGTGTCTTGTACATCTGTGTGTCATTCTGTGGCATCGTAGCTTCTAAACAGATGGACAGACTTCGATGCGGATTTTTTCCTTTGAAAGCTGACGTAATCGAGATGGTTCGTGGCTGTATTTCATCGAAATTGGTTCAGCCGTTTAAGAGTTATGAGCGATGGAATGTCGGGGGGGTGATAATTTTTATTTATTTTAGAGTTATCTTACGTTATTTTCTTAGCAACATAGTCCGTCCTATACACTGTATTAAAGTCGATTTCTCCGTCGAAAACAGACATCCTTGATGTGTTCCTTGGGGACCTAGAAAAGGGAAAAATAAATAAATTAGTGTCTATTTAGTTAGAATAGTTTTCTTGATTTCATAAAGTCAACAAAGTCTTGTCAATGTCACTGTTAAAAAACCTGCTAAGAGCGTGTCTAGGAACCTTAGTGAAAGGGTTTCGTAGGTGACCAAGTATATTTATTTTTTTTTATTTTGTTTTACATTACACGGAAGATAAACATATTTTTTTTTTGATAACAGATATAAGATTGTGAATGGTAACTACGATAATTACAAATCTTCACATACCTATTTAGTCGATTATTACTCGTTCATTTGTAGCTGTGATACGTTTTTTTTACCTTTGTTTTATAGTTTTTTATAATATTGTATAGGTTTAAAAATAAATAAAAAATAAACGCTACACACTCAAAGGCCCACACTAAGGTTTTCCCTTGTGTCGTGGGTCCCTTGGAACACACATAAAGACAAACACAAACACCCATGACCCGAGAACAAACATCTTATTTTACACAAATGTTTGCCCCGACTGGGGATCGAACCCAGGACCTGCCGATCAAGAGGTATTGGGATTGAAGTGTGCGTATAGTGTAATAGGAATAGTAGTTTTTAATTAGAACATTACAATTTTATATTTAGATTTTGCTTGTGATAAGGATAATAGTTAAGCCCTTTGCCGCCTGAAACGGAGGAACATCCTAGTTCAGGCATATTTGTTATTATTTATGCCCTAATTTTAAGTATATTGTTACAAAAAGATTTATTTGTTTAGTTTATTATCAACTAGCATTCCGCTCGAGACTTCGTTCCCGCGAGAATTCGGGAAAACGTCATTAAGCATTTTACATTTCACATAGTACAATATTTTCCGATACCTAGTTTAAGGCGACTACAGCACCTAAATTACGATTTTATGATGCGTAGATAAGCATGACGCACTGCATTAAATCGAAGAAAAAAAATTCTACGGTAGTAGTCAGGACATAAACTAGATAAGTAGTTTGCTGAAAACATGATTCAGCACTTCTGGTTCGATAGGAAAAGCTCACAAAGTCACCTCTAAATACCAATATTTTGTATCTTTTAAGCTGTAAAAACGATAGTAAAATGCACACAGGAACTTGAATTTGCTATCAAAATGTTCGTGATTGAACACTCTCGATAAGTAGTTAACGCATTTTTCGATTTAAGCTGTTACCTTTCCATAATTCTCATTTTTCTAACTTTCGAACATGTTTTTACGCACGCACGCTTTCATAGTCCGTAAACTTCGTGTATCGACACTGTTCGCACTGCCGGTCCAGGCCTGTTGAGAGACGGAGATGGCACTATTCCTATGTGTGCTCCCTTTATCGGGTGCTGTAGTCGACTTAACAGAAATTACCACTTCAAAGCTTATTTTCGCAAACGGATTCCTGAATCGAAATATGTTCTTAAAACGAAAAATAGTAATGTATTTTTTTTTTTTGAAAAAGCAATCCAATATAATGAAACTAATAATAATAATCCTACCCGGCGCAAGGTTCTAAGTTTTATAATTGTTACTAACACCTATGGATATCTTTCTGAAATAAATATTGAATTAAATAATAAATGACCTTACTAAAAAAACACCGTTTTCCAGGAAACTTTTCTTTATAAGTATGAGATTTATTGTAGTAGAATAATTACTTAATATGTATATTGTATACCCTACCTTCTGGCTTTGTAGTATGCGTCTTTAGGCTAAACCACAGACAGACTGACGGACAGACAGTTATGGATAAAACAATAAGGGTTCCTTTTTGACTACACAACCCTAAAATTGTGAAAAAATATCAACTTTTTGGTTGTTATCAAAATAAATAGATAACATGACTCAAATCATGTCATGACCAAGACTTACCTTTGACTTTTAAAATAACCTCTAACCAGAATACTTGCCAAATATTATTTCGGATATAATTTAAATGTAATTGCCACATATTTCATTAAAAATCTAAAGTAATGTGATCTCCTTAAAACTTCAAATATTAGCATAAGTTTTAGGAGTATAGGCGCAACAGTTTCTAGGCATTATGAATTGGTTCGATTGGCCTGACAGTACGGCAGAAGAAACAAGGTTTCAGACTACGTATAGACAGCATTACCCTTGGCCTGAGAACTCATATTCAGGACGAATAGTTGGACATGGAGGAGATGTATTTTGCAGGTAAATAATCGGATTGGATATACAGAGCTATGATAGTCCAGTTGGTAATAAGCCAGACTTGTTACCGAAAGGTTGCGGGTTGAAATCCGGGTGCGGGGCTGTATCACTAAATTAGTCTTTTTGGATTTATTTACGGATTTCTCATTAGTTATCACTTGCTCAGCGGTGAAGGAAAACATCGTGATGAAACCCGCACGTCTAGGAAAATCCGTTTACTCAAAAAGCACGCAGTCCACTAACCCGCATTGGGCGAGCAGCGTGGTGGACTATGGCCTTAATCCCCTTCGTGTTTTGAAGGGAGGCCCGTGTCCCTCGGTGGGGACTTGATATGACATAAAGTAGCATTAACTGTAATAGATGTTTCTGCAACTGGATGTTAGCCTCATTCCTTATCTAAATCATTAGGTCTTAAAGGGTTTTGACTATAGAAGTTTATGTGTCCTTACTTATGTCATGCAAAACTTTTTAGTCCTGGGTTCGATTCCCGGTCGGGGCTAATATTTGTGTAAAAATCAGATGTTTGTTCTCGGGTCATGGGTGTTCGTTTTTGTGTCTGGCTTTGTGCATGTTCCAATGGACCCACGACACAACGGAGAACCTTAGTATTGGCCTTAGAGTGCGTGGCGTTTATTTTATATTAGCGTTTGCCTGCGACTTCGTTACCGTGGGAATTGTCGTGGGAAGTGTCGTGACAATAATGAGCATGACCAGAAGAAATAGGGGTTCATTTTTATATAAGTAAATAGATTGATGAGTTAAAGAAGACTTTTTTTCAGACCTCGTCCAAAACCAACGCCACCTTCAGCTTACGGACCCAAATACCCACAGAAATGATCTTTCAAAACAGTTACCCTGAGAAAGAATATCAAAAATGTGCAAGTGGTACCATTGTTTTGTCTTGTAAAATGCAATAAAAGTATTTTGACTTGAAAAATGACTGTTAATTGTTATGGTATGTATGAGAGTCAAGTTTGTAGATATTCATTCCATGCTGGATTGGAAGTGAAAGAAAAGCAGACTGAACCAGTTGCCAACTCTTCCCAGGCATATACTGAAGAAGCCATTTAGTGAAATGCGAGGATTTTGTTGTTTCATGGGCTGACAGACAACATATCACCGCTTTCAACACTGTACTTATTTTTCATGTAATAACTCGCATATGTGAAATATTTTATTAGGAATTTTAGTAGTAGCTATTTAATTAAAGAAATCATGAACTTATTAACATAATGTTTAATATACTGAAGTGTACGAAAGCTTACTTTGACGATAAGAGTGATGAAACATACTGAATACGTAGTGATGAAACATACTGAATACAGACTTACTTTGACGATAAGAGTGATGAAACATACACACATCAACACGGTCTAGGGATATTGCACGATTTTTCATACAAAAGAGGTCTGTTTGAGAAGCTATTAAATTATCCTCGAGATACATGGAGAGATATAATTTTCAGACGAGCAAGTGCTACACCTGAATTTTTAATTATTGTCAATAAATTTTGTTTTATTTGAAATTTGTAAAAACGTGGCAGAAATGAAAACGAAAATGCACTTTTTGCCTGCTTTTTGTATGAAAACGGTCGAACGCAATCTTTTTTTTTTCATTTTCGTCACGTTTTCACAAACTTCAAGTAAAACAGAATTTATTGACTAGAATTGAAAATTCAGGTGTAGCACTTGCTCGTCTGAAAATTATAGCCCCCATGTATCTCAAGTATGCTTTTATGGCTTCTCAAACAGACCTCTTTTGTATGAAAAATCGTGCAATATCCCTAGACCGTGTTGTTGATGTGTATATTAAACTAAAATATCAAACAAATCGTACTAGCATGATTAAATTTGATGAGGATTTTTCAGTTTAATTGTTGTGCTACCGATATAAATGAATGTTATTTCATTTTGGCACAACAATATTACAAAATTCTGCAATACACAATAAGTACTGGACTCGTTACTCTTGCAAATCCCTTCAAAAAATGGCTCGACGTTCATCGCTTACAACTCTTAAAAGGCTCAACCAATTTTGATCAAAAGCTTAATTATTTTTCTTTGTCATTGTGATTTTGAGTTTCTTTCCACGCACAGCTGCGTTATATGACCAAAAAAGTATGTAGAAGAGTACCTTTGAGCTTAGGAGTTTTTTAAATTTATTTTTTATTATAAGATGGGTTAACTCTTGACCTCAATCTTGACCATAAGGTCAAAGATGAGGTCGACGATGGAGCGAGTTAACCCAAAAAATGCCTATAAAGGCACTGGTACTCCCACGCACCGACGGAACACAGCAAGCTGTTTGGCGTCGGACTTCGGTAGGAGGGTGGTCGCGAACCAGACGGTCCTTTACAGAGCCTACCACACCGCATGAGACCATAGGACGACACCTCAGATTCAGAAAAAAATGAAGTGTCGTTGCCTGGGACTGATTACTAGGAGGCAGGTCTCATTTGTGTTTCCTTAGTTGCCTCTTACGACACCCACGGAAAGAGATGGGGTGGTGTTATTCTCAACCGATCACCACACGGTTAAAAATCATTATACTGGAAATGAATGCCCAACAGTTGTAGAAATAATTGAGAAGTAAATAAAAACAATCTTGACCTAAGTACTCTGTATACTTAGCTAAGAACCATCTTGATTACGTCAGCTTTTAAACTTCTTCTTATGTAAGTTTTTTTGTCGTTTTATCTCTTTCCGTGGGTGTCGTAAGAGGCGACTAAGGAAACACAAATGAGACCTGCCTCCTAGTAATCCATCCCAGGCAACGACACTTCATTTTTTTCTGAATCTGAGGTGTCGTCTTATGGTCTCATGCGGTGTGGTAGGCTCTGTGAAGGGCCGTCTGGTTCGCGACCACCCTCCTACCGAAGTCCGACGCCAAACAGCCTGCTGTGTTCCGTCGGTGCGTGGGAGTACCAGTGCCTTTATAGGCATTTTCTGGGTTAACTCGCTCCATCGTCGACCTCATCTTTGACCTTTATGGTCAAGATTGCAGTCAAGAGTTAACCCATAATATAAAAAAAAGTATAGTCAAGTGGGTACCGGTTTGGGTTTTTAACTGAAAAACCCCTATCGAAATCGGTCCATTCGTTTAGGAGCTCGATGCCACAGACAGACACACAAATACACACACGTCAAACTTATAACGCTTCTTTTTTTATGTCGAGGGTAAAAATTATTTCATGTCAGCCTATAGACATAAAATTAAGGCGATTAAACCTCAGGTCACAAAATCTAGTGACAAACGCCTGCCAACCCCACAAAATCCGTCAACGCGACATCTTTCACAATGATGCCTGTCTAAATTTTAATTACAAAATTAACAAACAATAAGACCACTTTGATTCGGACCAAACCAATCAAAATTTATAAGTAATTTTGTAAATATATTTTAGACCGACTATGTGTTTTTTATATAAAATAAATAAATAAAAAAAGAAATAGTTAAACAAAATGGATCATTACTTGTCGACGTATAGGAAGGACTACCTTTGGCCTAATTTGCCTGGTACTGAACCACTTGGAATCCAAGGAGCTGGCCAAGGGGGAGGAGCAGAACAGGGCAAGCGGTTTGCTGAGTATGTTTAAAAAAAAATCCTTAATAATATCCTTAATTCCTTATGATTACTAATATTGTAAACGTGAAAGTTTGTATGTATGGATGTTTGTTCCTCTTTCACGCTAAAACGGCTGGGCCAATTCTGATGAAATTCGGTATGGAGGTAGCTGACACCCTGGATTAACACATAGGTTATACAATTTTCCTCGAATTCCTACGGGAACGAAGGGTGGAAATCTATAGTTATATAATTTTCCTACTTCCAGGCTGGACTGGGAGAAAGAGAAAAACTTAGAATGGGCCAGCTGAATACTCTTCTTAGGCATACTGTAAAAGCCAGTAAGTGGGACGCGAGGGTTTTGCTGTATTGTGGGCGAAAAGCTGACAACCTCTCACCACTTAGCTCTGAATTTATGTCAAACGTGGCATCAAGTGGTTTTTAAACCACTGATACTCTGCCTACCCTGATAGGGATTATAGGCGTGTGCGTATGTATGTACATAATTTTGGAGGACACAAATAATTCTGCGGGTGACTGTAGAAAATTTAATAAGAAAATTGATCAGCGAAAAAATAAAACTTGTGCATTTTTTCGGCGACAAAACTGCGCGAGGCCCGTGCCCTTCGGTAGGGACGTATATAGGCTGATTTACAACATTTATTTTCAGTAATACCATTCAAAGACCGTCTTACACTGGTCACCGTAACAATAGCCAGCATGAATATCACTTTCAGTGCGTTACGACCACTAATTTGGCGTATTTGACTTTCCGGCTGTACGGCAGCTCTCTGTCCTTGTTTTAAAGCTCCTCTACACCTCGGCAGATGCGTACGCCGACGCATCTGCGAGGTCCGATGCATCAGCAGATAGATCACCACGAAGCGTCCACACGTCTGGATGCGTCTGTAGGTCGATTAGTCTGTGTGAATCCTAGACAGACGCAACACGTACAAAATGGACGTTAAGACCGTAGCCGCCGCAGCTATTTATTCATTTAGCACTTTAATTATTATTTAAGTGTGCATTTTTAAGTCTATAGCCGCCATAATAAAACAACGCCAGTTAATAGGAGATCGAACATAACAAAACACAGGTCTACACTACCTCGTGACTCATTGGCAACTGATGCGTCACCAGACGTGTAGACAGACACTAGACGTGCGCGCCGAATCCCTTTGATCCATGGCTCCGTGCCACAAAAACCGCCAAAGACGGATAAGTGACAGACGCGTCTGCAGACGTCAAATACCTATCACGGACGACCAACCCCTTCTACACGTGTAGAGGAGCTATAAAGGTGTAGGAAAGAGATAGAGGTATTTCCATTGTTGTTGTAATCATAACGCATATTGCAGTGTGCCAAAGCTAACCGGCCAGGAGTTAGCCTTCTACCAGGCATGCATGCAGCACACGAGACCTCCTGACTGTCAGTGTCCTCAGTACACAGGAGAAAAGGTCACGTTACCCCCAGGAAAAGATGGGGGATGGACTAGAAACGAGGTGAGTATTTTTCCTATAAGTCAATCAGAGCAGTATATTTAGGAATTGGCGATTTTTTCTCAAGCTATATTTTGATAATTTATTTGTATGAACAGCTATTAACAAAATTTACCGCTTCTTTTCAATTTCACTTGTATTTTTCACCGGAAAATTGTGAAAACCGTAATATTACAATTTCACTAGTGAAATTATTAACTCCTGCGATATTACAAATTGCCTAGTGAAACTGTATATTAGGTTAGGTTAGGCTTTTCCAGGTTCGGTTTGGTTAGTATGCGGGTCATTTCCCAAAGTAAAAAAAAATAGGTTAAAGTTAGGTTAGGTTGCATTAATATGGCTGGTGTTTAAAAGCCTACCAGAAAAGCTCTTATTTTACTTCCAATAAATAATGCTCACCAAAATGTGTTTCCTGAAGTGTTGTAGAAATGAAGCTAATATTCTTTTTAATACATCTACTATACAGGGTTATTTTTTAATCAGTACACAAATTTTTTGTACGTAAACTTAATGAAAATTTAACAGACCCGTATTTTTTTGTTTTGTATCGTTTCATATAAAAATTTCAAGCTAGATCGTCTGAAGCATGAAAATAAATCAATTTTTTTGTATGGAAAAAAAAATAACTTCGTCCAATTGACTTGAAACTTGGTAACAGTACTCTTCAACACAATTTGTGACACCCGTGTTTCTGCGTTTTACAAAATTCATCCTCTAAGACGTTAAAAAGGGGTATCAAAATCGAAAATTTTGGAAAAAAAATAATTTTTTTTTCGTCTTATTTACGTTCTATCAACGTTACTGACACCGTAAGAAAAATTTGTGTACTGATTAAAAAGTAACCCTGTATAAAAATAAGTCGGGTTTTCCTTCCTGACGCTATAACTCCAGAACGCACGAACCGATTTCCACGGTTTTGCATTCGTTGGAAAGGTCTCGGGCTCCGTGAGGTTTATAGGATACTTTTTATTTTTCAAAAAATTAGGACGCGGGCGGAGCCGCGGGCGGAAAGCTAGTGGCATATAAACATATGTAAATACCGTTAAAGTTAATTTCAAACAAAATATTTTATATTATTGCTAAATAGATGTTACCAATATTTTATTTTATGACTTTCATTTTAGTATGAAATGAAATGAAAATCATAAAATTAATATTATAAAACAGTCCGTCCACGTCCATGTGAAAAAAGGGACATTTCACAAAGTATCGAGAATTTATAATCCTTACTAAGTCAAATCACAATATTACGGTTTTGACAATGTTACGGTGACATCTTTTGGTCCATCCATATCATTGTTGGGGACCTACCACCTTCAACCTTCCTTTTCATCTTATTTTATTGAATTATTATTTTTTTCCAGCTCATGGGACCTCTCTTGGACCCAAAACTGTTTCCAGTGCGCATGGGGGCTGCTCCAGAAACGGCCAGTTCAAAATACAATCAACCTAATGCGTTCTTAGATAAGGTAAGACAATATCTTGTTATTTTTGTTAACGCTTCTTTTATACCAAGTTATTTTTTAATCAGTAAGTACCTACGCAATTTTGTACGTAAAATTTATGAAAATTTAACAGACCGGTTTTTATTTTATTTTATATCGTTTCATATAAAAATTTCAAGCTAGATCGTCTGATGCATGAGAATAAATCAAAAGTTTTGTATGAAAAAAAAATATATCGTCCAATTGTCTTGAAACTTGGTAATAGTACTCTTCAACACAATTTGTGACACCCGTGTTTCTGCGTTTTACCAAATTCATCCTTAAAGTTAAGACGTTAAAACGGGGTACTAAAATCTAAAGATTTTGTATAAAAAAAAATTTCCTCCTTATTTTACTTTCTATCATCGTTACTGACATCGTAAGAAAAATTTGCGTACTGATTAAAAAGTCAACCTGTATATGTATTATGCCTCCCTGATTAACGTCAACAAAACGGAAAGTGACAATATTATATTTAAAGTAGCATTAACTTTATTAGCCGTATCTGCAACTGAGCCTAAGAAATCCACATAACAAGTAACCAGCGTATAAAATAGAATATAAAAAATCTTTATTTTATAGGACACTAGCTTTCCGCCCGGGACTTCGTCCCCGTGGCACCTTTTTAATTTTTTTCTTTCATAAGAACCTTCTCCTGACAATAAGGAACACAACAAAAAAGAATCATCCAAATCGGTCCAGCTTTTCTCGAGTCTTGCGCTTACCAACAGATTTAGTGATTCATTTTTATATATAAGATTCAGGATGCCCCTTAAAATAAGTCAAGATTACATTTAATACATACAAACATACATTCGTTCTTTTGACTCTACTGACTACGCCTATTCGCAAAGGTGCAGTCTTCCCCAGAGAAGAGTAGGCAAGAAACTCTGAGGGTGCTCTTTTTAACCGCATTACAATTTTTTTTTTGTTTTAACTAAATCTAAAATTATTTTAGAGCTGAGTATAGGTACAGTAATCATTGCGACCGAAATATGTAAGCGCGCCGCGCGCTGAGAGTGTCTCATTACTACTCATGGATTGCGCCCACAGCCGCCGCGCAGACTAAAGGACTTAAGGAGACGTATTTTTGAAACAATAGAATTCCAATTCGCATACGAATTGACAAGATTCGCATGTGATTTGCAACATACGTCTCCTGGTCCATGAACCACAACGCGTGCTACAAATTAGCGATACGCGGTGTACGAAGTCTCATCATCTCAATCTCTAGATCTAGTACGAATCTCAATGAACAGTGACCACATTTTTCTGATTTCTTCCTTATTGTATAAGGTGTTACAAAAAAACCCCAAAAAAACAGATAATTCAAAATTAATTAAAATTTAGCTTATTGCGCAGCCCTATTACAAATATAACAAGTATGTCATATTAATTATATGAAACTTTCATTTTGAAAGATGTCAAACCATGCAACTGATGACTAGACTTGCGACTATTTCACTTTTAAAATTGAATTTTGGAATTTCTTTTTTTTGATTTTTTTTTGAAACATCTTGTATATCATGTTTGAAAAACCCTGGTCTTAGGATTTTCGAACCGCCATATGGCCTGTTGTCAATCTGCAACAGCTGAGTCCGATGGTAACCTTTGAAGTGACTCTTATACATGACCTTGCTTTCAGCTCCAACAAAAATACCCGATGCTGTACAGCATACTACAAAATGAAGCGTCTCCTGAGTTGAAACAGAGGATAGACAGGGACAGGAATAAAACCACGTACCAAGTGGACTATTGCGAATCAGGTATATTAATTATTCACTCGTTTTCCGCCAGAGGCTTCGCCCGCGAGGATTACAGGTTATATCGTGCCCAGGTATGGGATAAAATGTAGTCTATGTCCTTCTCCAGGGTCTAATCTATCACTATTCTAAATTTAATCCCAATCAGTTCAGTAGTTTAGGCGTGAAAGCGTAACAGACAGACAGTAAGAGTTACATTCGCATTTATAATATTAGTAGTGATTGTCTCGGCAGGTGTTAGTCCAGAAAGTGGCCATACATACATATAGTATTTAGACTTTAGTTTTACCTCCGCCATACAAACTGCTGCAAACTTGTCTGGTATTGATCTTCGCATCTATGCACAACGTCTTAAAATAACTCGATACCGCGTTTAAGCCATCTTTCACTGCCGAACTTGACTCTGAACCTCCTCTGTGCTCTTCTATAGATATTTCTTCATTTTGTACAGGACCTGGAGCGAAATTCGAAGGTCTACAAAGAGCCCAGGACTCAAGCGGCACCCAGCCATGTGCACAGCCCATGCGGTTACCAGGAGACCCTTGTAGAGTGGGACCCAAGCCGAACTTCGCCTCAGTCAAGAGCATATCGAAGCAAGGTGCTTCAGGAATGGGAGTCGACGTTAGAAACAAATGCGGTAAGAATTTATGATCATCGTGAATTGCTTGTAGCCCAGTGGCACTCGCTGATCTCAACCGGTCAGTGAGGTTAAGCAACGTACACAGAGGCGGGGAACTTGATGGGTTTCCGTGCTTCGTAGGCCACGTTAAGCTGTCGGTCCCGGCTGTTGTCTATTGACTACAGTCGTTAAAACTAAGTCTGAGGCCATTGTGCGGTTTGAAAAACTCTGACACCAAGATTAGCCGTTTGCCACACACTTGACAACACCTGAGAAGATCATCATCAGCCTACATAGATTCGTCCCAATCAATGGGCACGGGGCTTACCTCCGTCCATCACGCTGCTAGCCCAATGTTGGGCGGTACGATCTATGAATCCATTAATTATATCAAAATAGCTTTTTGCTTACGACTTCATGCGCGTGATCACTCTTCGGCCCTGGCAATTTAACAGCTTTTATGAAATTTCACAAAAAAACACGTAAAAGTGCGATCAGGCGTGACACTAAACTTTAAAAAATTACAAAGTTAATAAACAAAATAGTAAAAATCAGACTGGTGTTTATCGACGAAATTAAAATAAAAACCTTGAATAAGTTAGGCAACAATAAAATAAAATCTCAAAAACAAATTCACCTATTGCCAATTATTTTTTGATGAGTAAACTTGAATAGAATAGACTAGAAAAAATGTTTATTTCCACACCACAAATTACAGATAAATAATAAATGTATTTACCTTACGTAGTTTACATTATGGACAGGATGTAGGATATGGGATGATAGGATATTGATATTCATCATCAATTGTTGCAGAAACATCATCAGCGGTCCCCCCCCTCGGCAGGACAGAGTACCAGGACGGAGTTTCGAAGCTCGGAGCCATCATCATGCGAGACAAACTTCACAGGAGACAATGACACACGCAAGCAAAATACACCACTACCATTTGCAACAGTTGTTTTCTTTATAACCAACTTCAAAATGAGGAGGTTCTCAACCGAGTGTATGTTTTTTTTTGTATGTTTGTTATGCAACAACTCCGGTAATTGTCCGAAAAAGTATACAGGTGGTCCCATTGTTACCAAGTCAGGATCTGATGATGAAATCCCAGGGAAATCGAGGGCAACCTTCTCATTTCAAAGGCACTTAAAACGATTTACAAAGGCCCGCGCTAAGGTTTTCCCTTGTGTCGTGGGTCCCTCGAAACAAACATAAAGACAGACACAAAAATCCATGATCCGAGAACAAACATTTGCTTTTTACACAAATGTTTGCCCCGACTGGGAATCGAACCCAGGACCCATCGAAGAGGCAGCGCCACTACCACTCGAACACGTATGTACTTTGGGACTACCCATATATATTTTATCGAAATTGGTATATAAAATTAGAGGTCCTATAATTTATTAACTCATCAACGCCTAACGAAGGTTCCCTTAATAAAAGAGGCAAAAAATAAGAAAGCGTTTTACGAAATTCCCAGTGTTTCCCAATGGTCAGATTGATGGTCAGACTGGTCTAGTTCCTCCCACAGCCCCCAAGTATCCTGTAGGGACTTAATAAAAACACAGAAAGATAAATAGAAGTTTATGTATAAAAACAGGTAAATAATCTGTCAAGTAGGTGGAGATCTGGCGCTTGAGATAAGTTCTCCTCGTTTATATAGCGTTCCTTCTCTTCTGCCTTGTTCTTCTGCCTTGTCTTCTCTTCTGACTGTGTGCGTGTATTCTTGGACCTTGGGCCGATGGACTGTTCCTCTTTTATGTTCTGTTTTGTTGCTCTCATCGTGTTGCCGGAGAACAACGGCGCGGGCGTCTGATGTGTTGCGTTCTCTGAAAAAAAGTCAATTTAATTTGAAATATTTGCCATCGTACGAATTACTTGGTTGGCAGTCGTCACTGCCGTCACAGTTTTGAGTTCAACCTCCAGTTGGAGCAAGGTTTTTTCGAAGTCTGATCATGCTGAAAATTGGTCACGATTCAGTCACATAAAAACTTGATTCAGTCACCCCTCCGTTCGAAAGATAGGCGGTGCGAGAGAAGCGTTTCATTGGCACCGCCATCAATACCCGCTCGTAACTTTTGAAGGAGGCTATGACAAAGTCTGGTTTTTGGTATGTAGAATGATTGAATCGTGACCGAATTCGAGGCAATCGAGAACTAATAGATGTGACAGCTTTTAAGGTGCTTCTTTAATACAAAAGCTTGCTAAGTTGGTTCAACCATAGAGACAAATATAATTACTTAGATCGCGCTACAGAAGTTTTTAAAAAAAACATCAGCTAAAAATTAACATACCTTCCAAGCGAAATCAGCCGGTCAATATCAGGCGGCCCCGCTCTCCTCACTTCACTGGCTGACGTCATCGTGACCCTCAGAGGGGCGGGGGGAGGACTCGCGGGGGGCGAGGAAGCATTAGAAGCAGAGGCCGGTGACGACGAACCAACTGCAGAGTCTCTTTTAGCTGAGGATTCGGAGCCAGACGTGGACCGGCGCCGGGGGGGGACCGAGGGCCGCGCGCGGGGGGAGGATTGTGAGGGGAAAGCTGCTGGGATGTGGAGGGAGACCTTTAAGACGCAGCTGTCGTCGTCTGATCCGCCGAGGGTCTGGAAGAAAGAAGTTTGATTTAGGAAGGTTATCTTTAGCAGTTTTTGGCGCAAAAGATGCGCGTCGTTTTACAAATATCTACTCTTTATTGCACACAAATAACATAACAATAAAACAAAAACAAATGTGCATCATTTAGTGTACAATGCGGCGGCCTTATTGCTAATGAGGTCGTTTTGATCGTGAATTTCCACAAAATCCTACTAATATTGTGAATGCCAAAGTTTGTGAGGAAGTATGAATGTTTGTTACTCTTTCACGCTCAAGCGGCTGGACCAATTTTGATAAAATTTGGTCTGGAGGTAGCTGACACCCTGGATTAAACACATAGGCTACATAATTTTTCCAAATTCCCTCGAGAACGAAGTCCCGGGCGGTCTGTGCGATCAGTTAAAAGCTTTACCATAGCAGTGTCCCGGAAGTCAAATGGCAGTTGGTCCACTGCCAAATCCTGGGTCGTGATCAAGCGTAATGACTTGACCTGCCAAATCCTGGGTCGTGGTCAAGCGAACCCTGGATAAAAAAATGGGCCAAAAATGCTAGAAAGAAGAAGATAATTTAGTAAAGATAAGAAGTGTTACCTCGTTATAATCGCTGGCGGAATCGTTGGAGTCTGGCGCGGAGTCTGTCCTGCCAGCCGGAGTGCATACCACGCCGCTGCTACCACACTCCTCGCTGCTCCTCACCCTGGAGACCAAGAGAGTGATTCCACTTATCAATGGCGGCTTCTTCTTCTTATCGACTAGGTAAGTGTGTGGCGAACTTGGTTAACCCTGATGTCAGAGTTTTCAAACCGCAAAATGGGCTCTGACTTGGTTTTAACGACTGGTAATAGTCAATCGACAACAGCCGGGACCGACAGCTCAACTTGTCCTCCGAAGCACGGAAACGCTCGTGATAAATTGCCTGTCACTCATCAGGTTCTCTGCCTCTGCGTACGTTGCTTAACCTCACTGATCGGTTGAGATCAGCGAGCGCCACTGGGCTAACAGCGCTTCGCTACTCGACTTACCTCGTGACAATGGTCATTGCGGAGGAGAGCGATCCTGATGAGGTATCTGATGCAGTTTCCCGCCGTCTGCTCCGGCTGTAAGACTTCTCACTGGAAAGAGGAAATAGAAAATCATTCGCAACTTCTCAAAAGATACGAGGTAGATCTTGGTCTTCTGCGACTCAAAATGAGACTTAAGTATTTAGAAAGAGAGAAAGACAAATTTATTATAACGGACATCACAACACATATAAGAGGCAAGATTAAACAGTAAAACACGATCACGATACACTACATAAAGACAATAACAAATACAATAGCAAACTAGCTTAAGATCGCTACGAGTGGTGATCGGTTGAGAATAACACCACCCCATCTCTTTCCGTGGGTGTCGTAAGAGGCGACTAAGGAAACTCAAATGAGACCTGCCTCCTAGTAATCCATCCCAGGCAACGACACTTCATTTTTTTCTGAATCTGAGGTGTCGTCCTATGGTCTCATGCGGTGTGGTAGGCTCTGTAAAGGGCCGTCTGGTTCGCGACCACCCTCCTACCGAAGTCCGACGCCAAACAGCTTGCTGTGTTCCGTCGGTGCGTGGGAGTACCAGTGCCTTTATAGGCATTTTCTGGGTTAACTCGCTCCATCGTCGACCTCATCTTTGACCTTATGGTCAAGATTGAGGTCAAGAGTTAACCCATTTTATAATAATAATGATAAAAAAAAAGAGTTGTAGGGTCCGAGACAAAGGGTCCTCAACTCAGCTAGGTATATGTTGCGACTCGGGAATCAGGATATGAGACCGCGAGCCACAACGCTGGTTTTCAGTGAGTCCCATAACCAAGTGACGAACGAACGTCCGTGGACGAGACATAAATTTTTAGGAATAATGAAAAATGGAAAATACATATGTTACAAATAAATATAATACATAATTAAACAGATGTGTCAATGTGGTGAAATAGTGGGTTGAGGTGTGTGTAAAATGTGTGTGCACGATGCCAACAGGAGATTGCCCCTTAGAAGTGTGTATAGGTACCGTCGACAGCAACAAAATCAGCTATAGTTATGTAGCTATAGATGATTTTTCGAGTGCAATGTTTTTCTAAAATTAGGACAGAATCCTTCACTTAGCTCAAATTCCACAACTCATAAGGAAGTTCTCACTGTTATGCACCTTTTAAACCACAGTTTGGACAATTCTGTAATATGTAAGTATTTATTCGAAGCCGAAAACAGTTACGCGTATAATCTCGCAGACGATCGTGACGTCACTATCTCGCACATTTGATTACAAAGCGCTCGTAGCCTAGTTTGGTTTTTAAACCGTGTGGTGATCGGTTGAGAATAACACCACCCCATCTCTTTCCGTGGGTGTCGTAAGATGCGACTAAGGAAACACAAATGAGACCTGCCTCCTAGTAATCCATCCCAGGCAACGACACTTCATTTTTTTCTGAATCTGAAGTGTCATCCTATGGTCTCATGCGGTGTGGTAGGCTCTGTGAAGGGCCGTCTGGTTCGCGACCACCCTCCTACCGAAGTCCGACGCCAAACAGCTTGCTGTGTTCCGTCGGTGCGTGGGAGTACCAGTGCCTTTATAGGCATTTTCTGGGTTAACTCGCTCCATCGTCGACCTCATCTTTGACCTTATGGTCAAGATTGAGGTCAAGAGTTAACCCATCTTTAAAAAAAAAAAAAATAGTGGCGCTCGCTGATTTAAACCGAGTGAGGTTAAGCAACGGGCAGGGTACCTGCGTGGTGAATAAAGTGGCAATTTATCACGAGCATTTGATTGACTACAGTGTTGTTAAACCAAGTCAGAAGCCATTTGGTGGTTTGAAAACTATGATAAATTCTGATTTACATATTGGATAATTTCAAATTAGTACCAATTCGAAAATTAAGGATGTGAATCAACCAAAGGAATTAAAAAAAAATCCCTAAAAAATCTTAAAATTATTTTCGTCTCTCCATAACATTTGTCCGATCAACTGAGAACTTCGTATTCTTCTTCTTATCGTGTAGGTATAGTCAAGTGTGTGGCGAACTTGGCTCACCCTGGTGTCAGAGTTTTCAAACCGCACAATGGCCTCTGACGTGGTTTTAACGACTGTAGTCAATCGACAACAGCCGGGACTGACAGCTTAACGTGCCCCCCGAAGCACGGAAACGCTCGTGATAAATTGCCACTTTGGTCACCCATCAGGTTCCCTGCCGCTGTGTACGTTGCTTAACCTCACTGATCGGTTGAGATCAGCGAGAGCCACTGGGCTACGGGCGCTTCAAATTTCGTATTAGTAAGTTCCTTGGGAAAAGTTGTTAAGTTTTAGGTGGAGAACCCCAGAGAAACCCTTATGTTTCGCATGAATAAACCCATCAATATGCAGTCCTCGTGTATGTTACTTAAAGTCAGCTAGTAGTGAGTATACAATATAGTAGTTAGTAGTGAGTACGTACTTGGGTAGTAGCGGGGCGTGTGGCGCGGGGGTGCCGGTGGCGGCGGCCCCGTGCAGGAACTGTTCCCGCGACCACACGCGCCGCGCCGCGCCCTCCGCGCTGCACGCCGCCGCCTCTTGCGCCGCGCATCTGCAAGACAAACGCCATACATAAAGCGCTTTATTCATTTCCCATCTTCCTGGACAGAGCATTACTAGGAAACGAGAGATTAAGAATCTGTCTTATATCTTATCTGCTCCTCCCGCTTGTCGTTAATCAAAACCGTATGGTGATCGGTCAAAAATAACACCATCCCATCATTTTCCGTGGGTATTGTAAGAGGCGACTCAGGACTGCAGCAGTTGCCGTTGGGGCAGGCTGCAACCACTACGTTGTTTACTTTCGGAGGCTGAGTAGAAACCGGTAATTTCCACAGCAGCTTTTCAAGGGAATCAAATATATGATCTTCAAGTTTACACTGTTTATTTTCTTATATCTTCGCAAAAAACACACTTAGTATTTTATTAGTCATATAAGTGGTATAATAACTCAGCCCGCCTCGGCAGCAGCGTGGCGAGACTGTGCGGGCTGGAGTGCGCGAGGTGGATGTATTTTAATTACCTTAATTAAACGATCAATTTTCGCATCAATCGACGTCATTCACGCAGACATTGTCAATCGCAAATCACTCTTTCATGATCCAATCCAGTCAGCTTCGTATAGGTTTAGGTTTAGCTTTGGTAAACATGTTCAAACCGCAATCGAGGGTAGGTGCCCTGCCTCTGTATACGTTACCTTATCTTACTCATCAGTTCAAATCAGCGAGCGCTACTAGTCTACGAGAGCTTCATGACAAATTTTCGCTTAACAACATAAAGTCAACCCATGTTAGCCCCATACTACAAAGTGAATTTTAAATCACCCACATTAGTCCCATACTATTCGTACGAGTTAACTTGAGACTTGGGCCGTCAACTTCACCTTCAATGTACGGTGGGCAAAATGATAAAATATCAAAAATATACAAAGATGTAGCATCTTTGTTACAGATACGTGTCTAGGATCTCTTTCGATGTTTTGTCATTAAGCACACCTTACACCGAAGATGACGTCATCGGCAAAGGTCTCAAGTTAACCCAAACGGGTTATAGGACTACAAAGTGAATGTAGGCTGTATACTAACTCAGCCCGCCTCGGCAGCAGCGTAGCGAGGCTGCCGGGGCTGGAGTGCGCGAGGTGGATGTAGGCCTCGTGCAGCAGCTCGGCGGGCAGCGTCCACAGCTCGGCCTGCCGCTCCACCAGCTGCCGGACCACGTTGATCACGTCCGCGCGCTCGGAGAGTTGTTCCGCGCTGGAAATTACATCAATACCTATAAATAAAAATACTATATACTCTAAGCGGTGATAGCCCAGTAAGCGGTGATAGCCCAGTTGGTAATGAGCCAGACTTGTAATCCGAAGGTCGCGGTTCAAATCCTGGTGCGGGCCTGTACCACTAAATTCGTCTTTTCGGATTTATGTACGGATTTCTATTTATCACTTGCTCAACGGTGAAGGAAAACATCGTGTTCATCCAAGAAAATTCATTTTCGAAAGACGAGCGGTCCACCAACCCGCATTGGGCCAGCGTGGTGGACTATGGCTTAAAGTACCCTTCGTATTTCGAAGGGAGGCCCGTGCCCCTCGGTGGGGACTTATATGGGCTGGTAAGAATACTCTAAGGCCCACACTAAGGTTTTCCCCTTGTATCATGGGTCCCTTGGAACATACATAAAGACAGACACAAACACCCATAACCCGAGAACAAATATCTGTTTACACAAATATTAGGCCCACATGGGAACCTTCGATCAACATTTATCATTAAATTTTGAACTTGTTTTTTAGTTTTGAAATTTTTAGATGCTTCCCGAGTCGAGGAATATTCACAAATATTTTTTTGAGAAAGGAATTTTTCTGGCGCAAATGGGATTTAAAACCAAGACCCCAGGATTTCAACAAAACAGTAAAATACAGGGAATGAGACCCATTTGACTTGAAGGCACAATAGCTCAGTTACTGCAATTCCTAAAATTGTTCACTAATACCAAAACAAGTCTGTACTTTGCACAGAATACCTACAGCACAGCATTCAATGTTCACCAGCAGAAAAAAATCACCTGGCAGCCTCATTTGGCTTGTTCCGATGCAGGATGTTAGGAGCGAAGACTGTCGCCAGGTTAGCAGCGTCCATCTTGTTTCCCGCTTCCCTGTCGTCTTCGGAATGAGTAGCCAGCTCCGCGAGGAACGAGAGGAGGGCGTTGAGGGTGTCTCTGTGGGCTGCTGGCAGGAGCTGGACGATCAGCTTCAGAGCTTCCCATTGGAGACGACGGTTGCGGATTTCTGGAACGAATTCAAATAAACTTAATTTAATCTAAGATACGCCTGAAGATTATGTAATCGAAACCGGTCGCATAAAAAGTGGAACTAGTGTAAAAATCCTGTCTTTCATTGGTAATATGGAGTTCCATCAAGATGCAAGAACACAAAGTATAAACTACTTAAAATAATTTGTGAGCTACATTTGCAGATCTTTTTCGTTATTTACCTACTTTTGCGCTATGCAATGTACTACCACGAAACCGCTGAAACATGAAAAAATTAGACTTGGGAGAAATTCCACTGGGAAATCATTCAGAATGATGGTTTTAGTTCAGGGTTTCAATACACCCTGTAGAGGTATAATAAAGATATATTTTAAAATAAACGGTCAGACCGTCTTTGAAACAGAAAGTCAATGTAGGTTGGGTACCACAGACCGAAAAAAATAGTGCAGGAAGACATCCATCCTCTGGAGTGCATAGCCCGAGTCTCTTTACAGTCCCAGTGAATAGGCATCTTCTGGGTGAGCTCGCTACATCCTCGACCACATCTTCGCCCCTGGGCTAGATTGTGGTCAAGAGCAAACCCATTAGTTATGAAAAAAAACAGCTGAAAACTAGCGTTGGGGCCTCGGCTTCAACACATGCTGAGCTGTGTCCTGTAACCTGTTTGACATCGCACTACAGCACAATCCACTATTTATATTTTATACGTTTGTCGTTTTCTGTATATTGTGTTCTGGTCCTGTGTTTTATATTTTATTTTATTTTTTATTTTCTTTGTGTTGTAGTGTTTTATGTCAAATAAATGTCTTGAATCTTGAACTTACTTTGCGTCTGTAAGAAGGCTGGGTACAGCTCTCTACAGAGCAAGGGATCAGGCAGGTCCCTAAGGAACTCCTTGAGAAGGGTGGCCACGTCATGAGGGCACACTGCCGCGTCCAGCGCCGCCTCCTGGCCTCGCTCCCATTCTTCTCTTAACTGGAAAGGAGAAATGGACACATTGGCGTATTGGGTTTATTTTAAGGGCGGGGCCAGCGGGCCTGGCAAAAAAATCCTGGGATGGGCCATACCGGGGGCACGGCCTGCCCCCTATATATATGTACGCCTGTGAATAGGCAACATATACAGGGCTTTAGGTATCTCTCTTGCAACCTCTCGGGTGGTAAATAATTCCATGAAACTGAACAATTTTCCCCACGGAACATAGGTCAAAATACGAAAAAAAAAGTTTAACCTCCCATACAAAATGCGCTATAAACTGATGAAGTTTGTATGGGAACTTAATATGAAAACTAAAGCCCTTTATATGAAATTTCAAGAGAAGGAGGTTCTCAATTCAGACTATATCTTTTGCACTAATTTGGGACGTAATGTGATAACCACCTCTAGAACGCAACGCAACATTTTATATTATTGCAATGATCATTAATTTCATCTTAACATATAAAAATGTAGGTCCTGACTTACTGATTCATCATGGCCCTGAGGGCCAAAGGCACAAAGGTTCTTTTTATAACGTAGGCCCTTGCCTATGGAAGGATTTTACGATATTCCCACGGGAACGAAGTCCCGGGAATCCGCTAGTATATAAAATAATAACGCAACACTTTAACATAGCCCCGTATACTCTTAAACGAAGTGGGTCAACTTCGACGCACGTTTGAAAACATCTAATTCCGTCCTTTGGTTGGTACAGAACTACAGAAGCGGTTTTAGGTGAGGGCCTCAGAAAAAAAAATTGCAGAAATCGAATAATGCATAGATATTTCTTGTGCATTCAGAAAATCTCTATTGTTTAAGATTCTCGCGGTTATTTTCACAATGTTTAAACATATTATAACGGGTTCTTACCATGATTTTCATTTGAAATGAATAATATCTGATATTTCGGCGCTGTTGCAAGCACCATGGTCACGGATGAACTGGAGAACTGAGGGTAGTGTTAAGAGATCTTGATAAGAACCCGTTATAAATATGTTTAAAAATAGTATATAATCTGTTTAAGACAAGCCACACTCTGTTTATATTAGGTCCAAATAGCCTAAATACGTCTCTGATCAAAATTCGCACGCGCTTAGGTATGCGCCTGTAAGCCACGCCTGCTCTATAGTTAGTAGCAACATTGTGATGGTTCAATCCACGGTTGAAGGATAGTTTTCAAACATTTCAGCCGAATTACCTTCGAAGACGTTAGTTGCGTCTTTGTTGTTAGGTAACCAATTAGTGACAGAACAGAAGAGAAAAGAATAGTTGGGGCAGAAAGTTTTTAAGTGGCAGCCGCATACTGGAAGGTGTGGGGTGGCGCAGGATGTGAACGTCTT
Source organism: Aproaerema taeniolella (assembly GCA_949987775.1). Classification (NCBI taxonomy): domain Eukaryota; kingdom Metazoa; phylum Arthropoda; class Insecta; order Lepidoptera; family Gelechiidae; genus Aproaerema; species Aproaerema taeniolella. Next base: position 3,082,292 of record OX465245.1, read on the forward strand.
TGGGGGAGCTTAGGACAGCCTCTTGTATAACACAGAATGTCTAGTATCTTAGGAGATTACCTACCATCTTCTGGACGTAAACTCACATGACTGTGTTACATATCCTTTACATCCAATTGATTGTGAGCAATTTATCTTAGATAGTCCAGTTGGTAATGAGCCGTAATTGTAACCAGGATTTAACCTGGTGCGGGGCCTGTACTCTAAATTCGTCTTTTCGGATTTATGTACGGATTTCTAATTAATTATCACTAGCTCAGCGGTGAAAGAAAACATCGTGATGAAATCAGTCTAAGAAAATTTGCTTTCGAAAGACGAGTGGTCCACCAGCCTGGATTGGGCCAGTGTGGTGGACTATGGCATAAATCCCCTCCGTGTTTCGAAGAGCGACCCGTACCCCTCAGTGTAGTCGCATATGGGTTGGTAAAAATAATAATTACCTGTCTAACTCTCTTCTTAGAAGCAGATACCCTGAAGAGGCCTAGCGTGCGTAGGCCATGCCGTCGAAGGTGCGCCAAGCACGCTGAGACCAAGGCCGGGACCCTGGGGCCCCCTCCACCAGCCTCTTCGAGACCAGCCCAGCCCCAGTCGCCAGAGTCGCAGGATTCACTCTGGAAGAAAGAGAGATGATATGTCAGGTAGGTAGACACGTTGAAGTACGTTGAGTCAGATTTGTAACCTGATAAATGCACCCCCCTTCCTATTATGGTCTAGGGCCCACCCCAGGATGTTGGGTTATCGATTCGAAAGTCCATAATGGACGCCAAAATACTGACAGCATCACTTCAGCATCATACATAAATCAATTAAAAATCAAATAATTAGCTACAGCCGAGAAGTCTACATATATATGGTAGGTGATCTATACTTAAGTAGCAGTACTCACTTATTTATTAGATGCTAAAAGACAATACAATATTCCGTTTAGTTACTTATGAGTACACAGCGTATTATTTAATTTTCGCCAGTCCCCCCTGAAAAATAATTTTATGAAACGTGAGGAGTATATAAGGACTAGTGTACAGTAAAACGCTTTCGTCCCACTAATTTCGTCCTACAGCATGTCTAGGAAGAGTTGGCAGCTGATATTTGTTTTTTTTTGGTGGACTATGGCCTTAATCCCCTTTGTGTTTCGAAGGGAGGCCCGTGTCCCTCAGTGGAGTCGTGATAAATATGAAATAACATCATATAATGCAACTTAGTCTACTTTTCCGATACCCACGGGAATAGCTGAGGTGGTGTCGCAACCACCTCGTTAAGCCTACAAATCTCCACGTGCCAGCGCTTCAGTACCAGGGGTTCATGGTAAGCGAAGAGTTCGCCCGCCTCGGTTAGCGATAGAAAATAAATAACTGTTATGGCGGGCTATTTTCGTATGAAGATAGCTTATAGCGTCATGTGATAATTTTATCACGACCTTAATGAAACTGAGCATCAGAAGGCCGGGCAGGTAACATGATATTCATGACGTCAGAGCAACGTCATCATACGTCAAAACTGACCTATTATCTGTGAGTGCGTGGTGTTTTTACACAGTGCTTTTTACAACGTTTTTATGACTTCGTGGGTGGTCAGAAAGACGTGTGTGATTTTTAAGCCACACATGTCTTTCTGGGGATATTATAACTGAACGTGTTTATCTGTGTGTCTGTCTGTGAAATCGTAGCTCCTAAATGAATGGACCGATTTCGATGCGGTTTTTTTTGTTTGAAAGCTGACGTAATTGATAAAAGCTAATAAACATTTTTTTCCATTTCTCGTACTTAGGCAATCAGCATAACTAGCATGGCCACCGACAAACTCGCACGCCACAACACGTCGGTGACGATAAAACTTCAAGTTGTGCAAGGGCACCGTGCAAATTCTTGCTCGCCTGGCGTTGTCATTTCATCAGTTTTCACGGTGTTTTTTTTTTTAATTATAAGATGGGTTAACTCTTGACCTCAATCTTGACCATAAGGTCAAAGATGAGGTCGACGATGGAGCGAGTTAACCCAGAAAATGCCTATAAGGGCACTGGTACTCCCACGCACCGACGGAACACAGCAAGCTGTTTGGCGTCGGACTTCGGTAGGAGGGTGGTCGCGAACCAGACGGCCCTTTACAGAGCCTACCACACCGCATGAGACCATAGGACGACACCTCAGATTCAGAAAAAAATGAAGTGTCGTTGCCTGGGATGGATTACTAGGAGGCAGGTCTCATTTGTGTTTCCTTAGTCGCCTCTTACGACACCCACGGAAAGAGATGGGGTCGTGTTATTCTCAACCGATCACCACACGGTTAGGTGTGCTTGAACTGCTGATCTGCCAAATTCAGGATCATGATCTAGCGTTCTTCGAATGTAAATCGGAGCAAAGCACATCTCAATGCTTGATATGGTGCTCTAAGCTCTGCTAGGCCTACAATCTCTTTGTCCAGCTTTTTTTTTAATTGGCGTGGCACGACATGTGCATTTGCCACAAACCTGATCATCATTTGGTTAAAACTTGGTTGACAAATGTTACCTGCTACAGTGACAAACACAAATCAGCCGAGATTTGTTTTGGTTCTATATTATTTTACGTTGTGTGGGGTCGTAATATCTTAGTACTCCAAAATCGACATCTTCACCTGCAGCTCCAGCACAAACTCGCGCTCGGCTCACGCTGAAACTTCACTTTAATTGCGCGAGGGTCCCGCGTAAAGGCTTGCTCGCCCTATGGCGTTGTCAATGTTGACATTTTGACATAGGACCGCGGTGTTGTCGCGGCGCTGTCACTATCGTACTCGGCCTGCTGCTAGGAGTAATCCACATATTACGTCACAGCGTATGGGGGTGGGGGTGGGTCATACCAAACGTGACAGTACATGTTAAAGGGATACCAAAACAGCTTGACATAGGAGGGGAGGGGTTCAAAAAGTCGAAATTTTGCGTGACGTAATATGTGGACGGCACCCTAGTGGTGCACCCTGCAGATCAACGGACGATGCTCTGACATATTACAACCCGTAATGGGTTACTCTACTTGATATTGGCGACTTCGCTATTCTATATGTTAATGTTGAATTACTCTGACATTGGCAAAATCATGACATTGTGGACGCCATTTTTTAAAGCATTGCATTATATTTATTTCTTTATACAGTTTATGTTATTAATTTTGTAAAAAAATGAGGAAATTCAGTAGCTATTGTACTGTAATTTATGACTGTGTGCTTGTCTCCAAAATAGGAACATTTATTACGCCAATTCTGATACATAAAAGTGGTCCGGACAACATACGTTTGGATTCCATGTTTCAGAACAGATGGATAACTTGTGGACCAGATCATGCAAGAAATAGGTAAGCAATTTACACATACATAACTTAAGCTCACGCCTTCGTCTCATTGGGGTAGACAGAGACCACAGATTGCCACCTGCTACGATCCAAACATACCTCTTTCGCTACTTCTACATTCATAATTCGCTCCACAATTGCTCTTCGGATTTGGGTACTCCTAACACGGCCTTTTGTTAGTACATTACCAATTCAGTCTAAGTACGTTCGCCTCGGGTAATTCACTCGTTAAAGCTGTTGTCGATAAGATTATCATACGAATCAGACCTATAAAAAACAAATTCCCCAAGGATTCCAGTATCCCGAAGGATTTTTCTTTAAAACAACGATGATAATATTATTTTATAGCGCACGATTATATTCCCTTTTGTGCTAGGCAGTCACAGAATTATTAATCGGTAGAAAAATCTACCTTTCGTCGCAAGCAATGAAGAGAACACTGTCACCGTCCCGCCCCTTTTGGCCAGGTCCTTTCTTGTACGTGTCAAAAAAAAGTCAAAAAGTCAAATTTTTTTTTCATAGAACATACGAAGTGCTGCTTGAAAACGTCATAAAAACACATTAGCAAAATCAACGTAAATCATTGAGCAAAATAGTGAATTACATCAGCATTTTTGACTTTGCGCCTATTCGCAAAGGTGCAGTCTTCGTTCTTTCCTCTCGTTCTATTGCAAAACATTAGTACGGAACAGGCAGAACATTAACATGACAAAATTATGTTAGCTATGTATGTCCCAGGTCTTTAGAGGTCTGCTGTCACGCATTGCCGAGCTAAGGTAGAAGTGCTCATAAGCTGCACGAGCTCATTCCGCCTGCCCCTTTCTTCTAACGGACCTCCAGACGCATTTTCGTCACGTTTTCACAAATTTCAAGTAAAACAAAATTTATTGATTACGATTGAAAATTCAGGTTTAGCACTTGCTCGTCTGAAAATTATAGCCCTCCATGTGTCTCAAATATGCTTTTATAGCTTCTCAAACTGACCTTTTTTGTATGAAAAATCGTGCAATATCCCTAGACCGTGTTGATTGTGTATATTATAATAATTAATGTTGTGGGTCCCTCGAAATATACATAAAGACAGACATGAACACCCGTGACCTGAGAACAAACATCTGCTTTTTAGACAAGTACTTATTTGCCCCGGCATCGAACCCACGACATACACAGAGGCAGAGAACCTGATTTGGTGACCAAAGTGGCAATTTATCATGAGCGTTTCCGTGCTTCGGAGGGCGCGTAAAGATTTACTAGAGTCGTTAAAACCAAGTCAGAGGCCACTGTGTGGTTTAAAAACTTTGACACCCAGGGTTAGTAAGGTCGCCACGCACTTGACTTTACCTACACGATAAGAAGAGAAGATCAAAGATTATAATATATTTATTTATGATACAGTCACAACTGTCAGATAGTGTAATAGTGAAGTGACACATGCAGTGGTGGATAGCCCCAGGTGCAGGCCACGTCATCGGTTACGTATCTTGGCTTCGGTTGCGAACTATTTCTGAGCTCACTTCGCTAATGCCAAATCCCACTAATTCGATCAAGTACCAGTGATAAGGGAACTCTTGCGTTTTGCGGGACTTTTTAAAGGAAATCTAATGAGGGATTTTCTGGCAGAGTTGGATTTCAGTTCACAAGAGGGTCAATAGGTGGCGGTGTAATGAGAAACAATAATAACTCTAAAAATTTAGTATCAACCCTACATTCGAATGCGTATAAGTTTTAAACGACTGAACTAATGTTGATCAAATTTAGCTAAGAATCATCTCGATTACGTCAGCTTACAAAAAAAAACCGCATCGTAATCGGTCGATTCGTTTAGGAGCTAAGTTGCTACAGAAAGATACACAGATTCACACGTCAAACGTATTACAACCCTCTTTTTTGTCGGGAGTTAAAAATCTAATGAGGCATTTTCTGATAGCTCACGATTTTAGTTCACAAGAGTGTCCATAGATGGCGGTGTAATTGTGAAACAATAAGAAAAATAATTCAGTAAATAGGTACGAAAATCCTACTGAAATGAAATCCACCGCCGCGTCTGTCTTTCTGAACGCGATAGGCCGCCTCCACACCGACTTCAAAAAGATCAGTAGGTACTATGTAGCACATTAAATAAAGTTGTCTTTAATTTTCGCTTTTTTCAAAGTGAGTTTAATTTTTTGAGGCTTTCGTTTAGTGTCTGTATACATTTGTATTTTATTACTATCCCTGTTTAACCTGAAAAAATACCAATTATTTTCAGTAAATATATAACATTCGATAGCGGTGATAGCCAAGTTGGAAATAAGCCAGACTTGTAATAATCGGACGGTTGCAGGTTCAAATCCTGGTGCAGGTCAGTACCATTAAATTCGTCTTTTCGGATTTATGTACGGATTTCTAATTATCACTTGCTCAACGGTGAGGAAAACATCGTGATGAAACCCGCCCGTCCAAGAAAAATCATTTTCGAAAGACGAGCGGTCCACCAACCCGCATTGGGCCTTTTTATAATTCGAGAATGGCACGGCAAAATTGTATTACCATTGCCTCTTAAGTAATAGTAATACTAGAAGCTGAGAACATAGAAGGCAATGTTAATTCAAATTTTGAAATGCGGTGCCGTGCCGTTCGAATTATAAAAAGGCCCATTGGGTAGCGTGGTGGACTATGGCCTAAATCCCCTTTGTGTTTCGAAAGGAGGCCCGTAAAAAAAACTGGCTGGTAAAAAAAAAAATTCAAAGACCAAGTTACACTGGTCACAATAGCCAGCAGAATGTACAAAACACATGTTAAACACATGCACGCAAGTAGCTAATTGATTCATTTAATTCATCATGCTAATCTATTTATGGACATGTTTTTTGTTGCCTATTTTTTTTGTTAAGTCGCATGATTTTCACATCTTGTGATGTAAAAACTTCACATGTACAGAGGCCAGCGCATAAGGTTATTCCATTTTTATTGCAAAACCGCTGTCACAACAGCAGAGAGTGCACGCTTGTGGTAATCTGATGTGCGGCCGTCCGTACAATGTGTCGTCAGCCCTTGTATAAGTGCATATTAAGTTCGAGGGTTTGCCTCGATTTCCCTGGGATTTTATCATCAGATCCTGACTTGGTGACAATAGGACCACTTCTGGAGTATACTCTTTTGAACAAAAAAATAATTTTGAACAAAGAATGGTGGAGAAATCGGTGAACAAACATAAAAAAAGATATATATAGACGAACATAGAATAGAACCTCCTCCTTTTTTGAAGTCGGTTAAGAAAGTGGGATTAGAACGTATTGTTATCACAGAAATTGTCACCTAAACCCCATTTTTCTAAGCACTTACTAAAATAATGGCTACGCTCAAATAGTTAACATTACTAAAAATAATGTAGCTACTACAATTTTATCTGGTTGTCCCATAAAGCATAAGATTTTTTGTTGCTTTTAGGATTTTTTTTGTCCAATCATTGTGCCTATGTGGGGCTTTTAAAGAATCCAAATAAATAAATAAAATAACATAACATAATCTTAATTAGCTTTCAGTACGTTCTTAATTTTCGAAAGGTGCTCGGTCCACCAGCCCGCATTGGGCCAGCGTGGTGGACTATGGCCTAAATCTTTCGTGTTTCGAAGGAAGGCCCGTGCCCCTCGGGAAGAGCATTTCTATTAAGGCGACTAACAGTACCCGATAAAAGCAGCACACATAGGAAGCGGTGATAGCCCAGTTGGTAATGAGCTAGACTTGTAATCCGAAGGTCGCGGGTTCAAATCCTGGTGCGGGCCTGTACCACTAAATTCGTCTTTTCAGATTTATGTACGGATTTCTAATTATCACTTGCTCAACGGTGAAGGAAAACATCGTGATGAAACCCGCTCGTCCAAGAAAATTCATTTTCGAAAGACGAGTGGTCCACCACCCGCATTGGGCCAGCGTGGTGGACTATGGCCTAAAACCCCTTCGTGTTTCGAAGGGAGGCCCGTGCCCCTCGGTGGGGACGTATATGGGCTGGCAAGAGTACATAGGAACAGTGACATCTCCTTCTCTCAACAGGCCTGGGCCGGCCGGCAGTGCGAACAGTGTCGATACACGAAGTTTACGGACTATGAAAGCGTGCGTGCGTAAAACATGTTCGAAAGTTAGAAAAATGAGATTTATGGAAAGGTAACAGCTTCAATCGAAAAATGCGTTAACTACGTATCGAGAGTGTTCAATCACGAACATTTTGATAGCAAATTCAAGTTCCTGTGTGCAATTTACTATCGTTTTTACAGCTTAAAAGATATTGGTATTGAATATTGGTATTTAGAGGTGACTTAGTGAGTTTTTTCTATCGAACCAAAAGTGCTGAATCATGTTTTCAGCAAACAACTTATCTAGTTTATGTCCTGAATATTACCGTAGTATTTTTTTCTTCGATTTAATGCAGTGCGTCATGCTTATCTACGCATCATAAAATCATAATTTAGGTGCTGTAGTCGCCTTAATTTCGATACCCAGTCGGGGCAAATATTTGTGTGAAAAGCAAATGTTTGTTCTCGGGCCATGGGTGTCTGTCGTGTTTGTCTTTATGTTTGCTCCGAGGACCCATAACACAAGGGAAAATCTAGTAGCGGGCCTTTGACTGTGTATCGTTTATTTATTTATTTATTTTATCCGTTTACGTGCCAAAAATCTATTAATTTTCACTATATGTTGCACGAAAACAACTAAAATTTTTGATTTATGGTTTCAAAGCATTCATTTTAGTAATGTTCTCGAAACTGTAAGACCATTAATTATTATTTAAAAGTGTGGCTTGACATTTATTTATCCTAATACTATACTGTTTGTAATCTTTATGTATGAATACACCGCAGCACATTAGGGCTACTATGCATATTGATCTTGTATGTGATAGCGCCGGCTTTCGTAGTGCTAATGCGTAACCTGACGTGCTGCTGTCTGTACTAGTTACTAGTACCTAAGGGTATTAAGAAGCGGTGATAGCCCAGTTGGTAATGAGCCAGACTTGTAATCCGAAGGTCGTGGGTTCAAATCCTGGTGCGGGCTTGTACCACTAAATTCGTCTTTTCGGATTTATGTACGGATTCCTAATTATAACTTCCTCAACGGTGAAGAAAAACATCGTGATGAAACCCGCCCGTCCAAGAAAATTTTCGAAAGACGGGTGGTCCACGAACCCGCATTGAGCCAGCGTGGTGGACTATGACCTAAATCCCCTTCGTGTTTCGAAGGGAGGCCCGTGCCCTGAGGTGGGGACGGATATATTTTATTTTATTTTAAATTTTCGGGAAGATTTACAGACAAATTTTAAACCTATTGTACATGAATTATAAATTTAAAAAAATGCTAATTACTAATGTTCACATTCAGCGTTTAAACATAATCATTTAGTTTTTTTATCATATAGCGCTTATCAGAAGGTTCAGCTGTCCTTGAAAAATAATCTAGATATCTATGCTTTACAGTAGTAGTGTTAGTGCAGAAAAGATCAATATCAAGAGATAAGAATAATATGGGCTGATAAGAAGAAGAAGAAAAAGGGTATTTGCGCATGATTTGACGATAATTTCTTTAACTACTCAGGGACCATCGTCGCACTGCACGTATTAGAAAATTGCATTTCAAGATGCTTTTATGAAAAAAAATTAAAAATGTTATTAGATCATTGCTAGGTGACTATGTCAGCCTCATTAGAAGACTAATTAAAAAAAAATACGGTGACACTCTTTAGCTTTATCAGTTTGTCCTACGCTCATTACACAAACATATTATGATATCTCTAAAATTAAAATTATGAACAGCCCCCGCCATTCGACTGCTTATAACTTTGAAACTGCTGAACCAATTTTGATCAAATATAGCTTAGAACCATCTCGATTACGTCAGTTTTATGCCATGTGGTGATCGGTTGAGAACAACACCACCCCATCTCTTTCCGTGGGTGTCGTAAGAGGCGACTAAGGAAACACAAATGAGACCTGCCTCCTAGTAATCCATCCCAGGCAACGACACTTCATTTTTTTTCTGAATCTGAGGTGTCGTCCTATGGTCTCATGCAGTGTGGTAGGCTCTGTAAAGGGCCGTCTGGTTCGCGACCACCCTCCTACCGAAGTCCGACGTCAAACAGTCTGCTGTGTTCCGTCGGTGCGTGGGAGTACCAGTGCCTTTATAGGCATTTTCTGGGTTAACTCGCTCCATCGTCGACCTTATCTTTGACCTTTATGGTCAAGATTGAGGTCAAGAGTTAACCCATCTTATAATAAAAATTAAAAAAAAGTTTTCAAACAAAATAAACCATATCTAAATCGGTCTATTCATTTGGGAGCTATACGATGTCACAGACAGACCCACAGATACACACGTCAAACTTATAACACCCCTCTTTTTTGCCGGGAGCAATAATATCAAAAACTCGAAAAGTTTTAAGCAATAAAATGAGACGATTAGATAATGTAACAGGGTAGGCAGACACTTACATCATCCCCTTTCTCTAGCGCCGTGAGTGAGGCTAGCGAAGCTCGGGAACCCCCGTGCTGCTGCCTCCTCAGGGCTCGTTCCATTTCCACGCATTGCGCCAAAGGAACCCCAAATACGCTGCCTGTGGGCGATTCTGTTGAAAAAAAAAAAACATTTACTTATGTTTTTGAAAGGAATTACTTCTTCTTTAACATCAACATCTACACCAATATTACAAAGAGGAAAGATTTGTATTTTTGTATGTAACGAATAAACTTAAAAACTACTGGACCAATTTCAAAAATTCTTTCACCAATAGGATGGTACATTATCCCTGAGTAACATAGGCTTCATAATTTTCCCGAATTACCACGGGAACGAAGTCCCGAGCGGAATACTAGTCTATATGTATTAATACACACATCAACACGGTCTAGGGATATTGCAAGATTTTTCATACAAAAGAGGTCTGTTTGAAAAGCTACAAAAGCATACTCGAGATACATGGAGCGCTATAATTTTCAGACAAGCAAGTTCTAAACCTGAATTTTCAATTCTAATCAATAAATTTTGTTTTACTTGAAATTTGTGAAAACGTGACGAAAATGAAAAAAAAAATTGCGTAAATTCGAATATTTTCATACAAAAAGCTGGAACAAAATGCATTTTCGTTTTCGTTTCCATCACGTTTTCACAAATTTTAAGTACAACAAAATTTATTGATTAGAATTTAAAATTCAGGTTTAGCACTTTCTCATCTGAAAATAATAGCCCTCCATGAATCTCGAATATGCTTTTATAGCTACTCAAACAGACCTCTTTTGTATGAAAAATGGTGCAATATCCCTAGACCGTGTTGATGTGTCTATATATATATATACATATTATAAAGAGGAAAGATTTGATTGTTTGTTTGTTTGCATTGAATAGGCTCCGAAACTACTGGACCGATTTGAAAAATTCTTTCACCATCAGAAAGCTACATTATCCCCGATGGACATAGGCTATATAATTTTCCCGAATTCCCACGGGAACGAAGTCTCAAGCGGAATGCTGTTATCTTATAAGAATAGTCAAGTGTGTAGCGAAATTGGCTAACCCTGGTGCCAGAGTTTTCAAACCGCACAAAGGCCTCTGATTTTATTTTAACGACTGTAGTCAATCGACAACAGCCGGGACCGACAGCTTCACGTGCCCTCCGAAACACGAAAACGCTCGCGATAAATTGCGACTTTAGTCATCAGGTTCCCTGCCTCTGTGTACGATGCTTAACCTCACTGATCAGTTTAGATCAGTGAGCGCCACTGGGCTGCGAGCACTTCATTTACTGATCAATTTAGTTAAATACCTACACAAAAAAAAAAAAAAAAGAATTTTCTTAGACGATTCTCATCACGATGTTTTTCTTCACCGTTGAGCCAGTGATAATTAATAAGAAATCCGTACATAAATCCGAAAAGACGGATTTAGTGGTACCGGCCCGTACCAGGATTTGAACCTGTAATCTTCCGGTTACAAGTCTGGCTCATTACCAACTGGGCTATCAAACACAAAAAAACATTATAAGACCGGCGGTCACCCACCCAGTCATAACTTTCTTATTCGTATCTGTCTCCTGTTTTCAAATAGATAAATAAAAAATAAACAAAAACAATTTTGACATTGTATTTAATCTGTCCGTCTGTTTGACCTTTAAAAACTTTTATCAATATGAAAATAGAATAGACAGCAGCACGTCAGTTTACCCATTCGCACTACGAAAGCTGGCGAGAGAGATAATAAAATGGATCTTAACAGCTAAGGAGCAAATTTTTTTTTGCCGAAAATAGAAGCAAACAAAAAAACCTTTGCTCCATAGCTATTAAGATTCATTTTACGTTGCTTTGATCGTCCCGTTGCAAGGCCACGTCACAGTATTTATTGTAATACTGTGGCCACGTTCGTCGCTAGGTTTTTAAACTATGTCGCTAGTGTATAAACAGCTCCTTAGGGCGACGTTGAGGTGGACATGTATAGCTTGATTTGCTGCCGTGTGTACATTAAATTGTTTTTTTAAACAGAAGTAAAGGTTAAGGAAAAGAAGCCAGGTAATCTCGCTACTATGCAAAATATTATTATCTAAGTACACACAGCAGCACATTAGGCTATATATATTGGCCATGACGTCGCCCTTATCTAGTGCTGCTGTCTGTACCTGTTTATACTGTCTTTAAATAAGTTAGCAAACAAAATTCATAGATATTGTGCATCACACGACTATCGAGCACATTGGTAATGAATCTACGTAATTCGAAAAAATTTCGTTCTGGCTTTTTGACTTTTTTCAAAAAGGTTAGGCTACAGGGCGAACCCTTAACCCGATCGTCTCTGTTTTAGGCTCAAATTGTAGCTGACTAAATTGTCCAGAGGATTTTTCCAGAAATTTTTGATATCATTCTTCGTTTCCAAAATATCGAGCGCCGAAATAAAAAATTCGGAAAAATTCAATTTTTTTTCACTACTTCGGCCATAACTTTTTCCGTTCTTGATTTTCTCGAATAATTCTTTTTGCACCTCACAGCTCTTGTAAATACGCGTCTTTTGAGCCTTTTTTGAATATAATATCTTCACAACTCTTTGAGATATAAGGGGATCGCACTTTTTCGTTAAATCGGAGCCTATACTGGAGCGAACAAAAAGACATTTCCTATGTCTAAAAATAAGAACATGCCATCTAAACTTTTTCCCAAGACTCAAAGTTCCCAAGGAACATAGGTCAAAATATTCGTTTAATCACGTTTTAAGGTAAACATGTTGAGTTGTTGACTATGAGTCATTCCATATGTTGTTTTGCACTTAAGTAATTCTATTTTTTTTGTTAAATTAACTCGTATCTTGAATAATTTTTTTTACCAGCCCTTATACGTCCCCACCGAGGGGCACGGCCTCCCTTCAAAACACGAAGGGGATTTAGGCCATATAGTCCACCACGCTGGCCCATTTGGGTTGGTTTACCGCTCGTCTTTCGAAAATGAATTTTTCTTGGAAAAAAAAATTGAAAAAAATAAACGCTACACACTCAAAGGCCCACACTAAGGTTTTCCCTTGTGTCGTGGGTCCCTTGGAACACACATAAAGACAAACACAAACACCCATGACCCGAGAACAAACATCTGCTTTTTACACAAATGTTTGCCCCGACTGGGGATCGAACCCAGGACCCGCCGATCAAGAGACAGCGTCTCTACCACTCGACCAAACCGTCCGTGAATTCATCACGATGTTTTCCTTCACCGTTAATCAAGTGATTGTTAGAAATCCGTATACATAATTGCGTAAAGACGAATTTAGTGGTAAAGGCCCGCACCAGGATTTGAACCCGCGACCTTCCGATTACAAGTCTGGCTCATTACCAACTGGGGTATCACCATAAAATTAATGATACAAGTTAATTTTTCATTGTAACATTGTTACTTCTACGCTGGACTGCGAGTGAAAGAATTACTCTAAAATTAAAGAAATTGTATCAACCCCGACATTCGATTGCTTATAAATTTTAAACGGCTGAACCAATTTTGATAAAATATATCTAAGAACCATCTCCACTTCGTCAGCTTTCAAATGATAAAAACCGCATCGAAATCGGTCGAATCGTTTAGGAGCTACGATGCCACAGACAGAGACACAGATTTCCAGATTCGTCACATCGTGTTATAACACCCCACTTTTTTTGGCGGGGGTTAAAAACTTAGAATGAGCCAGCTGCCAACTCTTCCCAGGCAGACTATAAATAAAAAGCCAGTAAGTGGGACGCGAGGGTTTTTTCTGTACAGTGGGTGAAAGGCTGACAACCTCTCACCACTATGCTCATGTGCCGTTTAATAACCCTTAGAGTGAATGTCAAAAGTGGCGTCATGTGCTTCTAGAACTACATGTCGTTCTGCCTACACTGAAAGGGATTATAATTGTGAGTGTATGGATGGATGGATGGATGGAAAATTGTCAAACCCGTATTATTGTTATTTACTCAGTAAGAATAAGTCCGCCAACCTGCATTGGGCCAGCGTGGTGGACTATGGTTTTTTAAATACGCTCACGTCTATAATTCCTATGGGGGTAGGCAGAGCATCAGTGGTTCTAAAACCACTTGATGCCACGTTTGTCATGGATTCAGAGGGTTGAGGGTTTCACCTAATAACCCTCAGAATTTGTGTCAAACGTGGCATCACTTAGAATAGAATAGAATAGAATAATCTTTATTTTATAGGACATTCAGGATGTCACTTAAAACAAGTCAAGATTACAATGAAATACGTACAAACAAACTTGGTTCTAGAACTCCTGAAAAAAATAAGTTAATCCAACCCGCATTGGGTCAGCGTGATGGACTATGGCTTGATCCCCTTCGTGTTTCGAAGGGAGGCCCGTGCCCCTCGGTAGGGACGTTTATAGGCTGCTAAAAAAAAAGGAATATAATCGCTCGGTACTTTGTGAACTGCCTTAATTTTTTCACATTGACGCGACTTTTTTTAAATATTAATGCAACCAAAACCAACCGAACCGAAAAAAGCCCAACCTAACCTAACCTAAAAATACAAAATGCAAAACAGTTTATTCAGCAGGCCGAGTACGATAGTGACAGCGCCGCGACAACAACGCGGTCCTATGTGAAAATGTCAACATTGACAACGCCATAGGGCGAGCAAGCCTTTGCGCGGGACCCTCGCGCAATCAAAGTGAAGTTTCAGCGTGAGCCGAGCGCGAGTTTGTCGTTATCGTGCTAAGCTGCAGACAATGTTACAATTTAAAAACATGGAATTAGGAAAGACAATAACAATTTTAATGTAACTTTTTGCATGATTATTTTAAAAGATTTGCCTTGATTCCCACACTAGGCTAGGTCTGTTTCGTGGGTAATCAAATGTTTTTTTATTTATTGTAAGATGGGTTAACTCTTGACCTCAATCTTGACCATAAAGGTCAAAGATGAGGTCGACAATGGAGCGAGTTAACCCAGAAAATGCCTATAAAGGCACTGGTACTCCCACGCTTCGACGGAACACAGCAAGCTGTTTGGCGTCGGACTTCGGTAGGAGGGTGGTCGCGAACCAGACGGCCCTTTACAGAGCCTACCACACCGCATGAGACCATAGGACGACACCTCAGATTCAGAAAAAAATGAAGTGTCGTTGCCTGGGATGGATTACTACGAGGCTTATAATTTCAACTGTAAAATTTTAAAATTCATATGTATCATTTTATGCTGTAAGTTTTCTTTAATAAATAAATAAAAAATAAAAAATAAAAAATGACGATTTTCACTATTTTCCGGTTACATAAATACCTATGAAATTGAATTTTTAAGTGTATGCATTTTGTTAATAAAATTCTTTGCTATCATTTTACGCTTGTTGCGAATACAAATAATAAAAAAATAATACCAGGGTTTGTTACCCTATTGTTTACAGTCATTTTACATTTTTGTACAGACAGCAGCAAGTCAGGTTGCCATTTGCACTGTGAACGCAAGCGCTATTACGAGTGAGATAAGTGGGGACTTCAAGATCAATGTGCGGTGTGGTAGGCTCTGTAAAGGGCCGTCTGGTTCGCGACCACCCTCCTACCGAAGTCCGACGCCAAACAGCTTGCTGTGTTCCGTCGGCGCGTGGGAGTACCAGTGCCTTTATAGGCATTTTCTGGGTTAACTCGCTCCATCGTCGACCTCATCTTTGACCTTATGGTCAAGATTGAGGTCAAGAGTTAACCAATCTTAAAATAAAAAAAATAAAAAATAAAAAAGATCAATATGTATAGCTTGATGTGCTGCCGTGTGTACCTACAACATGCCATCTGAAGCATGGAGCATTAAAAATAATTTTATTTTTGGTTTTGCATTATTTTATCGGCTTATCAATTTGATAACGATAAATTGATAACGATTGGTGAGGGATATTCATCATCCTTTTTTTTAATACTTTACTAGCATTTCCGCCCGGGACTTCGTTCCCGTGGGAATGCGGGAAAATTATGTAACCTATGTCCATCGGGGATAATGTAGCTTTCTAATGGTGAAAGAATTTTTCAAATCGCGGTCCAGTAGTTTCGGAGCCTATTCAATGCAAACAAACAAACAATCAAATCTTTCCTCTCTATAATATGTATAGATAGATAGATATAGATGTAGATTAGTGTAGATAATAGCTGCATATATGCTGTTTAGGAGGAAAATCGATCGTCTGCATTGACGTATCTAGGGGTTATTTTTTTTTGTTTTGCCTGGCGAATATTAAAAGTACTCTAGTTTAATACGCTAGTTAAATGTACTAGTTTTCCCTTGTGTCGTGGATGAGGTCGACGATGGAACGAGTTAACCCAGAAAATGCCTATAAAGGCTTTATAATTTTCCCGAATTCCCACGAGAACGAAGTCCCGGGCGGAATGCTAGTAATATTATAAAGAGGAAAAATTTGTATTTTTGTATGTAACGAATAAACTTAAAAACTACTGGACCGATTTCAAAAATTCTTTTACCATTAGGATGCTACGTTATCCCTGAGTAACATAGGCTACATAATTTTTCCAAATTGCCACGGGAACGAAGTCCCGAGCGGAATGCTAGTAACGTATATGTTATAGACGGATGATCTATTATGTAAGTAATCGTACATTATATCTCTACCTCCTGAACAAATTAATTTCTTTATCAATACAAGAACATTCATTATCGAAAGAGCGGACTTGTAGAAACTAGATAAAGACTATCACATTATTTAAACTTTATTTAAAACATGTATTTTGATAAGCCAATTCGAGTGCCCACTATGAACTAGCGAAACGTTAAAAAACTGGTTTTAAAACTGTTTTGGCGCTGGAACGAAATGTTTGGCGAATCATTATGAATGGTAAAACTTAAAATAGAAAACTTTACAAAAATAAATTCTCATAATTTTGTTTTATTAGTCAATATACGTCCCCACCGAGGGGCACGGGCCTCTTTTTGAATCACGAAAGGGATTAAGGCCATAGTCCACCACGCTGGCCCAATGCGGGTAGATTTTCGGTCCTTTCTGCAAGAGTTAGAAAAGTTATAGGGCTGATGAAGAAACTCCGCAACTCAGCCAACTTTCATATTCTCAGATCCACCTATATAGCTATATGCGAATCCATTATCTCCTATTGTATCGGAGTATGGGGTTGCGCGGCCAAATCCGCATTTATAGAACTCAACGAGTTGTACTTAAAGTAATGCTCAAGAAAAAAGTACGATATCCCACAGATTCTCTCTACCAGGAGGCACAAGTCCTCAGAGTGCGTCAAACTTGGTTACTTCACCCGTGTGGTGATCGGTTGAGAATAACACCACCCCACTCTTTCCGTGGGTATCGTAGGAGGCGACTAAGGAAACATAAATGAGACCTGCCTCCTAGTAATCCATCCCAGGCAACGACACTTTTTTTTTTCTGAATCTGAGGTGTCGTCCTATGGTCTCATGCGGTGTGGTAGGCTCTGTAAAGGGCCGTCTGGTTCGCGACCACCCTCCTACCGAAGTCCGACGCCAAACAGCTTGCTGTATTCCGTCGGTGCGTGGGAGTACCAGTGCCTTTTTAGGCATTTTCTGGGTTAACTCGCTCCATCATCGACCTCATCTTTGACCTTATGGTCAAGATTGAGGTCAAGAGTTAACCCCCATCTTATAATAAAAAATAAAATAAAAACTCACAAATCTATAATGTTATCTCCCGATTATGACTCCATTATTAGACGGAGAATATATAGAGCCCCTCTTTCTTTCATGTAAGACCACCTTTGCTAAAAGATTTGCTAATTACGCTTTTCCGTATACTTACAATAATATTTTAAAATACTCAAGACAAATTCACTTTATGAAGTCAAGACAAAATTATCTAACTGGTTGAAATTTTTGGATTATGACGGCACGGAACAATTGATTTCTAATCAAGCAACATCGAACGCACCACATATTCTGACCTGTTTAAATTGTAGTTATAAACAGACTCCCATCTAACGCTTTATATGTAATTTCATTCATTCTTTTATTTTATAAGTACAATTCAACAAGTAACATAAAACATGGTTTCCTAAGATACAGGCCCTGCCTAGTTTGGGAACCCCTGGAAACTCTTACCATAACATAACTAGCTTCAACTATAATACTCGTAAACTCTCAATAATTATTTTCCTTAGTTTAGTAATTAAGTACCAATTATTGTACCTCTGTTGTCTTAGATTAGTTTCTATTACTCGAATTTGTAAGCTAGATATAAGTCTCGAAATAAATAAATAAATAAAAATAAAAATAAAGATTTTTAATCCAACCCGCATTGGGCCAGTGGTGGACTATGACCTAAATCCCCTTCATGTTTCGAAGGGAGGCCCGTGCCCCTCGTTGGGGAAATATATGGGCTGGTAAAAAAAAATCTGCCAAATAAGTTTTCAAAGTTAAAGTCGCTTAATAGCTTAGTCAGTAGTGTAAATTGCCTACTGAAAAAATATCAATTCACCATGACATGACAAGGAACTACAAATTGTTTACTAATCCAACAGAAAAATCAAATAAGCAGCCTTATATTCAAATGTACTAACTATTGAACCAATAATCTGTAATTTTTTATTTCGCAAGTTGCGCAAGAGATTCTAAATAAATACGTCACGAAGTGGTCAGCAAAATAAGAGTAAGCTAACTATATTATAATTAACACATAGTGATGTACAACCTTCCAATAATAATGATATATACCGATTTAATAACTCTAGAACCAATTTTGGTAAAATACAGGTTGAAAAAGAACCTGCTAGCTTTATTGAAAATCCTGAACCAGTATCACTTACTGAACACTTTTTATTTTTGGGGGAGGGATTTTTTTTTCTTAAACGTAGACACCACTCGGGCGCACCCCCCGAGCGCTACCCGCACCCCTCGCGTGCCTGGTGTAGGAGTAATGTCTACGTTTAGGCAAAAAATGAACTATACCCATTGAACAAATATATATATATTTTTTTCATAAATGTGTTCTTTGAGTGATACTGGTTCAGGATTTTGAATATAGCAAGGAGGTTTGTTTTCACCTCCTTCACCTTCTTAGTATAGCTAAGAACCATTTCGACCACGTCTGCTTTCAAATAAAAACGACCGCATCGTAATCGGTCCATTCGTTAAGGACCTACGACGTCACAAACTGACACACAGATACACTGACATACCAGATACACTGACATACCAGATACACTGATACACACGTCAAACTTATAACCGAAGTCCAACGCTAAACAGCTTGCTGTGTTCCGTCGGTACGTAGGAGTACCAGTGCCTTAATAGGCATTTTCTGGGTTAATTAGCTCTATCGTCGACCTCATCTATGACCTTGGTCAAGATTGAGGTCAAGAGTTAACCCACCTTATAATAATAATAAAAAAAAAACAATGAAACACACTGTCATATTTTTTTTTCGAGTTTGTGGCCTTGTATTACTAAACTTTTGAGCCAGTCATATTTTCTTACTAGCTTTTTGCCGGGACTTTGTTCCCGTGGGGATTTGGGAAAATTATGTACAGAGGCCAGCGCATTAGGTTACTCCATTTTCATTGCAAAACCGCTCTTATCATAATGCACGCGTGTGGTAACCTGAGTTGCGGCCGTACGTACTTAACCTATGTGTTATTCCAGGGTGTCAGCTTTATCAAAGTTGGTCTAGCCGTCTGTGTGTGAAAGAGCATCAAACATGCATACATCCTCACAAACTTTCGCATTCATAATATTTAGTAGGATTTGTAAGAGCGTAAGGGTTGGGGTCCCTTCTGTCCGTAGGGCCCCATTTTACTGCGACTCACCGACTTATTATAACAGTGCCCTTCTTTTGTTATACTGTGATCGAAAGGGACGGCTAAAAGGGACAGAAATATGTAGTATAAACGCGACTTGCTAGGTAGCTGGCTACTTTATTCAGATAAGTTTGGGTTTTTATTATTGTAAACTATCTTTCCACCGGGACTTCGTTCCCGTGGGAATTCGGGAAAATTATATAGCCTATGTGTTAATCCAGGGTGTCAGATACCTCCATACCAAATTTATTCAAAATTGGTCCAGCCGTTTGAGCGTGAAAGACTAACAAACATCCATACCTCCTCAAAAACTTTCGCATTTATAATATTAGTAGGATACTAGGATATTACTAGGCTAAAATAGTATTTTTTAATAAAAAAAATATAATTAATCTTAGTGCATAAGTAGATTCTTTAA
Organism: Aproaerema taeniolella; assembly: GCA_949987775.1. Lineage (NCBI taxonomy): Eukaryota > Metazoa > Arthropoda > Insecta > Lepidoptera > Gelechiidae > Aproaerema > Aproaerema taeniolella. Next base: position 3,102,293 of record OX465245.1, read on the forward strand.
CGCTTTTAAGCCGTCCGTCCCATCACTAGTGACATATCCTTCTAGCTCTAATTATCACAGCGATTGTCGATCGAGTGATATCACTATCACTACAACTACATAGTATAAAACAAAGTCGCTTCCCGCTGTCTGTCTGTCTGTCTGTCTGTCTGTCTGTCCCTATGTATGCTTAGATCTTTAAAACTACGCAACGGATTTTGATGCGGTTTTCTTCTGTAGATAGATTGATTCAAGAGGAAGGTTTATATGTATAATGCATGCATAATATAGTGGAGAAACACAGATAATTTTAGAAGTTTCTAATGTGATGTCGTAAAAAACACTTTTTTGATGTCTTATAAAACACTTTTTTTTGCGCTTACGAAAAAAAAAATTGAACTAATGACCAAATAACCCATTTATCAAATACCAAAATTCTACTTCGGTGGCTATTCTGTGATCCAGTAAAGTAATTTTTTAAATCAAATGATGCATAAAAAGTATGTAAAAAGTGAATAAAATACTGACAAAAATGTATGACCCAATAAAGAGTAGCTGATTTGATAATCAGTGACACTTTTGACAAGTGAGAGTATTACGTATTACCTTTTTCACAAAGCTTCATAATTTTTTATTTTTTATTTGACAAAGCATTGGTAACGAGACCATCAGCTTAAAAGCAATAATAACACATGAAGTAAGTTTTCTCAGGTCAGGTCAATAAAACATGAAGTAGGCTTCTCAGGTCCTTCGTAAACCGATAGTGTTTTTACGAAAAACTATGGCGGCAAGAAGCACTGCCGCGGGATCTTTGTCGGAACCAAACTGAGCAGATACACTGTATCACTTGAATTCCTTTATCACCACACTGTTTAAAGTTAGTTTACTGCATAATACACTATCACTATTACACATTAAACAAAAATTCAATCGGCACAACAACCCCTCACGCCGAGTTCCCGCCAAAAATCCTCTCACAAAGCTTCATACTGGCAGTAAGTATAGAATGATAGCAAAGAATTTTTATGCCTAACAAAATAACCCGCGGTGTCAGAAGTACCATCGTTTTGTACCATTGATGGTACTACTGACCTAGACTTATGTCGCTAGTACCATTAAATACAACACTAGATTTGGCACATGAGTTTGCTTTCACATAAAACAAAAAAAATAATATTTTCTTCCAACTACGCAGCAATTCCGCCATTATTGGCGTAAATGACATAACAAAAAAAACTAAATATTTGAAATTTAATTTAACTACTTTACTACTATTTTTTATTTTTATCGACGAAACTTTTCCAAAAATAATGGCACATTAACAATGTTATTCACCAGCTCCATCTGTCTTTCAGAATTTTAAGAAAACCGAAGGTTGTTTTAGGTTTTCCCTTGAAACGCTGATTAAATTGTCCATTGCATGCTTCAGAAATATTTACAGTTCGATGCACCACATTTTTTTGTAATTGTTCCGGTACGTTTTTAGGGATGTTGACTTTTTTTTATTGTTTATCTTAAAAAATAACTGAATCCAAAACCCAAAACCGAAATAATTTTTGAAAACTATTGAGAAATAAAAAAGTTACAAGCTTTTAAATTTCAATAGAGGGGGACTCTGTCAAGCAACAAAAAAGAGATGCACTTCTTTTTTTGTGACGTCACCGCCATTTGTTTGCGTAGGTAAAAACGAGATAGCTAGCTCTCCCCACAAAACGAAAAAGCTAGTCTTTACGTTAATATAAATGCTAATAACTTGTTCATTTATAAACCGATTTTATTGCTATTTTCAGATTTTAATATATTTCTAGCAATATTTTTTGTTTCACATACAATAATTCATAAAATCAAACACTGTAATAAAACTCACGAAATTAAAGATGCTAAAGGTCTTTGACTGGTAGAATTTTCTAATAAAATTAATAATTAAGCCATTAAACGTCATGATATAAATAAAACGAGGTTTAATTAATCAGTTGGCCAGTAAGTTACTACATATAAGTAAAATAAATGTTTGGGTGCTTGTCAGTGTGTAAAAGTCGCTAGTACCATTAGTGGTAATATAGGTCAGTAGTACCATTAATGGTACTAGCGACATAAGTCTAGGTCAGTAGTACCATCAATGGTACAAAACGATGGTACTTCTGACACCGCGGGCAAAATAATAATTTCTGACGAAAATCTTGATTTCGAGTGAAATAAAATAAGTAAAAAAGTAAATTAATTATTTTAGTTTTTTCATAAAATAAATCTGATTTTTAGCGAATTTGAACTATTTAAACATTTCTGTAGGCGTAACTGGCATTTTAATTGCTTAGCCTTTCAGCCTTTGCCTCATAATTGTGGAAAAAGATTTTACTCGCCATTTTATTTTGGCGGATATTTGAAATTATTTGTTAAATATAATATTTTTTGTGTTATTCAATGTATTATCATGAATACACAAAAATTGATTAAGGAATTATCCTTAATGTTTTGTGTAAGTAATATCGTAAAATTTTAGTGCACATTGTTAAATCGTATTCAGTTTGAGAACTTTTGATGTAAGTATGAACTTTATAACGATGTAACGATGTATGTTTTTGACAACATTTTTTTAGTTTCATTTCCTCGGCTAACTGCATTGTAAAACGTTGAACAATATACGTGCCATAATACATTGTGCATTTAATATAGATCAATGTGCACATTGTTCAATCGTTAACACGTTTTCCGTTAATTTTGATTGAAAATACTATATTTTAAGATCTTTAAGTAAATGTACAGACAGCAGCAAGTCAGGTTACCCATTTGCACTACGAACGCCGGCGCTGTTACTAGCGAGTTAATGGCGACGTCAAGGTTAATATGTATAGCCTGATGTGCTGCCGTGTGTACATATACGATGTAAGTTTTTGACAACATTTTTTTAATTTCATTTCCTCGGCTACTGCATTGTAAAACGTTGAACAATATATGTGCCTTAAGTATATCATTAATAACTATAAATACATTGTGCATTTAATATTGGTCAATATAGGTCTTAACAGCATTTAATTTAAATTAATGTTAACAGGTTGGCAATGGAGAGTTAACACAAAGTGATGGAAGGATTAACCTAGAAAACTTTTGTGTTTTGATAGACAACATCCAAGAGTTGGTCAACCATGTCTATCCCGACATTGATAACATAAGTTGTAAGACTATATCTTGGTTTAAAGAAAGAGCGATTCTGTAACCAACTAACGAACAAGTAGATAAGGTAAACAACTTGATTCTTTCAAGGATTGACGCGCCGACTCAAATACACTCGATACTGTTCTCGATTTGGAAGAAGCAGTTCATTTTCCTACAAAATTTCTTAATTCTTTGAACCCGTCTGGACTCCCTCCTCATAAAATGATGTTGATAGTAGGTTGTCCTGTTATTTTGTTAAGAAACCTGAATCCACCTAAACTTTGCAATGGCACGCGTTTGCTGGTAAAATCTCGAAAAACTTTTATAATAGAGTGCACAATACTCACCGGATGTGGTACAGGAGAAGATAAAATAAAAATAAATAAATGGATGAATAAATAGATGTATTGATTCCCCGAATTCCTCTGATATCATCGGATTTACCGTTCCAATTTAAACGCCTACAATTTCCGATAAAGATATCTTTTGTGATGACCGTTAAAAATCGCAGGGTCCAACTTTCAACGTTGCAGGCTTAGATTTGAGCGTTGATTGTTTTTCACATAGCCAATTATATGTCGCTCTTTCAAGAGTAACATCTAACGAAAAAATGTTTGTTTTATCTAATGACAAAAAAACGGTGAACGTAGTATATAAAGACATTTTGTAGTATATTTAGTTAAACCTGTTCTGCTTACTTTTTTCTTATAAACATGTAACAATGAAGCACTTCTTTTTTTTATTTATTGCTTCCCGTTGTCTGTATGTCTGTCTGTATGTCCCTTTATATGCTTAGATCTTTAAAACTACACTACGGATTTTGATGCCGTTTTTTTAATAGATAAAGTGATTCAAGGGGAAGGTTTATATGCATAATATATGCCGGCGGCGCATGACAAAAAGCTGTGAACGTTGTATATAAAGACATTCTTTAGTATATTAATATACTTAATAATTGCACCCGTGCGAAGCCGGGCGGGTCGCTAGTACTATATACATAGGTAACTAAATCATTTGTTTTTGTACCTTTAGTGTCAAGCGGTTATCAAGCAAATCCTCTTGATATCGGTTGGTAGAAGCGACCAGCAGTATTGGGCATGTTTTTTTTTTAATGCGCGATAATATATATAGACGCGAACGCGCCGTGCGACGTTAGTCGGTAGTAGAGACGCGGCCAGTGTGTTGCTCCGCAGTAAAACAAACAAATATGGCTTCCAGAGACCCATCCGCCGATCAACTGGTCAACTACAAGAAATCCGTTCAGGTTAGTGCCATAAACATTTAACGAAACGCTCTTCAAAGTTATCTTTCTTTAAATTATACAAAAACACACAATTTCATCTCGAATCGATCCACAAACTGGTAATAAATACCTTACGCGCTCATGTTGATAAAAACAGTTATAGCCAAGCGAACAAACATTGGATATTTTGCAATTAAAAACAGAAATTGCTTACAATGTAGTTACATTATACCTGTTTAACAGGTAACTTCCATTTATGTGAAAAACTTTTACTTTAAATCATGCTCTCACTTTCTTTTTCATTGATTTCGACAAGAACAACACTATATTTAGAGCAAGTTAAACTTTGACCAGCGTTTCTAGAACTGTGTGTCGTATTGCTTATGATTATTTATCAGATAAGTGGAATACTGTGTTGCTATACTTTGGCAGTGTGCATTTTAGTATATATCTTTGGGTGCTTATCTTTTGTAAACGTCAGTCGTGTTATCATAAAGATAGGTCTTTTGAACATTTAAATCGTTCTCAATGCGCATGTTAATTAATGAGAGAATTACCTAACTCTATTGTATTTAAATCAAAAAATGTGCTGGTTATTTCGTAGTTATGTTGTTTGAGGTAATTTAGGGTTTTGCTGTGTTGTGTATTTGTCTCCATTTGACTCATGTTCAACTAATACTTCTAAAATAGATTCTCAGAATACCTATTTGGCAACTTTGGTTTTAGGTGGTTATGTGATAGGGTGAGAGCAAATGTAAATAATTTTTTGGCATGATTACATATTTTTTTATTAAACTCAAACTATGCGAAAATTCCGATGTGGAAATACTCAATGTCAAAAATGACTAATATATTATTAAGTACTTTTTTTATCACCCCATATACGTCCCCACCAAAGGGCATGGGTCTCCCTTTGAAACACTTAATTATGTATAATTAAATAAATATAAAAAACATAGCAGTGATAGCTCAGTTGGTAATGAGCCAGACTTGTGATATAAAGGTCGCCGCTGGTTCAAATCCTGGTGCGGGCCTGTACCACTAAATTCGTCTTTTCGGATTTATGTACGGATTTCTAATTATCACTTGCTTAACGGTGAAGGAAAACATCGTGATGAAACCCGTCTGTTCAAGAAAAAAATCATTTTCGAAAGACGAGCGGTCCACCAACCCGCATTGGGCCAGCGTGGTGGACCATGGCCTAAAACCCCTTCGTGTTTCGAAGGGAGGCCCGTGCCCCTCGGTGGGGACGTATATGGGCTGATGACGAAAAAACATGTAGAATACTAAAGTTACTTTGGTTCATACTTTGACAAGAAACATACTTACTTAGATAACAAATATATTATTTATCTTGACAGATTACTTAATTAACACGCACTTATTTAATCCAAATAGAGAAATCAAACAAAATTACTTGATACTATTTGAAAAACATTGTTATATTCCCATATACACACTAATGCGGTGCTAATGTTTACGCATTAAACACAAAAGCTTTATCTGTATTATAATTCTGACTCTTTAAAACTATTTGCAAATATATATATATTTTTTGTATTTTATATAGGAAGATTTTTATATCACCATCAAAATTTTTTGTACGTAAATTTTATGAAAATTTAACAGACCCATATTTTTTGTTTTATATCGTTTCATATAAAAAATTCAAGCTAGATCGTCTGAAGCATATAGTCCATTGACAAATAACTTGAAATTGAAAAAATAACATAGTCCAATTGACTTGAAACTTGGTAATAGTACTCTTCAACACAATTTGTTGTGACAACATTTTTAAAAAGGGGAATTAAAATCTGAAAATTTTGGATAAAATAAATCAACGTTACTGATACCGTAAAGAAAGTTACCCCGTATGTAACATCTTAAATGTTCTGTGAAATAAAGCTTAGATTTTGAAAACGAGACAGACACTGTTTAGTAAATAAAAATAAAAGCACTGAACACAGTTTTTTTAAAGTGTCTCGCCTTAAGTGCATGTGACAGTACTCGTTAATATTTTATGTAATCTCAGTCTAACCGGTTCCGATCAAGTCATAGGTACGATGTCGTAAGAGCAAAACCAGTCAAGATATAGGTAATTACAATGTTGTTATGTGAAATGAATTCGTACTTTCTTCCAATAAAAAAAAGTTTTTGTACCACTGCCAAATTTCTCCATTGGGTAGTAAACTCTAATACTTGGAGATAAAATTTAAAATTGATTGAGGAAATCAGTCAGTTTTTGATACCATGCTTGTAAAAACCGTAATTTTACAATTTCACTAGTGAAATTATAATGTCCCGTGACTTTACAATTTGCATAAAAGGGCCGCCGGCATGCAAGTTAGATTAACTTAGGTTAGGATTTTTTTGGTTACCTAGGTTGCACAATATTATAAAAGTGTCCGTCAATGTGAAAAAAAATGAGGCAGTTCACAAAGTACCGAGAGTTTATAATCTTACTAAGTCAAATTACAATATTCGGGTTTGATAATTTACGGTGACACAAATACCTCATGTACTACACAGTACATACCTATAATCTAGTCTAGCACACACAAACACACTTACTAATAGAATTCCATAACAACCAATTACTATGACTCAAGGTCTAAATGTTTACTTTAAATCGTGGTTGACCGCACAGTCAAAAGCCAATCAGGCTTGACAAATACAACCTTATTCCATTAAGATAAGGCCTATATAGCCCGATGCTCTCTACTGTTCATATTGACATTGACTGTTTACACTTAATATCCACTATACTCATTAGAACCTGTTTGTTATGTGTGATATAGATAGATATACATAGATAGATAGACCTTTATCCTTATAACAATATAATAAACGCGAAAGTATGTATGGATGTTTGTTACTCTTTCACGCTCAAACGGCTGGACCAATTTTGATAAAATTTGGTATGGAGGTAGCTGACACTTTGGATTAACACATAGGCTATATAATTTTCCCGAATTCTCACGGGAACGAAGTCCCGAACGGATAGCTGTTAATTTTATAAGCTTCCCGCCTGCGTAGGATTTAGTTACGTCGCGTTCCCGAAGGAACTCTCCAAAATTCTGGGGTAAAATGTAGCCTATGCCCATCCTCATACCTTAAACTATATACATACAAAATTTTATCAACATCAGTCGCGTAGTTTACGAGTAGAAACGTAATAGGGAGACAGAGTTACTTTCACATTTTAAGTACTAGATTTCCGCTCGGGACTTCGTTTTGTTCCCATGGGATTTTTTTTTTTCACTTTATTGGGTTATCAAACAGTAACACAATATTTACGAATAAACAAACATTAAAACTAAGAACACGTAATTGTGTTACCAGCACCGATAACCACGAATTACTAGGTACATAGATTTTAGTTAAAGGTGATAGTGATAGCAAAAAGTATAGATTAATCTAATATAACATAACATATGCAGTAGAAGAAGAAGCAGTTTTATAATATGACATAGTATTGAAAAATTAATTAAAATGAAGCAGAGAAAATTTAGAATAAATATCAATATACAGAAAGGATAGGTGATGAACTAAAATACAGAGAAGACAGGTAAAGAACTAAAATACAGAGAAGATAGGTAAAGAACTAAAATACAGAAAAGACAGGTAAGGAACTAAAAATAGTAAATAGAGTAAATAGGTAAAGAGCTAAAATACAGAGAAGACAGGTAAAGAGCTAAAATACAGAAAAGAAAGGTAAGAAACTAAACTAAAGAACTAAAAAGTAATTTCTAAAAGTTTAAGCTGTAGTAATCTTTTGAAGCTGCTGACATGCGTCGCCATTAAATCTATTTCATTAAAGTAAGTATTGTATAAGTGCATAATACGATACATTGGGGAACGCATGCCAGCGTTAGTGCGACAGAATGGTGTCGCAAACATTGCATACTTTCTGTGATTATGAGACCTTAGAGGAACTTTATAGTTCAAGCTGTTATTTAGAGCAATACAATCATATTTACCATGGCAAATATCATACAGGAGCATAGTTTGTAACTGGATGCGTCTAGTCTTGAGACTCATTAAATTAAACTTATCTAAAAGTAGTTCGTATGCCAGACGACTACGACAACACTTATAATTTACTCGACGCAGAAATTTTTTCTGCACTGACTCAAGGGCCAAAATATATTTCTTATAGAAAGGATCCCACACCGACACTGCATTTGGGATTTGGGAAAAAGATGTTGCTTAATAGGTAATTCTGGTCTTTAAGCTATATTTTCTGGGTTAACTCGCTCCATCGTCGACCTCATCTTTGACCTTTATGGTCAAGATTGAGGTCAAGAGTTAACCAAGATGGGTTAATAAAAAAAAATAAAAAAATATGGCAAAGTTTCGTCAAAATCCGTCTAGAAGATTATGCGTGAAGGAGTAACAAATATTCACCCATCTCACAAACTCTCGCATTTATAATGTTAAGTAGTAGGACGCGAGGGTTTTGCTGTATCATGGCTATGGGCGAGAGACTGACCAGTGACCACCTATCACCATTACACTCATGTTATATCTAATAATAACCCTTAGAATGAATGTCAAAATTGGTGTTCTAGAGCTTATATGTAAAGAAAAATGAATATTTGTTCAAGAAAAATTGTGATAGGCACAATGTTAACACTAGAAGCAAACTTAACTTGGATTCACTAGACAGTGGTCTCCACAAAGTAACAAAATCTTTTATGGGTCAATGTATACTCTTCTACAATAAGATTCCCACGTGTATTCATAATCTACATTTAGAAAATTTTAAGACAATAATAAACAAAAACTTTGTAAAAAGGGCTATTATAGAATTTCTGATTATCTGTTAGACAAGCAACCATGGGGATAAAATGCTCCCATTCCGATTAACTAAGTCAATTAAAGTTAGGAGTAAGAAAATTTATATGATTGACTTAAAAAGAGCGACCCTCGGAGTTTCTTGCCTATTCTTCTCCTGAGGAAGACTGCACCTTTGCGAATAGGCGCAAAATCAAAAATGCTAATGTATTTCACGATTTTTCTCAATGATTTATATTGATTTTGCTAATGTATTTTAATGACGTTTTCAAGCAGCGCCTTGTATGTTCTATGAAATAACATTTTGACTTTTGACTTTTTTTTGACTTTTTCATGATTATAATTTGCGACTAATATATGAACCTCGCGACAAAACTGTGGCTACATAAAATCAAGAAGTGGCTGCTAGAAAATGGTAGCAAAAGGTAGAACTGTTGGAATTAGTGGATGAAAAGCGAGAAGATGATTGGGCATTTTGATACGACTCGACCACTTTATAAAAAACATCATAGAGGGAATTTAAGGAAAGTCGTAGGGGTAGACCTATTAGATGGAGCTATTTTCGTGTCGTATCGACATTTCAAATCACTAGCATAGAATAGACCACCTACAAGAGCACGGCTCTCAAATTTAAGAGGATCGTCTCAGTGTTTTTTTCACGTACAAACGGCTTCAATTGATTCCATCCCCTAAACTTCAAAGAATACCTGTGAAATTTTGGTATAGTGACAGGAACACAAAAAACTAGGTCCGTACGTTTTGATTTTTTTGGTATTTTTAATAGACAAAAAGATATTTGAGACTAAAAGTCAGTATTTTTCGCCAAAAAAATCCTCAACATTTAAGAGGTGACTGTTGAAAAACTAAAAACAATTTTGGAAAAAACAAAACGTACGAACCTCGTTTATACGCTTACAAATCGATAAAGACCAAAAACGTACGATTTCATTAAGTTTTTGGGTTAGGAATTCATTGACGCCTAAACTCATAATTTTGGAAATAAAACTCGGCATTTCGCCAGAAAGCTGCAATTGTCCCTTTCGCACAAGTCTGAGGCGGGTGGTCGACATCGAGACAGAATGAAAAACAACTGAGACGCTAGTCCAAACTGAAACGCTCCTCTTAAGAAGAACAATAAACACGAAAGAACCCCTAACCTATCGGTCGCTGTGTCCATCCATTCCGTCCACAAAAAAACAAAAACAAAATGACTACCTACAAAGAACGTTATTTTCGCAAAACATTCGACTCATTTGAACTTGAATTTACATTTTAATTGCAAAATCTAGAACTATAAACGACTTTTGAAGCCGATAAAAGTGATAAACATTACGTAACATAGGTATATACATACATGATGCATATATACGAGGATAACGAGGTAGGTATGCAGCTGACTAGGTATTTTGTTTATTAAATAGTTGACGAAAGTGGTTGTTTTTTAACAATTATTTTATTAAACTCACAATCGCAACATAAGAAAGAAAGAAAGAAAGAAAGAAAGACAAATTTATTATATCGGACATCACAACACATATAAGAGGCAAGATTAAACAGTAAAACACGATCACGATACACTACATGAAGACAATAACAAAGATAATAACAAAATAGCTTTAGATCGCTATGTGTTGTAGGGTAACATGATGAGTAGGTATCATCCTAACCTATCAGACGGGAGGCGACGCCTTCTTTTTTTTATTTTATTAATGGCCTGGTTACAAAGAACTTTAAGCCAAGGGAGATGATATGGCGCGATTTTTTAGACTACTTTAAAAGGTTGTGGAAGGCAACAATATAGGAAAGGCAGACAGAGAAGCAGGGCTTAATTTAAAACAAAAATTTATCTCCTCTTCCCAATGATTTTTAACCTCTCCTTATAATATAGCAGTATTATATGTATAGGTATTTATATAATATATGTATGTATGTTCTTTTTTGTTATTTAGATGTATTCTTATTTATACTTAGTTTTATGTTACCGTTTAGCAAGTTTTTTATTTTTTATTTTAGTTCTAGCCACCACCCGCTTTGCTTTTTTACCTCTCGGAAAATATCCTAACCTAAAGGTTGCCTGGAAGAGATTGCTACCTAAGCAATAAGGCCGCCTTTTTGTACCATTATACTTACCTGATTATTCATGTCCATTTACTTTGTCTGTCCCTGCTGTGCAATAAAGAATATTTCATTCATTCATTCATTCAAAATAGAACATTTTTCACCAAGAGGGAAAAGTGTTTTCACTTCCACACTGAACTGGGAGTGAGAAAAAAACTAGAATGTGCCAGCTGCCAAGGCAGAGTGTAGAAGCCAGTATAAGTGGGACGAGAGGGTTTTGCTGTATTGTGGGCGAAGGGCTGATAACTTATCACCACTATACTTATGTTCCATCTGATAACCCTCAGAATGGATGTCAAATTTGACATCAAGTGGTTCTAGAACTACACGACGTTCTGCCTACCCCGAGTGGGATTTTAGGCGTGAGTGTATTGATGGAGGGAAAAGAGATAATCTAAATATATAAAAGGAGAAACTGACTGACTGACATATCAACGCACAGCCTAAACGGCTAAACGTAGGCACTTGAAATTTGGAAGGGACGTAGCTTAGGTACCGTAGAGGTGCACTAAGAAAGGAATTCCCGAAATTGCCACGGGAACGGGAATTAGCGGGAAAAACCTTTTGTATGAAAAATCTAAACCGCTTAAGTTAGACGCTTGGAATTTGGCATGCAGGTACCTTAGTAAACTTAAAGCTTAGTTGCAACAGGATATTGCAAAATTCCCACGGGAACGGGAGTTAGCGGGAAAAAACTTTTGTATGTAAAAATCTAAATCACGTAAGATAGATGTTTTCAATCTGTGTACTCTGTACAAAAAAAAATTAACACGCAAACGAAGTTGCGGGCATCAGCTAGTGATGGATAAATATTTTCCGTTTTAATTGCAACAATAATCGAAACTTCGCACCCTGAGAACTAAAATTAACTTTGACAGTTATTATTTCATTCGTTTCCTTTAAAATTTGTGTGCTTATTATATCACTAGCATACCGTCCGGGACTTCGTTCCCGTGGGAATTCGGAAAAATTATATAGCTTAAGCAACTCAGGGGTAGAGTAGCATTCTAATGGTGAAAGAATTTTTCAAATCGATCCAGTAGTTTTGGAAAAAAACAAACAATCAAATCTTTCCTCTTTATAATATTAGTATAGATTAACGTGTTTTTGTTTTAATATTCATCGGATAGAAAATAACTTTTTTAGTCTAAGTTTTTTCTGAATTAGCGACTTGTCAAAAGTATTTTTGTCAAACAATTCTTGTTTGATCATTGTATTTTTTTATGTCTAGTCGCTTAAGGAATGCAAAGTCGTTGATTCACCTATCGCTAAATTATGGAAACCAACACGATGATTTCCATTGTAAAACCGTTGTCATACATAATTACCATTTTAAATTTTACAAGTCATGTTTCTGGAAGTTTTTGCAACCATTCTCATACACACTTTAGTTACTTAAACTAGAATCATGTAGGTAGTTAAAATAATGTAAACAACACGAAAAAGGTTTTTACACATTCACAACATTTGATTCTCATACATTGTCTGAAAAAAATATTTTTAATGTATCACTTTTTACAGACACAAAAATATATTATTCGTCTCCCATAAACTACAAATTTAACGTTTTTAATAAATTAATTTAGTAAGTTTTTGAATAAGATAATTATTTAGAAACCTGTTAGGTACCGAAAAATAAAGACATATTTACTAAACAGCAAAACCCTCTCTTTGACTAAATATGTTCAAAAAACTCTTGTAAAGTTACCTGGATTGAGCTAGTACATTCAAGAGCAGGTCACGCTTTACACTACCAGTTTAAGCTGAGCTCTGATTTATACTGCGCGCCATACAATGCAGGGCCGGTCCAAAGTCCAAAGTGTCAAGCTTGACGTGCTCTTGAGTGTACATTCCACGTTTAATCGACTGATAAAATATACAATTTGGATTATCTACTGATTAGGTAGGTAATTGCTTTTCAAATGAAAAGTACATAATAGTTTAACTTTGATTAAAGTGTTTCACATAGTCTAATCATCATGTTTTTTTTTCGTGGCTTCAGTTCTTTTTGTGACGAATAAGACAAAATGCCGATTGCGACGAACACTGGGACAGTTGTTCAGTTTCGTGGATTATTCACGCTCATAATTTTCTCTACCTAATTATAATAAGTCAGTCTAATTATAATAATATGCGATATATATGCGATTATATGCGATATCTTGGACGGGGGTATCTGTGTCTTTATCGCCTTTCTTACATACTTGTACTCGTAGCAATCAATATCACCCTCAAATTCGAAATCATATAAATAAAATTTATCAAACATTATCTCAAGTAATTTTTTTTTGCTTATTTAATGTTGTTAGTATTAAAGTAGCATACTTAACTAGATAAGTACTATCTCGTTGTTATTAGAAAAGCAGAATAATGATTAATTTTAGTTCGTCTTAACTATTTTGTTAAGGTTAGTTTTCAGTTACGCTATATGCTTAAAAGTCAAAGTAATAAAAAAATACACGCTACACAGACAGAAGCCCACACTAAGATTTTTCCCGCTAAGTCTGCCAAAAGTTTGCACTAAACACTAGCAACCTGACTCCTCTTTAAAAAACAATTTTTTACCTAGGTGTATATTTTTGCCAAAACAAATCTGCCATTACTGAAAAGTGAACTATCTACAAGCAGATAGCTTCATACTTAGTTTATTAACCACTTCAGACTCTAATCGACATAGTATTGTTAGTTTTTACGTTTGGTGTATGTGTCTATCTTTGTTTGTCTTCTAAAAGACTCACAATACAAGAGACTTAGCGTGAAACTTTTAGTGTTTGACCATAAAATGGTATTAACAAAGAATTTATTCAATTTCCAGGGAAACTCCGCTGTGTTGACCACCAAAACCGGAGCCCCAATCGGTGTGAAGACAGCCATCCAGACCGTCGGCAAGAATGGTCCGTCGCTGCTGCAAGACGTCTACTTCTTGGATGAGATCTCCGCCTTCGACAGAGAGCGCATCCCCGAGAGAGTCGTCCATGCCAAGGGAGCCGGAGCCTTCGGTTACTTCGAAGTGACACACGACATCACCAAATATTCCGCTGCTAAAATCTTCGAAAGCATCGGCAAGAAGACCCCCATGGCTGCTAGATTCTCTACCGTTGGTGGGGAGAGCGGCTCAGCTGATACCGTTCGTGATCCTCGAGGATTTGCTCTCAAGTTCTACACCGACGACGGCAACTGGGATCTCGTCGGAAATAACACCCCAATCTTCTTCATTAGGGACCCCACACTCTTCCCCAGTTTCATCCACACCCAGAAGAGGAATCCTGCCACCCACCTGAAGGATGCTGATATGTTCTGGGACTTCATCACACTTAGGCCCGAATCTTTGCATCAAGTTTTGTACATGATGGGCGACAGAGGACTCCCTGATGGATACAGACACATGAACGGTTACGGATCACACACTTTCAAACTCGTCAACGCGCAAGGAGTGGCGCACTGGTGCAAGTTCCATTACAAAACTAACCAGGGCGTAAAGAACTTGCCTGTTGAGAAAGCTGCAGAGCTAGCTTCCACTGACCCTGACTACGGTATCAGAGATCTGTACAACGCCATTGCCAAAGGCGATTTCCCCTCCTGGACTTTTTACATTCAGGTTATGACCATGGCGGAGGCTGAGAAATGCAAGTTCAACCCATTCGACCTGACCAAGGTCTGGCCTCACTCTGAATATCCTCTGATTCCTGTTGGAAAGTTTACTCTAAATAAAAACCCTAGGAACTACTTCGCTGAAGTGGAGCAAATTGCGTTCAGCCCTGCTAACTTGGTGCCTGGTATCGAGCCGTCTCCTGACAAGATGTTGCAGGGGCGTCTCTTCTCCTACAGTGACACTCAGCGTCACCGCCTGGGAGCTAACTTCCTGCAAATCCCTGTGAACTGCCCTTACAGCACGAAAGTGTCGAACTACCAGCGCGACGGGCCCCAGAACGTTGACAACCAGGATGGTTGCCCCAACTACTTCCCGAACTCGTTTTCTGGTCCCCAGGAGTGCCCACGAGCTCAGCGTCTGCAACCGAGGTACAACGTGAGCGGTGACGTCGACAGATACGACAGTGGAGAGACTGAAGACAACTTCGCACAAGCCGCAGTGTTGTACAAGAAGGTCTTCGATGAAGGCGAGAAGGCTCGCACGGTTAAAAACATTGTTGGAGGTCTGAAGGACGCCGCTGGATTCATCCAAGAAAGAGCCATCAAGATTTTCACCCAGATTGACCCGACTCTGGCCAGCCAGGTGAAAAATGGTCTCGCCCCCTACAAGAAGTTCCATTCTACCTTGTAAATGCACAAATGCACTGAGTAATAATAATGACAATGATACATAAATGTAACTATTTAAGAGTCTTATCGATTCTACTGCACTTGACATGAAAAGTATCTAACATCCAGTTTTGCACAAACGTCCTTTAGACTCAACGCTATTTTAAATATCATATACTTCCCTTTCGTCTTGTTGACGTAAACGAGGACGGACGTAAACGAGGACGGACGTAAACTGAGTGTAAGTTACCTAGATTTTATATCTCTTTCTTTTTTGAATAATGTGACAAGGACAAAGAACATAAATCTAAGTTTGTGAGCGGTACAGTGGTATTGACAATAATATGTTCTGTTAATGTAAATAACTCAATAAAATATTTTTGATACGGGATACATGTATAATCTACAATTATTAAACAATTTAAAAGTCTTTCTAAGTTTTATAATTTGTGATGATCCAGTGGTTGTGGTCGGCATAACAGGGGCATAATTTTAAACGAAAAAAAAAACTGTATTTTTTTTATTAAGAATGGGTTCACTCTTGACCACAATCTAGCTCAGGGCAAAGATGTGGTCGAGGATGTAGCGAGCTCACCCAGAAGAAGCCTATTCATTCGTACTTTAAAGATATTCGACGCCGGCAGAGCGCAATATAAAAAACTGGCTTTCCGCCCGCGGCTCCGCCCGCTTGGACTATAGGTTATATCGTGCCCAACTGTGTAGCCTATGTCCTTTCCCAGGCTCTAATCTATCTATGTACCAAATTTCATCAAAATCGGTTTAGTAGTTTAGGCGTGAAAGGCGGACAGACAGAGTTACTTTCGCATTTATAATATTATATAGTAAGGATAAAGAAAAGCGCTCAGTACGTATGCGAGGGATCTCGACAATTACAATTACAAGTAATTACAAGAAAATGATATTTCGTGCGTGGCCAAATCTTAGAATTGATCGCTTTCTGATTTATTCGATCATTTCATGATGAATTGGTTGTATTTCATAAAATAGCCCGCAAACTGGCCCTTTTAAATCATTAATGTGCGGTTTTCAGGGCTTCTATTCCACTAATCAATGGCGGTTGAATGACAATGGAGGCCATTTTATCTGTTCAGGTGGCAAAATTGAGAACTATTTAATTTTCATACACTTGCTGACAACCACCCCGACTAGCAACGCCACCTCCAACCGAACATAAAGTTGCAAACTACCTAGCAACAGAACATTCAGTTGGCGGTGACGACACCAGTCAAAGCAGCCGTCATTAGATTGTATGTTTGGATAGTTCTTTTCGCCACCTGAACGGATAAAATGACGCCCTTTCCATCGACACACAAGTTACAGAATCTGGGCCCAGTCTCGCCCACAATACAACAAAATAAATCTCGTATCCCGTTTCTGGCTTCTATATGGTATGCCTGGAAACAGATGACAGCTGCCTC
Organism: Aproaerema taeniolella; assembly: GCA_949987775.1. Taxonomy (NCBI): domain Eukaryota; kingdom Metazoa; phylum Arthropoda; class Insecta; order Lepidoptera; family Gelechiidae; genus Aproaerema; species Aproaerema taeniolella. The sequence continues at coordinate 3,119,282 of OX465245.1, forward strand.
ATTCTAAGTTTTCCATTACTCGTCCAGCGTGAAAGTACTTGAAATTTCGTGTTTGTTATTACTTTGGTGTTACATTGGTTGGCCCACTGTTGGTAATACCAACCTGGAATAACTAACGCTTATATCTCTTAAATGACTGAACCAAATTTGACCAAATATAGCTGAGAACCATCTCGATTACGTCAGCAATGTCAGCATTCAAACAAAAAAACCACATCGGCCATCTAACGAAGAAAAATAGAGGAAATAATTCGTGTAAACGCGATTTTTGGCATAGTTGTAGGGAATGGTGTCAGTTAGCTCCACCCCTATCCATCAGGACTTTCAGTATGTTGCTTCAGACACTATTCCCTACAACTATGTGAAAAATCGCGTTTACACGATTTATTTCCCCTATTGGACAGTAGTATGTTTTCGTTGATTGGGCTCAGTCTATTCTTCTAGGAGTTACGATGCCACAGACACACGTATTCAAACGTCAATCTTGTAACACCCTTCTTTTTTTTCGTAGTTTTCAAACAATCGAATTTAATACGATAATTTGATAACAATGTAAAAGTCTTAACGCCACAGTAATTCCGGCTCTAAAACATTTACTATCGATACCTGATAAGATTTCATGAGGAAAGTCGTACATTTTTATGGTTTTAACATTCTTCAAATGTATGAATGATGAAAATAAGGTTTATATTGGTTTATTTTATTATTATTTTTATTATAAGGTGGGTTAACTCTTGACCATCTTGACCATGGTCATAGATGAAGTCGACGATGGAGCTAGTTAACCCAGAAAATGCCTATAAGGCACAGCAAGCTGTTTGGCGTCGGACTTCGGTAGGAGGGTGGTCGCGAACCAGACGGCTCTTCACAAAATCTACCACACCGCATGAGACCATAGGACGTCACCTCAGATTCAAAACAAATTGAGGTGTCGTTGTTAGTTTTTTGTTTTTAGAAATTGGGAAACATACTGCATTTTTGACAGACTTATCATACTAACGCTCCATTGTAGAAACGTTCGTTAAAATTATAGCTTCTTTAAATATAAAGCAAAAATTTAAAAAAGAAATTCGCAGTAGTTGTATGCATATTGAAGGACTTTAAATTAGTGTAAATCGCTGTGAAGCAGTCCACAAACCTGATCAACTTTTCTTAAGGAATGTAGGACAAAATCCTACTTAATATTATAAATGCGAAAGTTTGTGAGGATGTAAGATGTCTGTGTCCCTTTCACGCCCAAACGGCTAGACAAATTTTGATCAAATTTGGTATGGAGATAGCTGACACCCTGGATTGACACATAGGCTATATAATTTTCACAAATTCCCACGGGAACAAGTCCCGGGTGGAAAGCTAGTGAAAAATATTTCGCCCCTTCATACAACTGCGAATTTCCTTTTTAAGTTTTTGCATGAGTTCCTTGTGGCAAGTATTTCAGTTTCGTAGGGAGAATCGCTCCCTTTTCTGGAAATCGTTTTTAAAGTCATGACCCCTTAAACAGTAAATATTCAAAAGTTTTGCATTTTTAAGGCCTATTTTGTGGAGTGGTAGCGACGCTGCCTCCTGATCCTGTATTCGATTCTCAGTCGGGGCAAATATTTGTTTAAAAAGCAGATATTTGTTCTCGGGTCATGGGTAATGGGTATTCGTGTCTATCTTTATGTATGTTCCAAGGGACTCACGACACAAGGGAAAACCTTAGTGTGGGCCTTTGAGTGAATAGCTTTTATTGTAATACTAAAACGCGGGTCTAAGGCCCGTATTACTGAAGGAAACTCAAGTCTTGATCCACAATTAAGAATTGATTGTCTCTTTCTCTCACTATCAAAATGAGAAAAACGACTGCTACAAGTATGTTTGAGTCGCGTTCTGTAATACGGACTTAGGTTCGCGTTACGTTCGCGTATATATTATAACTAGCTGATGCCCGCAACTTCGTTTGCGTGTTAATTTTTTTTTGTACAGAGTACACAGATTGAAAACATCTATCTTGCGTGATTTAGATTTTTACATACAAAAGTTTTTTCCCGCTAACTCCCGTTCCCGTGGGAATTTTGCAATATCCTGTTGCGACTAAGCTTTAAGTTTACTAAGGTACCTGCATGCCAAATTTCAAGCGTCTAACTTAAGCGGTTTAGATTTTTCATACAAAAGGATTTTCCCACTAATTCCCGTTCCCGTGGGAATTTCGGGAATTCCTTTCTTAGTGCACCTCTGCGGTACCTAAGCTACGTCCCTTCCAAATTTCAAATGCCTACGTTTAGCCGTTTAGGCTGTGCGTTGATATGTCAGTCAGTCAGTTTCTCCTTTTATATATTTAGATTTTACCTTTGTTCCCTACGTTTCGACGCGGTCGCACGCGCCGTGGTCACGGGTATACTGTTGTGTTCAAATCGCGAAAGTTTAAAAATGTTAAATAGCTGTTATTGTTTATTAAAACGGATTTTTACAAAGACACTTATTTTTCAAATGGGTTTTTACTAAAACACTAATTTTTCAAACGGGTTTTTACCAAAACACTTATTTTTCAAACGGATTTTTACTAAAACACTTATTTTTCAAACGGGTTTTTACTAAAACACTTATTTTTCAAACGGGTTTTTACTAAAACACTTATTTTTCAAACGGGTTTTTACTAAAACACTTTTTTTTCAAACGGGTTTGGGGCCATCCATTAATTACGTTACACGAATTTCATGGTTTTTTGACCCCCTCCTAGTCACAGCTGGTCACATTTGTAAGACTCCCCCCTCCCTCGCGTGACGTCACATATTTTGCATATTTTCATTTTTTTGTAATTTTCTAATAAAAGCCGTACTTAATAGAGTTATTACTTTTTTTGGGAACTCAAAACTCATTGTATCAACCAAAGTAAAAACGTAAAAAGAGTGCTTGGGACTGAGGAGGTTAAGTTTGTCGTTAATAGTTTACACGTTTTGATAGTCATAACACAGTTTGAAATGTGACGTCACGAAACTTATAACCCCTCCAACCCCCTTGTCACACAATGTCACACTTTGTCGACCCCCTCCCCTCCCCTTAACGTGTGACGTAATTTATGGATGGTCCCTTTTCATGTAGTGTGGCGGTGGCGTGGCACTATCATTTAAATTAGAACAGCTGAGGTAAACAAAATGTTCAGAGCGTGTTTCAGGAAACTAAAGCCAAAATAAACCTCCGAAATGTAAACATGACCCATATTTTAATTTGTGATAAGGAAAAACACACTTTCTTCAATGTATTGAGGAAAGTTGGCGCCGGATCAAATTAAACATTATAAATACATAAATTTGTATTGAAGCGAAAATATACTGAGTCAAGGTAAGTATTCACAAATAATTATAGGGAAAGAAAAATATCAAACGTTGGTGATCGGTGAGAATAACACCACCCCATCTCTTTCCGTGGGTATCGTAAAAGGCGACTAAGGAAACACAAATGAGACCTGCCTCCTAGTAATCCATCCCAGGCAACGTCATTTAATTTTTTTCTGAATCTGAGGTAATAATAATAAATAATAATAAAAAGCATTTATTTGTCCATTAAAAACATTAAACAATTATGACGACAGAAGACGACAGAACAATATTTATAATGGTCTGTGGCCTCAGACTGACGAAAACCTATGGAGGGTTTAAGTCGCTGTTATTCTGCCACAGCCTTATAATTACACAAACGGAGAAACACATCAGACGTATAGAAATAATAAAATTATAAATACCAAAATAATTAAAAATTAAAAGAGTACGTGAACAGAATATCACGGAGAGCCATAAAAATAGTATTATTTAAAATAACCAGCAGCTTCCTCGGACTGCTTCAAGAGTAGCCAGCTTAAGCAATGTTTTCGGAAGGTTGAGACATGCCGACACAGCCCTTCGCGCAAAGGTGTCGTCCTATGGTCTCATGCGGTGTGGTAGGCTCTGTAAAGGGCCGTCTGTTTCGCGACTACCCTCCTACCGAAGTCCGACGCCAAACAGCTTGCTGTGTTCCATCGGTGCGTGGGAGTACCAGTGCCTTATAGGTATTTTCTGGGTTAACTCGCTCCATCGTCGACCTCATTTTTGACTTTTATGGTCAAGATTGAGCTTAAGAGTTGACCCATCTTATAATAAAAAATAAAAATAATATTCGTCGCAAACTTACACGCACGTGATGTGCTTAGTAAGGGAATGAGAAATTTCGCCGCTTGACTCGAAGGACGATAGCTCAGTTCGTTAGAGCACGGAGATCTAATCCTGGGGTCGTGGGTTCAAGTCCCATTCGCGCCGAATATTTTTCTTTCCCTAAAGTTATTCGTGAATATCCTAACGCTTAGTTTTAAAAAAACTAAGTCAAGTTATGTATGTTTCGAGCAGTCATAGGTATTATAGCCACTGAAATACCTAGGTCGAAAGATTGCATCCCTAAAGTGACAGTGAGCAACGACAATTGCTTGAAGAAATACGGCTAGACTTAACGACATGCTTAAGAAAATCAGAGTGATGGATAAACGTGGCCAGGCACACCTCGTAGGTTTCGCCCGGTACTACCTCAGGTGGCAGCTGAAAATCAGTGTTTTGCCACTTACGGTAAAACTACTGAGCTGCAATCTAGTTTCCTGCAGCACATACTTCCTTTGCTATGTTTTATTATTATATGTGTTCTATTTCTCTGTGTTATTATGTTCTATGTCTCTGTGCTTATGTTAACCCTCCGCATACCAGGTGGGGTCTAATAAACCCCAGGCGGTGAAAAATCGATATATTTTCAAAAATTTTCGTGCGCGGAATCTGAAGCTCTCAGTAGCTGGAGTTGCGACGTTCTTACACTGGCAAGTACCATTAGTTTAGTGGTGTGTGCGTTTTTTAGGGCTCTAGATGCGTTTTTGTTTAGAATTGTTGTTATTTGAGCATATACAAAATGCAATTATTGCGAACTAAAGAACTCCTACCTCGAGATTGAAGTAAAAATTTAAAGATGTATCATCGTTGTTCAATTTTTTTAAATTTAGTCAGTTTAATTACAAAAATTGGTAATTATCAATTCTTAGGGTGATTTCAAGTCTAAATTAGTAGTCAGAAGATGGCATTTTCGCTACCCTTTTTCAACAAACCATTTAATCTATTTCATTTTTTTTTATATGGTGCTACTCAGGTTATGTTCAATTTCAAAAATATGCAATAATAATTCAGTACCCCTATTCCTATCTGATTACAGCGACCATTTTGTTAGGGTATGTCAGACCCCACCTTGTATGGCATGTTACAAATTTTTACCTGGTATGCCGAGGGTTAACTGTTACTTTCTTTGCAATTTGTCATTTTTTTTACCAACCCATATACGTCCCCACCGAGGGGCACGGGCCTCTCTTCAAAACACGAAGGGGATATAGGCCATAGTCCGCCACGCTGGCCCAATGCGGGTAGGTTGACCGCTCGTCTTTCGAAAATGAATTTTCTTGGACGGGTGGGTTTCATCACGATGTTTTTCTTCACCGTTGAGCAAGTGATAATTAGAAATCCGTACATAAATCCGAAAAGACGAATTTAGTGGTACAGGCCCGCACCAGGATTTGAACCCGCAAACTTCCGATTACAAGTCTGGCTCATTACCAACTGGGCTATCATTGCTACAATTTGTCGTTTATTTGTTCCTTATTTTCTTGTTAGTTGTATTGTTAAACTCTATTGTTGCTTTTGTGTTTGTCTCTTTCTGTACTGTCTCTTTATAAGTGTGTACTGTGATGGAAATAATTTTTTATCTATCCATCTATCTATCACACCACACGGCTGTACGACAAGAATTATGAATAAAAATAGATGTTAGTTTTGTTCCCTAGTAGAGCAGTTGGAATCCGTTCCTCCAGACTTACGAGTAAGTCTCCCTTGTTAATCCCACATGTACGACAAAAAATATCAATAGAAAGTTGGTTTTTGTACATATTGGAGTAGTAGCAATCTGTTTTTACAGACTGTTAACCCCCAGAGAAGACCCCCAGAGACAGAATTTTTAGTAGGGCAGACATCAGAGCTTACTTTTGAACTATTGCTGTTCAGTGGTTTCTGCCCACCCCCATGGGAGAGACGCGTGATATTATGTATGTTATAAGGACGGAGCTATCAAAAATGCGAGTGTTTACACAAAATCCAACAGTGGAACAATATATTGTGTTGCGATGACGGACACTGATCATATACCGGCGCACGAGCACTATTTTTAAGCTTTTGTGTACGCTAGCCGCCGCTAGGGCTGCTAGCGAAGAATTGCTCTTCATTCGACGACAGGTTTGGTCGAGTGGTAGTGGCGCTGCCTCTTAAGGTGGCACTTCACTTGGCGTTGCGTGTTTGCGTATTTGCTGTATTTGGCCAAATACTACCATGTGTGGAAGATTTATTTGTCTATATTTGCGCAAATATGACAAACACACAAATAGGCAAATACGCCGATCCGATCGCTTGTCGGTCTTTGGTCACACATCAAAGGACGCAATATGATTATTAGACCATTTTAGACCTTATTTACCTGTGTTATTTGCTGTCGGCATCCCAAGTGAGGACGTCGTGTTTGTGCTGTTTGGACTACGTACAAATATTTGGACAAAAACGGCGAATACGCTACGCAAATACGCAACGCCAAGTGAAGTGCCACCTTTAGGGTCAGCTCACACCGCGAAGGTGGCACTTCACTAGGCGTTGCGTGTTTGCGTAGCGTATTCGCCGTATTTGTTCAAATATTTGTACTTAGTCCAAACAGCAAAAACATGACGTCTTCACTTGGGATGCCAACAGCAAAAAACACAAGGCAAAAAGGTCTAAAATGGTGTAATAATCATATTGCGTACTTTGATATGTGACCAAAGACCGACAAGCGAACGGATCGGCGTATTTGCCTATTTTTGTGTTTGTCATATTGGTACAAATATGGCAAATATAGACAAATAAAACCTCCACACATGCTAGTATTTGGCCAAATACAGCAAATACGCAAACACGCAACGCCAAGTGAAGTGCCACCTCGACGCGACGCGACGCGATGTTGCGGATAGGGGAATAGTTCACTTTTTGCCTAAACCTAGACATTACTACTACACAAGGCACGCAAGGGGTGCGGGAAGCGCTCGGGGGGTGAACCCGAGTAGTGTCTACGTTTAGGAAAAAAAATCCCACCGATAAAAAAAAATAAAAAAAAGTGTTCTGTAAAAAATACTGTTTCAGGATTTTCAATAAAGCTAGGAGGTTATTTTTCAACCTGTATATTTATTTCCCTGAGGAATAGAATCCCGTTTCTATCTTATCAAAGATTTTATTACAGTGTAGCAGCCCTACCAAAGTATTTTCATATTTTGAGCGAAAAATTCTGAGATACACACGTCTGTTCGGAATGTAACTGTTGTTACTTGTTTCTGAGTGAAGTGCGTTTTAAAATAGCTTTTTCTATTGTTTATTTCACTATTTATAATTCATTACATTTACTTTATAATTTCACTAGCCTTATATTTCGTTCTCAAATTTTTTTTCATACAAACGGCATCAACGATTGTTTTAATGGATATATTAATTAATATTGTTTACTTTATCTTAATGGATATATTTTGAGTGTTTAAGAGTATATTCGCCGCTTGACCTGAAGGCACGATAGCTTAGTTGGATAGAGGACCAGGAGATCTAATCCTGGGGTCGTGGGTTCAAGTCCCATTCGCGCCGAGCATTTTTCTTTCCTTAAAAATGATTTCTGACACCAGTGTTCGTCAGGTCCACCACATACTTGATACTGAAAGAGGAGGGGCTTACTCCAAGCTTATTCATCATAGCATCCCGCTCGTGACTTCGTTCCCGTGGGAAATCGGGAAAATTATATAGCCTATGTTACTCAGGGATAATGTAGCATCCTAATGGTGAAAGAATTTTTGAAATGGGTTCAGTAGTTTTAAGTTTATTCGTTACATACAAAAATACAAATCTTTCCTCTTTATATTACACACATTAACACGGTCTAGGGATATTGCACGATTTTTCATACAAAAGATCAACACTGTCGAGGGATATTGCACGATTTTTCATACAAAAGAGGTCTGTTTGAGAAGCTATAAAAGCATACTCGAGATACATGGATACGTTTTCACAAATTTCAAGTAAAACAAAATTTATTGATTAGAATTGAAAATTCAGGTTAAGCACTTACTTGTCTGAAAATTATAGCACACCATGTATCTCGAGTATGCTTTTGTAGCGTCTCAAACAGACCTCTTTTGTATGAAAAATCGTGCAATATCCCTAGACAGTGTTGATGTGTATAGTATATTCATCATTCACAAACCAAATGAAAAATACAGAAAATAAATGTTTTCCCCTAGCCATAAAAATACCACTGATGTCGATTTTTATACAAACTCGATTCAACTAAACTATTTTTTGCCGTAACAATAAAAAAGGCGTCAAGAATAAAATGAACTAGGTTAAAAATGGAATCTAAAATTGTGTTCCCCACTAACCCGAAAGTGCTTGTTCCATTCTATAGGTGTTCTAAAATTGTATCCAGCGATTTTCAACCTGTGACCTGAGACTATAACTATTAAAATGTTTTCTTGCTGTTTTATGTTTTTTTTCTTTCTTTTTACCAGCCCATATACGTCCCCACCGAGGGGCACGGGCCTACCTTCGAAACTCGAAGGGGATTTAGGCCATAATCCACCACGCTGGCGCAATGCTGGCTGGTGGACCGTTCGTCTTTCGAAAATGAATTATCTTGGACGGGCGGGTTTCATCATGATGTTTTCTTTCACCGTTGAGCAAGTGATAATTAATTAGAAATCCGTACGTAAATCCGAAAAGACGAATTTAGTGGTACAGGCCCGCACCAGGATTTGAACCCGCGACCTTCCGATTATAAGTCTGGCTTCAACTGGCTATAATTACCAACGGGCTATCTATCTTTATCTTGCTCAAATACGCTCAGGGGCCATCCATTATTACGTCATACGAATTTAACGATTTTTTGACGCCCCCCCCCCTGTCCTTGTCACAGCTGGTCACATTTGTGATCCCTACCTAGTGTGACGTCACATATTTTGCAATTTTACATCAAGTAATTTTTGAATTAAAACAGCAGTTCCGAAATTAATTTAAAGGCGCTATAGGCGCGGTGCGTTTGGTGGCATTAGGCAGTCGGCGGGTAACACTAGCAGAGCGAGTGTCCGACAAAACAATTTGAACCTTATATTCATACAGATAGAGTTGTAAATGTTTTCGAGTCGATCGTTAAGAGTTCAAAGTTCGTGTATTAACACTTAGATTATAATATAATAGATTTTAGAATTTTAAATGTGACGTCACGAAATTTAGAATCCCTCCCACCCCCTTGTCACTTGTGTGACATTGTTGTCACACTTCGTGGACTCCCTCCCTCCCGTAATAGGGATGTTGACAATTTTTTTTAAAATTGTTAAATTGTTTATCTTAAAAAGGAACTGAATCCAAAACCCAAAACCAAAATAATTTTTGTAAACTATCGAGAAATAAAAAAGTTACAAGCTATTAAATTTCAATAGAGGGGGAAACTGTCAAACAACGAAAAAGAGATGCACTTACAGGCATGTGACGTCACCGCCTTTTGTTTGTGTAGGTAAAAACGAGATAGCTAGCTCTCACCACAAAACGAGATAGCTAGTCTTTACGATAATATAAATGCCAATAACTTGTTCATTTATAAACCAATTTAAATGCTGTTTTCGAGAATTAATATGTTTCTAGCATTATTTTTTGTTTCACCTACAATAATTCATAAAATCAAACACTGTCAACATCCCTATTTATGGATCGTCCCTCAGACATACTGTAAAAGCCAGTGAATGGGACGCGAGGGTTTTGCTGTATTGCGGGCGAAGGGCTGACAACCTCTCACCACTATACTCATGTTCCATCTTATAACCCTCTGGGTACCTACCACGGTCGTTTAAAACATTTCTGTTTAGGATCCAACTTTGAACTGCTTCGCAATTGGAAGGTTTTTTAAAATGGTACCATGATGGCGCTGCTTTTGAACTGCTCGGTTGTCTATGGTCCATTTTAAATGTCTACATTATAGACATAGAAAAAATAAGTTAAATACCACGTCAGTGGTCTACATAAATTGTCGCTGGTCTGCCTTTGAGTCGCAACAGCGTCAAAATTGAATCGCTTATAAGCCATCATGGTACGAACAAGCGTTGCAGACTTGTTTAGGTCCTAAATTGGATCGCGCTAAGCGATCATGGTAAACCTCCAGGACGAATGTCAAATGTGACGTCAAGTAGTTTCATAACAACATGACGTACTGCCTACCCTGCAAAGGATTAAAGGCGTTAGTGTACAGATGGATGTATAGAAATACTACTACGAAGTTGCTTAATTCTTTATCTTTTTACACAAAATGGGTGGCGTTACGGATTCTCTTTACAGGCGCCTATCTACACTAATAAAAAGAGGAAAGATTTGATTTTTTGTGTTTCTGTATGTAACGAATAAGGGATCGTTCAACAATTACGTGATCATTTTTGGCCGTTTTTTTAACCCCTCCCCCCTATGTGATCACAGCGTAATCTTTAGTTTTTAACCCCCTCCCCTCGCCTTGATTACGTAATCTTCGTCCGTGCTTAAAATGTTTGCTGTTGATAGCACTGACACGTATGTCATGTTTCTATGGGTCTTAAATGACCTAAATTTGGGAAGAGGGTGTGTCATTTATCAAAATGCAAAAGGTAAGAACTATTAAAATAGATTATTCTAAATCTAATTATGGATTCTAACACCCCCCCCCCCCCCAATAATCCAGATGTATATACAATCCCTAAACTTAAAAACTACGAAAACAATTTCAAAAATTATTTCACCATTAGGATGCTACATTATCCCTGAGTAACATAAGCTACATAATATTCCCAAAATTTCCACGGGAACGAAGTCCCGAGCGGGATGCTATCCATTAATAAATTACAGTTGGAGAACCACTGCCTCTTATTATTCGCAAGCGCACTGTTGCCAAATTTCGATATTAAATGTTTTATTTCTTACAGTTCGCGCCAAAACTTCTGGAAAAACTAGCAACATTAAAACATCACCCTCGTTGAAACGTGGACTGGCCCAGCACATACAAAATTAGTTTTTTGTTATTGAGAGGTAGTACGAAACCAAATGAACTCGAAGTGAACGACACAATAATTATGTATTACTTTAGAAATATATATTTTTTTCTGTTCTCATGTAAGCGATATTTTGTATCTTTTATGAGAATAAAGTTTCTTTAAACCGAACATTGACGCTTGGGTGCTAACTTGATTTTGGCCTTGCTACGTTCAAAATTATGCGCGATAAATTATATTGGAGAACTAACTTTCCGCCCGGGACTTCGTTCCCGTGGGCATTTGGGAAAACTATGTAGCCTAAGGTACAAGGTGTCAGCTACCTCCACGCCAAATTTTATCAAAATTGGTCCAGCCGTTTGAGCGTGAAAGAGTAACAAACATCCATACATACATCCATACAAGCTTTCGCGTTTATAATCTATCTTATATATAAAAATGAATCACTAAATCTGTTGGTAAGCGCAAAACTCGAGAACGGCTGGACCGATTTGGATGATTCTTTTTTTGTTGTGTTCCTTATTGTCAGGAGAAGGTTCTTATGAAAGAAAAAACTAAAAAAGTGCCACGGGAACGAAGTCCCGGGCGGAAAGCTATTATATATATATAAATGGAACCCGATTTTCGTTGTCACGGCATCACGCGTGAACGGCTGGACCGATTTGGATGATTCTTTTCTTGTTGTGTTCCTTATTGTCAGGAGAAGGTTTTTATGAAAGAAAAAATTAAGAAAGTTGAAAAAAAAAAGAAAACAGGACGTCTGTCGGGTCAGCTAGTATAATATACACATCAACACGGTCTAGGGATATTGCACGATTTTTTATACTAAAGAGGTCTGTTTAAGAAGCTATAAAAGCATACTCGAGATACATGGAGGGCTATAATATATCAACCCGTACATTCGATTGCTTATAACTTTTAAACGGCTGAACCAATTTCGATGAAGTATAGCTAAGAACCATCTCAATTACGTCAGCTTTCTAACTAAAAAAATCTGTATCGAAATCAGTCAGTTTTTACCCGTGTGGTGATCGGTTGAGAATAACACCACCCCATCTCTTTCCGTGGGAGTCGTAGGAGGCGACTAAGGAAACATAAATGAGACCTGCCTCCTAGTAATCCATCCCAGGCAACGACACTTCATTTTTTTCTGAATCTGAGGTGTCGTCCTATGGTCTCATGCGGTGTGGTAGGCTCTGTAAAGGGCCGTCTGGTTCGCGACCACCCTCCTACCGAAGTCCGACGCCAAACAGCTTGCTGTGTTCCGTCGGTGCGTGGGAGTACCAGTGCCTTTATAGGCATTTTCTGGGTTAACTCGCTCCATCGTCGACCTCATCTTTGACCTTATGGTCAAGATTGAGGTCAAGAGTTAACCCATCTTATAATTATAAAAAAAAAGTCCATTTGTTTAGGAGCTACGACGCCACAAACAAACACACAAATACACATGTCAAATTCATAAAACCCCTCTTTTTTTCCGGGGGTTAAAAACATAAGTTATAAATATTTGATTTAATATTAGTATGCAAAACACAGCGTAAGTATATCGTAGCTGATTTTCAAATACCCTCCAATGAGGTTTTTCAACAGTCGGGGTTTAAAAATTCGAACCGTTTATAAAAAAAACTACATCAGTAAAACACTTGTGTAAAGAGTTTGTATTAAAGATCGAGTGACGTCACTTGCGCGGGCGAGTTTCAGGTATGCGGTGTTCTGAAGTGTTGCCAACTAGCGGCAACTGCATCATGCCGGTCAAAACAGAGGTGGGGCTTTGTCATAGGAGCAGCGAAGGCGGAAATTGTTTTTTTGTAGTTGAGAGCGGTAATAGTCCAGCAGGGTAATCGCGCTAAAAAAAGTGGATTGAATCGCAATTGAAACGTAGCTGGGGAGCTACCACCTAAGCGAAGCTGATGCTGGGCAAAGGAATGGAACGTTGTCGATTGCTTCTTTATAAGGAGATTTTGATTAACGCCATGAACCAAACACAGCAATGTACATCATTCCATTCGTTCAATCAGCATTAGCTTCGCTTATGTAGTAGCTCCCCAGCTATGTTTTAATTGCGATTCAATCCACTTTTTTTAGCGCGATTGCCCTGCAGTTATAAATACATAGTATAATAATAATAAATAAATAAATAAACGCTACAAGCGCAAAGGCCCACACTAAGGATTTCCCTTGTATCGTAGGCCTCTTGGATTATACACAAAGACAGACACTAACACCCATGACCTGAGAACAAATATCTGATTTTTACACAAATACAATTTGCGGCGACCAGGAATCGAACCCAGGACCCGTCGATCAAGAGGCAGGGTCACTCTACTCTACCAACCGGGCGTCAAAGTTGGTAATGAGCTAGACTTGTAATCGGAAGGTGGCGGGTTCAAATCCTTGTGAGGGCTTGTACCACTTTTTCGGAGTTATGTACGGATTTTTAATTAATTATCACCTGCTCAGCGGTGAAGAAAAACATCGTGATGAAACCTGCACGTCTAAGGAAATTCGTTTTTGAAAGACGCGGCAACCACCAACTCGCATTGGGCCAGCGTGGTGGACTATGGCCTTAGTCATTCATTTTATTTCCTTTTTTTTCGACAAGAAATTCATTTGATACTGAAAATTAAACTCTAAGACATAATATACTGATGACTGAGGAATTTTATTCTTTGAGAAACTATTTATCTGCTAAAAATTATTTTTATTTCTTAAAATTATTTGCAGCACGTGTGTCTTATGGGCAACGTAACAATGCATTTTACGGTCATATTATAGGGCTATTTCCGAGCATCGTAAAAAGTTTTAACCGCTGTCGCTCCGCTCATCACTGGATTCCACTCCTTTCGATAACGCTTTGTCGGCGGGTTCGAATCTTAACATTTAGAGTGCCGAAGTATCTTCAGAACATCAAAGAAAAGTTGATACACAAGCTACAAGTACCCTGATAGTCAGATGAAAGTTATAAACTTTTTTTTAAATTATGAGATGGGTTAATTCTTGATCTCAATCTTGACCAAGGTCATAGATGAGGTCGACGATGGACCGAATTAACCCAGAAAATGCCTATAAGGCACTGGTACTCCTACGCACCGACGGAACAAGCAAGCTGTTTGGCGTCGGACTTCAGTAGGAGGGTGGTTGCGATTCAGACGGCTCTTTGCATAGCCTACTACACCGCATGAGACCATAGGATGACACCTCAAATTCGAAACAAATTGAGGTGTCGTTACCTAGGATCAATTAATAGGATGCAGGTCTTATTTGTTTTGCCTTAGTCTTACGACATCCACGGAAAGAGGTTGAGTGGTGTTATTCTTAACCGATCACGGCAAAAACTACGACAAGACAAACATACTGACTTTAAATTAGTTAGCGAAAAGTGAAAATAAAGAATGTAAATTACCCACGAAACCGAACAACGTTTCCCAAGGAAGATGGGTCAAAACCATGGAAAAAATGTTTCACCGCTCCATACAAATTGTGCGGTCATTTGTCAATTTTTTTGAGAATTTATGATAGAGACGGGCAGGATATTTGGCTAGGAGGGACGACGGACGGTGGACCAAGGCAGTCACAGAATGGTTGCCAAGGGGAGCGACAAGGCCAGTGGGCAGACCACCAGTCTGATGGTCAGACGATGTCGTCAAATTGATGGGATCTCTATGGATGCAGTTAGCACAGGACCGAGACGATTGGCGCTACAGAGGAGAGGCCTATAACCGGTTAATACGGGCTGAGTATGGTGATGATGATTTCCTAGTTTAGTCGGCCGGTTTGGTCGAGTTGTAGTAGCGCTGCCTTTTGATCGAAGGGTCCTGGGTTGGATCCCCAGTCGGGGCTAAAGTTTGTGTAAAAAGCAGTTGAATCGGTTCAGTTGGCCGGAGTGAACAAGGGTCTCAGGTCATGGGTGTTTGTGTCTGTCTTTATGTATGTTCCAAAGGACCCACGTCACAAGGGAAAACCGTAGTGTGGGCCTTTGAATGTGAAGCGTTTATTTTATTATTTTTTATTTTACTTAGTTGCAATAATTCTAAGCCACCACTCATCCATAACTATTCCCACAAATTTATTAAACCCACAGACTTTTCCAGGGTTTTCCAAATAACCTCAATAACTCCCAAGTTAAATACCACCGTGACAGTTTAATGACTGTATTAGCCACAGAGCTACATCTCTATAGACCGGGCAATGAATATATCAGTAAGATGTATGTGTTTACTAGACTATAAAATATAAACGTTTTACAACTCTGCGCTTGTATCTGCACACCTTCAAATTGCGTAATTTAGTTTTAGTGAGTATGGTCTATTGAAATTTGAAGAAGTAAAATTAGAAGAAGTATAATTAAACAATTACACTGCACATTTAGAATGAATAGTGGTATGAGTCTGTAGTTCTCCGTACGAGACACAGATAGCGCTAAACTACACGACGTAATGTGCTTAGTAAGGGACACGTATGACACGCGTATCTAAGAACATCTTTAAATAATAAATAAATTAAATCTAAATATATAAAACGAGAAACTGACTGACTGAATGACTGACAGACTGACTGACTGACTGACAGACTGACTGACTGACTGACTGACAGACTGACTGACTGACATATCAACGCACAGACTAAACGGTTAAACGTAGTAGGCACTTGAAATTTGGAAGGGACGTAGCTTAGATACCGTAGAGGTGCACTAAGAAAGGAATTCCCGAAATTCTCACGGGAACGGGAATTAGCGGGAAAATCCTTTTGTATGAAAAATCTAAACAGCTTAAGTTAGACGCTTGAAATTTGGCATGCAGGTACCTTAGTAAACTTAAAGCTTAGTTGCAACAGGATATTGCAAAATTCCCACGGGAACGGGAGTTAGCGGGAAAAGACTTTTGTATGTAAAAATCTAAATCACGTAAGATAGATGTTTCCAATCTGTATACTCTGTAAAAAAAAAATTAACACGAAAACGAAGTTGCGGGCATCAGCTAAGAGGGTGAAACGGGTGTTCGAGAAAACATTTTTTTGGACATTTTGACTCGAAACCTCGTCAAGATATACCTTGAAGCAAATAAACGGACACGTTTTTCGCGATTTTTCAAAAGTCTAAAATTTTAGGAATGAAATGGGTGACTAAAAAAGCTCTTTGCGCGAGAGTAGCCGCGGGAAAAAGCTAGTACATACAAACAAACGCACACGCATATAATTTCTAACGGGATAAGCAGGCATTGGTGATTTTAGAACCGCTTGATGCCACGTCTGACATAAATTCTGAGGGTTATGAGATGAAACACGAGTATAGTGGTGAGAAGTTGTCATCCTTTCGCCCACGATACAGCAAAACCCTCGAGTCCCACTCATCATCATCATCAACCTGTATCAGTCCACTGCTGGACATAGGCCTCTCCTATGGCACGCCACTGAGCTCGGTCTTCAGCTCTCCTCCTCCAACCACTGCCCGCTACTTTACGAATATCGTCACCCCACCTAGTAACAGGGCGCCCTACGCTACGTTTGCCGATTCGAGTCCCACTTATTGAATTTTACAGTATGCGAGGGAAGAGTTGGCAGATAGGACGTTCTAAGTTTTTCTTTCACTCTCAGTCTAGGCTGGAAGAAATCTAAGGCACGAATTACAGGAGGATCTATACTTAAGTATTGATGACACACAGGAACATCCTAGTTCAGGATGTTTGTTATTATTTCTTCCCTAGTTTTAAGTATATTGTGTTACAAATACTTATTATTTATTATTATATTATTGATCGTCTATTTCTCTCACCATCGAAATGACAAAGACGACTGCTACTCAAGTATAGAACAGAGTCTGAGTCGCGGTCTGTAATACGGACCGGACCTAAGAACCTTGATAAAAACACTAGAATGAAGTCTAGGCAAAGTCAAAAAAGCTTTTTTTCATAGAACATACAAAATGTTTCTTAAAATACGTTAAAATAGTGAATTACATTAGCATTTTTGATAAATGCAGTCTTCCCCAGGAGAAGAATAGGCAAGAAACTCCGAGGGGCGCTCTTTTGAACTCTTTTTTTTATTTATTAATGAAATGTACGCACTTGACCACAATCTAGCCCAAGGGCAAAGATGCGGTCGAGGATGTAGCAAGCTCACCCAGAAGAAGCCTATTCACTCGAACTTTAAAGAGATTCGGGTTATATGAACTCGGAAATACAGACGCAGGCAGGGAATTCCATTCCCTAGCAGTGCGCAATACGAAAGATGATGAAAAGCGCTCAGTGCGAATCCGTGGGATATCAACAAGATAGGGATGGTACCCCGCGGTGCGTCTGGACGTCCGATAGAAGAATGGGGCAGGCGGAATGAGCTCATGCAGCTCCTGAGCACACTCCCCGAAGTACATCTTATAAAAAATACATAGGCAAGCTACTTTGCGTCTATGAGCTAGGGTTTGGAGCTTATCTTTTACTAGCTCAATCATTTATAAACCTTATTTCTAATTTTGATTGACTTAATATCTGAATAACTCTGGAGCTGAGCAATAATAGCCTGCCTATATATCTATAATAGCCGAAAGTACAAGTCACTGACCTTTCTCCTTGTCATCCTTGCGGCTCTGGTCGAAGAACCCCGTAGTAAGGGCCTTCCTCTTCAGCAGGTACGCACGACGCTTGGGTTTCGCATTCGGCACTGTTGCGTTCTCTGGAATGAAAAGAAAATTAAAATATGTAGTAGGTAACAAACTTTTAAAACCAATTCGTTTTTAATTTTGCTTTTACGCCGCGCTCGGCTGTGAAAGTTTTTTTTTTAATGAGAAGGACTAACTTATAGATATAACAGAAGCACGAAGAGACATCCGTCACCTGAAGATGGAGCGACGACGGACGAAAAAAAACCTTTGCTTCGTAGCTATTATGATTCATTTTACGTTGCTTTGACTGCCGCACCACCTAATCAATGGTGTCACAATTTCGGTTGAATGACAATGGTTGCCATTTTATCCTTTCATGTGGCGAAATTGAGAACTATCCAAAGGACCATGGGCAAAAATGTATGGACTCCGTCCCCACCCTCCAACAGACCTTTTGTGTATGTCGTCAGTTTCATACGTATTTTTAAAGAGATAATAGCTACGTTTAATGTCAAAATCCATGGGGTTTAGAAATAACACATAATTAAAGATTGCTAAAATACCTTTCGGTTTATATTTTTATATGTGTTCTAAATGTATACCTGAGATGATAAATATGAATATAACAATAAAAATATTATGAATATGGTAATCATCAAAGAATTATATAACATACTGTTACTTTTGTTATCAATATTAACATTAAAGTAATATTTTCCCAGAATATGCCACACATTTGAGGGATGTCGCCATAGTAAAAAGTCATCACTACATTGATATCTTTCATTTGAGATACATTTCAAATCTGTTGGTCGGAGGGGGGACGTTTTGTCCCATCGTCCTTTCATACTACATCTGATGAGACGGCTGCTTTGACGGGTGACGCCACCGCCAACTGAATATTTAGTTGCAGGTAGTTTGCAACCGCCATTGAGACGCATTGACTATTGGAATAGAAGCCCAGTTGTTCAGATAATCACCCCTGAAGTTTCGCAATCTCATTTAAGGCGACTACAGCACCCGATAAAGGCAGCACACATAGGAATAGTGCCATCTCCTTCTCTCAACAGGTCTGGGCCGGCAGTGCCAACAGTGTCGATACACGAAGTTTACGGACTATGAAAGCGTGCGTGCGTAAAAACATGTTCGAAAGTTAGAATAAAGAGATTTATGGAAAGGTGACAGCTTAAATTCGTTAACAACTTATCGAGAGTGTTCAATCACGAACATTTTGATAGCAAATTCAAGTTCCTGTATGCATTTTACTAAGGTTTTTACAGCTTGAAAGATACAAATATTGGATATTTAGAGGTGACTTTGTGAGCTTTTTCTATCGAACCAAAAGTGCTGAATCATGTTTTCAGCTAACTACTTATCTAGTTTATGTCCTGAATATTACTGTAGTATTTTTTTTCTTCGATTCAATGCAGTGCGTCATGCTTATCTACGCATCATAAAATCGTAATTTAGGTGCTGTAGTCGCCTTAAAGCCTAAAAATCTGTGTGCACTTCAATTTAGTTCCCAATCTTAAATCATGTCGACATAGTCTCAGACACTCAAAATACTTTTCTATCATCACGTTTGTTTTGATGTACACACCGCCAAAAAGGTTTCCGATAACAAACAACATTTTATTTATTAACACTGCAACAATTGCGCCAGACGTGGAAATTTTCCACTATACCCTTGACTGAGAGCGGGAATAAAAACAGCTATTTCTTGACCAGCTCAAGCATAACATGAAAACATTCTTCTTCTCCTTATCGTGTAGGTATAGTCAAGTGTGTGGCGAACTTGGCTAACCCTGGTGTCAGAGTTTTCAAACCGCACAATGGCCTCCGACTTGGTTTTAACGACTGCAGTCAATCGACAACAGCCGGGACCGACAGCTTAACGTGCCCTCCGAAGAACGGAAACGCTCGTGATGAATTGCCACTTTGGTCACCCATCAGGTTCCCTGTCTCTGTGTAGGTTGCTTAACCTCACTGATCGGTTGAGATCAGCGAGTGCCACTGGGCTACGGGCGCTTCAACACACAGCGCTGATTTTCACCCGCTTTGGTGGAAGGCGGGAAAATCAGTAATTTTAAGTTTCATAGTTTTTTTATTAAAAATTTTTTAAAATAAATAACCATGTCATTCGGCTCCATGCATTTAAAATCAATACAATATAATGCTCCATTGCGCTATTGCATCCCAGATTTGCCGAGTTATTGTAATTTATAGATTCTTACATTATAATGTCGCTTCGTTTAATTGTACCAAAGATCTAATGGGCCTTTCATAAAAAGGCGAAGGCGAAAACGGCACGGCAAACTTGTATTACCATGTACTAGTGATAGTTGAAGCTGGGAACATAGGGGGAAATGGTAATACAAATTCCGGCGTGCTGTGCAGTGCCATTCTAATTTTAAAAAGGCCCATTGAATAAAAAAAATATAAAATTATTTCTGTCTCACATAACTAGGCAGAAGCCTGAGAATGCCTGTGCCAGGAGGCCCCGCTCTTCTCTTAGATTCAATTTTTATGTATATGAAAGGAGAATTTAGGCATGCAATGTACACACATCAACAAAGTCTAAGCAACACGCACGATTTTTCATACAACAGAGGCCTCTTTGAGAAGCTGTGAAAAGTATTTAAGACACGTATTTTTAATAAAATCTTTAGTGTGAGCAAGTTCTATACCCGAATTTAAAATTCCTATAAATGAACTTTATCTAGCTTGTAGTTTGTGAAAAAGAGACGAAAATGAAAATTTAATTTCACAATTTCCATACTAAAAGCAACGAAAAACTGCGTTTTCATTTTCATTTTTCCCTCTTTTCCACAAATTTAAAGCTAAATAAAGTTCATTTATAGGGATTGAAAATTCAGGTATAGAACTTGGTCACACTAAAGATTTTATTAAAAATACGTGTCTTAAATACTTTTCACAGCTTCTCAAAGAGGCCTCTGTTGTATGAAAAATCGTGCGTGTTGCTTAGACTTTGTTGAGTAGTGTATATGGTCTCCGTGTGTGTGTCTATAACGCCTGACAATATGCCCTGCTGCTCAAGCACAACGTGAAAACAAAGCGGTCAAATGGCATAAAAGTGTAGAAATGACGCCAGAGGGCGAGCAAGCCTTTGCGCGGTGTCCTCACGCAATCAAAGTGAGGTATTTATATGATGACTAGAGGATTCCCGGGATTTTGTTCCGGTGGGAATTTTGTAAAATCCTTCCATTGTACTTTGTCTACACCGTAAAAGGAACCTTTTCGCCTATTTCGGCTTTCTAGGGTTTGGGCTGGGCGTTGATGAGTCAGAGATTCAGGACCTCCAATTTTATATAATACTAGCTGTCAGCCCGGGACTACGTTCCCGTGGGAATTCAGGAAAATTATGTAACCTATTTTCATCTGAGATAATGTAGGATTCTAATGGTGAAAGAATTTTTCAAATCGGTCCAGTAGTTTCGGAGCCTATTCAATGCAAACAAACAAATAAACAATCAAATTTTTCCTCTTTATAATATGAGTACCGACCAGCTTTCCGCCCGGGACTTCGTTCCCGTGGGAATCGGGAAAATTATGTAGCTTATGTCACTCAAGGGTAATGTAGCAATTTAACGGTGAAAGAATTTTTTAAATCGGTTCAGTAGTTTTGGAGCCTATATTCAATGCAAACAAACAATCAAATCTTTTCACTATTTAATATTAGTTAGATAGATGAAAAACAAATACGAAATGATGATGATAAATGCATACAAAAGAAGTTCAACCCTACGTTAATATAAATAGAGCACTAATTAGAGTGTAAAACGTCTTCACGGCCCATTAATCTGGCCGGCGATTTAGTCGATTCACGCGATGTATCAGCAAAGAGGTGTGGGCAGACACACTTAGTTACATTAATTAGATGTATTAAACTAAACGGGAAACGGTTGTCATTAGTCATAAGGCGTATTTGTTTTTTTTTAATAATACTTACTCTAAAATTAAAAATGTTGTTTAAGGCGACTACAACAGCACCTAAATTACGATTTTATGATGCGTAGATAAGCATGACGCACTGCATTAAATCGAAGAAAAAAAATACTACAGTAATATTCAGGACATAAACTAGATAAGTAGTTTGCTGAAAACATGATTCAGCACTTTTGGTTCGATAGAAAAAGCTCAGAAAGTCGCCTCTAAATACCCAATATTGTGTATCTTTTAAGCTGTAAAAACGATAGTAAAATGCACACAGGAACTTGAATTTGCTACCAAACTGTTCGTGATTGAACACTCTCGATAAGTAGTTAACGCATTTTTCGATTTAAGCTGTTACCTTTCCATAAATCTCATTTTTCTAACTTTCGAACATGTTTTTACGCACGCACGCTTTCATAGTCCGTAAACTTCGTGTATCGACACTGATCGCACTGCCGGCCCAGGCCTGTTGAGAGACGGAGATGGCACTATTCCTATGTGTGCTGCCTTTATCGGGTGCTGTAGTCGCCCTAAGCCCCGATATTCGATTGCTTATAACTTTTAAACGGCTGAACCGATTCGGTCTCTTTGAGGAGCTACGATGCCACACATAGACACACACGTCAAACTTATAACACCCCTCTATTTTGTTGGGGGTTATGAAAATAAAAAGCTTAGATACTACTCAGTTCATAGCAACGGATCACTACAATGCGTGTGGCCCGACACGCTCTTGGCCCGTGCCCCTTGGTAGGAACGTATATGGGCTGATCAAAGGTCCACGTTCAGATTTTCCTATGTGCTGTACGTCCCTTGGAACAAACACAAAGACAGACACGAACAATCATGACCTGAGAAAAAAACCATCTGATTTTTACATAAATATTTGTCTTCATCTACCTACACTAATCTTTAAATATATAAAACAAAGTCGTGTTTGTTACAACACTTATAACTCGAGAACGGCTGGACCGATTTCCATGGTTTTTGATTTGTTGTATTTCTCTCCGTCCCGAATAGCAGAATAACTATTAAAAAAATTGGAAAATTGACGGGGAAATTCCCACGGGAACGAAGTCCCGGGCGAAAAGCTAGTCTTCTATATCTATATCTATATCTATATATATGTATAAAAGAAAGTCGTGTTTGTTACAACACTTATAACTCGAGAACGGCTGGACCGATTTCCATGCTTTTTGATTTGTTGTATTTCTCTCCGTCCCGAATAGCAGAATAACTATTAAAAACATTGGAAAATTGACGGGGAAATTCCCACGGGAACGAAGTCCCGGGCGAAAAGCTAGTCTTTAAATATATAAAACAAAGTCGTGTTAGTTACACCACTTATAACTCAAGATCGGCTGGACTGATTTTGATCAAATTTGGTATGGAGGTAGCTGATACCCTGGATTAACGCTACATAATTTTTCGAAATTCCTACGGGAACGAAGTCCCGGGCTTAAAGCTGTTATATATAAAGAAGAAATTTTTGTTTGTTTCTTTGCATTGAATAGACTCCGAAACTACTGGACCGATTTGAAAAAATCTTTCACCATTAGAATCCTACATTATCCCTGATGAACAAAGACTACATAATTTTCCCAAATTCTCACGGGAACGAATTCCTGGGCGGAAAACTATAAATAGTGCCACAAAGGTACAAACCCACAATACATACATACGGCGACGGCCGGTTTGGTCGAGTGGTAGGTGACGCTGCCTCTTGATCAGCGGGTCCTGGGTTCGATCCCCAGTCGGGGCAAACTTTTTCTCTCGAAAAGCAGATGTTTGTTCTCGGGTCATGGGTGTTTGTGTTTGTCTTTATGTGTTTTCCAAGGGACCCACGACACAAGGGAAAACCTTAGTGTGGGCCTTTGAGTGTGTAGCGTTAATTAAAAAAAAAAAAACATACATAGGCTGATAAACACATTACCCTCCTTTGCGTCGCGCGGTCGGGTAAAAAGTAGTGATGACGGTTATCATCAGATGTTCTTAAAATCACATGACGTTGATTCTCTCCCTGTGTTAAAGATATCATGCTATTTTTACCTGTGAAGCACGCTTGGCATGTAATTGGTATGCTGCTATATTTAACAGGCAATAAATGCCCTTATACCGCCCACTTTCGACTGTATTTGGCCAAATTGATGCTTATTATTTGCCTTTGGTGATGTAACTTCTAAGTACGTCCACAGTACGTACGGAAGTGGAACGTAGAGTCAAAAGAACGAATATGTATGTGTGTATTTAAACAACTTTGATTTATTAGGGACCATCCATAAATACTGCCCCATTCAAAGGCACTGGATGATGGTTTCCCTTGGCTTAAATAATAGGTAATAATTATTAGTGTGACATGTGATGTGATTTATTAATTTGATTTGATTCTATGCACTAACACTACTAACATACTTCTAAGCTACCATTGTTATTAACGCACTAACACTCTAGGTATGGACATTGTAAATTGTTTAAATGTTATTATGTCTGAAATAAATTACGTCACACGTTAAGGGGAGGGGAGGGGGTCGAAAAATTGTGACATTGTGTGACAAAGAGGTGGGAGGGTCATAAGTTTCGTGGCGTCACATTTCATAATGTGTTATGAGTATCAAAACGCGTAAACTATTAACGATAAACTTAACCTCCTCCTTTTTTTACGTTTTTACGTGAGTTTTGAGTTCCCAAAAAAATAAGAACTCTTTTAAGTACTGCTTTTATTTAAAAAATTAAAAAGTGGAAAATATGCAAAATATGTGACGTCACGCTAGGGAGAGGGGAGTCTTACAAGTATGACCAGCTGTGTCAAGGAGGGGGTCAAAAAATCATGAAATTCGGTGATGTAATTTATGGATGGCCCCTTAAAATCCTGAAATGTCTATGAAATAAAGCTATTTTGACCTTGACTATTTCTCCACTTGGTTTTCTTGTGATGTTTTCTTGCGAATGTATTTCTGTTGTAATCTTACATTTACTTTTAATTTTAACTTAACTATTAGTATAATTGGTGTTT
Source organism: Aproaerema taeniolella (assembly GCA_949987775.1). Classification (NCBI taxonomy): domain Eukaryota; kingdom Metazoa; phylum Arthropoda; class Insecta; order Lepidoptera; family Gelechiidae; genus Aproaerema; species Aproaerema taeniolella. The sequence goes on from OX465245.1 coordinate 3,143,942, forward strand.
GTCGTTGTATAGTTTTTAACCGATTTCAAAAAAGGAGGATGTTTCTCAATTCGACCGTATATATTTTTTTTTGTATGTCCGCGTATAACTTCGTCGTTTATGAACCGATTTTGATTATTCTTTTTTTGTTGGAAAGGGAGTATCCCAAGGGTTGTCCCATGGTAAGGAAACCAGGATCTGATGGTCTTTTTTCAAAAAATTTTCTTTTTGGGATTGAAGTCGGTGACTCTTACGTTTTTGGCGTGGAAAATTATAAATTTAATAAATAAATAATGAGGCTAGCGAAACCCTCTTTTAATAACAAGACTTGTACTTATATTGTCTGTTGATTTAAATTCTTTTAATTTTGATTTTTATGATGTAACTAGCTTCCCGCGCGGGACTTCGTTCCCGTAGGAATTCGGGAAAATTATGTACCCTGTGTCCATCCCGTATAATGTACGATTCTAATGGTGAAAGAATTTTTCAAATCGGTCTAGTAGTTTCGGAGCCTATTCGATGCAAACAAACAAACAAACAATTAAATCTTTCCTCTTTATAATATGTATAGATATGGGTGGTTTAGTTTTACTTAATACTTAGTTGTAAGATTATTATTGAAAATGATTGTAATAGCAGTGAATAAAGTTTTTATCTATCTATCTATCTAATATGCTTGAAATGAAAAAAAAAATGATTTTATTTATTTTAAACAAACAATTAAAATAAAATGAAAAAACAGATGCTCATAAAAAACAACATAAGAACGCAAAACACTTTCACATCTTCGTACATTCGTACTCGCTTTAAAAAACTTAAGTCATTGGAATACCTGTATATCGTAGATTAAAACAGGTATTCCAATGACACAGGTTAAAAATAAAACTTTATTGAATGTAGACACTACGAGTAGTCATTTTTGACAAGGTGGCAAACTTCTTAATAAGCGTGGAGTCTGGCGCCCGCGCCGCCGCCGCTTGCAAAATAAATAGTTATCTGTTGCATGCAAAAGTCACAGTTTAAAAAGTTTTGTGTTAGTACAGAAACATAACGAATTGAAAAAAAGAGAATTAACATTAGAAATAGGGAAATTTATGTAATTGAGTTAAAAAGAGCGACCCTCGGAGTTTCTTGCCTATTCTTCTCCTGGGAAAGACTGCACCTTTGCAAATAGGCTTAGAGTCAGTAGGGTCAATAGAACGAATGCGTATGTATTTAAATCCTTTAAGGCGACTACAGCACCCGATAAAGGCAGCACACATAGGAATAGTGCCATCTCCGTCTCTCAACAGGCCTGGGCCGGCAGTGCGAACAGTGTCGATACACGAAGTTTACGTGCGTGCGTAAAAACATGTTCGAAAGTTTGAAAAATGAGATTTGTAGAAGGTAACAGCTTAAATCGAAAAATGCGTTATTTACTTTTCGAGAGTGTTCAATCACGAACATTTTGATAGCAAATTTAAGTTCCTGTTTGCATTTTACTATCGTTTTTACAGCTTAAAAGATACACAATATTGGTATTTAGAGATTACTTTGTGAGCTTTTTCTATCGAACCAAAAGTGCTGAATCATGTTATCTATGCATCATAAAATCGTAATTTAGGTGCTGCAGTCGCCTTAATGTATATGTTTGCATGTATTTCATGTAATCTTGACTTGTTTTAAGTGGCATCAAAATTGGTCCAGCCAGCCGTTCCATACTTACAACTATATTGTAATCTGTGGTGGCAACCTACTGATGCAGACCTCTTCTATTGTGTTTCTATACCAATCCGCTGCGCGCGCGTCGTTTTGTTTTTAATAAAGATTTATTTCACAGCTAACGCGTGACACATTAGCGTGCTCCATCATTGAAGGAACGCTGTCTTCATTCGGTAATTGTTTTTTTACTCACGCCTATTATTCTTGTCAAGATAGGCAGAGCTTCTTGTAGTTTTATTCTAACACTTAATAATAATAATAATAATAAAATCAATTATTTTCAGGCAACTAGGCCCATAGATAAATACCTTACAGACTAACATACATATAAAATATTATTTAACAAAATTAAAACTTAATTAACGCTATTTCCCGGGTGTTTTTCCGGGGGTGTCTATAACCGGGAATCACCCTCGGAAACGGCGGAACACCACGCCCTCCGGCCAAAAGCTCTCCTTCATGACTGTCTCCAGCATGAACGTCGGGAACCGCACCACAAATGCTTTGAAAATAGCATGGTGATGCGATTCCAACGGTTTCGCTCTCTGGAGACCTAAGGGAACTTTTGTCTTCTGCCGTATGTACTCGACGACGTCTTGCACCTCAGTGCTGTAGTGCAGTCGCGACAAGTACACAGGCGTGCTCGGAGCTTCAGCCCGCAGACTCACTTCCGGGTTCGTCGCTGCCGTCGTTAAAACTACGTTTGACATTTATTCTAAGGTTTAGATGAAACATGAGTATAGTGGCGATAGGTTGTCAGCCACACCCCCACGATAGAACAAATCCCTTGCATCGCACTTATTGGCTTCTACAGTAAACCTGGGAGGAGTTGATAGCTGGCACATTTTAATTGTTTCTTTCACTCCTAGCGTGGGAGACCCCTGCCCTATCGTCAGATACATTTAAATAATTTATTATTTTACTGGTTTTAGAAATGTCGGTTTCGTTTTTAATCAAAAAACAAAATTTTGCTACGCCGTAGAATATGGCTACGCTGTAGAAAGTTTGTAGAGTCTTAACTATACACCAACGTAAACGCTAAGGGTCAGTTCACACCGCGACGCGACGCTGCGCGCACTTTTTATAGAGCCACTCAAAATTGAACTTTATTTATTACATGAAAAGTTAAACATTTTCATCGTGAGAACGCCGCGACGGCGAGGCGCGGCGCTGCGTGGTGCGACGTGTTCTAAATTCTGACTTGTAATAAATAAAGTTCAATTTTGAGTGGCTCTATCCGCAACGTCGCGTCGCGTCGCGGTGAGAACTGACCCTAAATAAGAAGAAAAATATTCTGAATTCTGTACACTTTCAACAAATAAAGTTAACTATTACTATAAAGTTTACTATTACTAAGTCTGTTTTTAGGCTTCGAAATAAGTGGGTCTTGATTTTATAGTTTTTTTAAATCTAGAATTAGGGCGAGGCTTCAGACCACCAGACTCAGTTGCATAAACGTTTATTTAAGTTAAAGCTTATTTAAATATAATGCTGTCCTTGTTTACATCGACTAGACGAAAGTGGCAATAAAATATTTAAAAGCAGACTTTTCTGCACCAGTTGCAGAAAAGTCTTTTAAAATTAATTTGTTTTTAATATTATCTGTTTTGGCAATAGATATTTTTGACTATTAAACATGTTGAGCGTGTAACATTTTTATTTCTAATTTATGACATGAGTTTAGCATGCAACTCCTATAATACGGCGAGGGAAAACATCGTGAGGAAACCGAGGAGACTGAATGTGTAACCATAATCCAATCCAGTCAGGTTCCCCTGTTAACAGAGTCATTGAGATCAGATGGCAGTCTCTTCGATGTAACGACTTGACCTGCCAAATCCAAGGTCATGGTTAAGCGTACTCTAAATGAGAAACGGGACTGGGAAAGAAGTTTATAAATGGAAATTTCGGGAATGAATTATACAGAGAAACCTTCCTCTTGAATTTTTCCATCTATTGGTGAAAACTGTATGAAAATCCGCTAAGTAGTTTTTTAGTTAATCTTTTTTTGACAGACAGAAAGACAGAGTCAGGGAATTTTATTTTATAATATATAACTAGCTTCCTGCCCGAAACTTCGTTCCCGTGGAAATTTTGCGAATAAATTATACTTATTAATCTTTCTCTTGAATCACTCCGTCCGCTGATAGTTTTTTGTTCATCGCGTTCAGACAGACAGACAGAAACACGCGGCGATATAGTATGATTGATATAATGACGTCGCAGAGTGTAATATCGTATTATATCGGTCCGATTCTTGATTGTAATGACAATTTATTTAAGTCCCTCCCACGCGGGCCCATCAAAATAATCTCGTATCGGGCCCATACCGTCATGTGACCGCCCGCAATGACATTTTCAGCCGAGGGCCAACTCTCAGGCTGAAAACAGATTCAAGCATGATTTAGTACTGGGAACTTTGTTGTTTTTGATCCTGTTTATTTGTTGACTTTAATTTAGCGAAAACTTGTGCGATCAGCTGATTTGCTGATTTGGAAAGATGTTTTTTTTTGTAAATTTTATATGAGTTATTTTAATTTAATTTTATATGGGTTACTTATCAGTCCGTATACGTCCCCACCGAGGGGCACAGGCCTCCCTTCGAAACACGAAGGGGACTTAGGCCATAGTCCACCACGCTGGCCCGATGCGGGTTGGCAGACCGCTAGTCTTTTCTCGGACGGTTTCATCACGATGTTTTCCTTCACCGTTGAGCAAGTGATAATTAGAAATCCGTACATAAATCCGAAAAGACGAATTTAGTGGTACAGATCCGCACCAGGCTTTGAACCCACGAAAGTGGTTCAATTTCATGGGGTAAATTACCCCCTAAAGTCGCTTACTAATTTAAAGTGACCCAATAGAAAAGATTTTTTAAAACTACATAAGTCACGCACCAGCTCGCGCGCCGTGCGATACAAATACTGTATCTAATGTGATACTTTTTGGTGTAACGGGAAAAATGTCTCTTCATATCTTTTAATACAAATTGTGACAGCTGTAACTAGATTTGGTTTGGTTTATTTGAGGACTAGATTTGGTTTATTTGATGACTAGATTTGGTTTATTTGATGACTTCAAATGCGCGAGCTTCCAACTTTTCCCAGACATACTGTAGAGCCAGTAAGTTTCACAATGTAAGGGCACCGTGGGCGAAAAGTTGAGAATCTATCACCGCTGGCCAATAGCTCTCAGAATGTATATCAAACGTGGTGTCTAGTGGTTCTGGAACCAAATTTCGCTCTGCCTATCCTGATAGGGATAATAGGCGTGAGTGTGTTAATGATTATTGACTCTTTGATGATTCGTCTACTGTGGTGAGCAATATATGGAGTAACTTTAAAATAGATAGCGAAACTTTCGAAATTGTTTCTCATCATGAAACTGAACAACTTCCTCCAAAGAATCTACGCGAAATTCTTCAAAAAAAGCCATTATCCACGTATCTAAGCTCATCGTTTAAGTTCTAGCGAGAGGTGTTTCTTTCAATATTTTGGCCTGTTTAATGGGCTTATTCACATACTTAACTTTTGAAAATTTTATGTCACAAAGACAATTTTTATTTATAACTCTAAAATTTTAAAAAAATGTGTCACATTCGATTGCTTATAACCAATTCTTCTGCTTACAGTTAAATGTTTGCACGATGCGTGCTGCTGCGCTCTTGCCGCTTAATTTTGTCATTATACTCGTACCTACTGTTATTTATAAGTGGGGGGGACCTTTCATTGGCCCTTTGTTGCTTAATTTAGTTTTTAAAACAATTGCATGAGCTGTTGGTCTTCCTAAAATTAATAAATAAAATAAATAGCTTAAACAATTTAGATCAAATATAGCTCGGTTACATCAGTTTTCAAACAAAAAAAACCACATCGAAATCGGTCCAATCGTTTAGGAGCTACGATGTCACAGACAGACACAGATGCACATGTCAAACTTATAACATCTCTCTTTTTTGTCAGGGGTTAAACATGTTGTTGAAGAAGTTAGGACACCATGTACTAAAGCTGGGCGGTGCCCTCTCTGACGTCACGACACGTCACGCTTGCGTAAGCGACGCGCATGCGTATTTATTTAGGATGCCATCTTTAAAATAGCCAGCCATCTTGCAATCAGTTATTTCAAAAATAGAACCATTGTCAGCCACTTGTGAACTGCATGCATTATGATATGCCATTCAGTTCACAGTGTTAAAATACTCTTGAAGTAGGCAGAGCTTCTGAGCACTGAAGTGAAAGAGTAGGTAAATTAAGGTGGAATTCTCTGTTTGCGACTGTATTTCCGAGTTCACAGCACTTTTGAAAGAGATGCAAACATGTGAGTTCCTACAAGATAGTAAGAGATAGGTTACTTTAACGCCATCTCTTTCTGCGTAACCCATTTTTTGATGTCACGAATTGAAACTCGTGACAAACAAAGCATTTGATCTCCAGCTTCTGTCAGCCATTACGGTTTTTAAGGTTTTGTGCATAGAGTTTATTCGTTTTTGTTGTGAATTTGTGAGAAAAGAGACTCCATTAGTTAAGTTGTTGTACAGCTTTTGTACAGTGAGGTATGGTTGGGTGCAGGGAAGGGGTAAACTATTGCTATCTAAAAGGGGCACGCTCCTGGCTCCGTCTATAGAGTGTATGGTCTAAGAGTGAATAATTGCATCTTCTGGGTAAGCTTGCATGCTCGACCACATTTTTACATTGTTACAACTGCCTTAGACTGTGGTAAAGATTGTTTTTAAATTATTGTAAATTTTCCCCTGACAGTATAGTCAGACAGCATAGTAAAACCTTCTATGTTTTATATACACACTTACATTCGTTCTTTTAACTTCACTACTTTATTCCTTTAACTGAATGCACTAAGTATACAAGGGTGGACTTAATGCCCATGACGTTATCTACCAGTCTATCTTAGGGTGATTGATGAGAAGTGACTTTTTTAAGTAACATCCTAAATGTTGTATAAAATAAAGTTATTTTGATTTTCGTTTTTAAATTTAGTAGTTACAGTGGCACAGACAAAACTAAACGTAAATAAACGCATTAACACTTTTATTTTTCAGTCTTTCTCTTTAATACAACAAAACACAGGAAGAACCCAATTAGAATGATCAAAATACAGAAACACGTTTGCTAGCTCGCAAAATGAAATGAATTAATAAAAAAGGAACAGCTGATTCAGAGAAACGGAATGCCGAAAGTATCACAATGTTACAAAACTGCGTCTGAAAGTGTCTGAAAATATACAAAGTGGAGCGAGTAGCGCTGGTTCACAGCACGATGAAGTTTAGAGTTCAGTATATTTAAGACCCGTAGCCCAGTGGCTCTCGCTGGTCTCGACCGATCAGTGAGGTTAAGCAACGTACGACCAGTGGGGCAAATAAGTATAATACGTAGCTCTTCTTCAGGTACTATAATATAAATCAATCAGGTTCTGCTCTTTTATAACACTTAATTTTATTCCCACACTTACACGGTTAACATAATTCAACAACGCTTAGTAAAGTGCTAATTGCACGCCTACGAACGTATATAACAACTTATTCCGTGAGCTCTCTACCATGAATCCACAATAAATCGCATAAGACCAGATCTTCAATCATTTCGAATGTTGACATCGAATACCATTTCAAACCTTTTAAATTGATATTCGAATTATCTTCTTCGAAATGACCGAATGAGAAAGAAGTTGCGTTATGCCCAATCCTCCATGAAGGTCTGCATACCACAGTACACAGAAGCAGGGAACCTGATAGGTGGCTAAAGTGGCAATTTATCACGAGCGTTTCCGCGATGCTTCGGAGGGCACGTTAAACTGTCGGTCCCGCCTGTTGTCGATTGACTACAGTCATCAAAACCAAGTCGGAGGCCATTTTGCGGTTTGAAAACTCAGACACCAGGCTTAGCCAAGTTCGCCACAAACTTGACTATACATACACGATAAGAAAAAGAGACTAACTAATTTTAAGGCTCCAAATCCATTTCTCGGTTTACATTAACTTGCCACCAAGTGTTACAAAACTTGGTAAATTGCCAATAGTAAGAACTATTTAATCTTATCTTTTGTTATTGAGTTATTAAAAGGTAAAGAGCGTTGATTTATAACGACTATTAGTTAAATATGTTCCGTAGAATAAAATTGTTGTGGAAGGAATTTGATAATATATTTCTTGGAAAGAAAATGTTACCCAGAACACGCATACCTTCTCACTTTCACCAAAGTATACTTAGATTCAATTCTGTTTAATAAATATAGGAAATTAAAACTGCAAAAGTCCGCGAGCTTTTGCTCGCGAAAAAGAAAAAACTAAATTAAATATTAATGCACAACGTTAATGTTCAAGTTTTCACTTCTGCCGGCACTCCCGGAGTGCAACCCGTTGTTTTTTTTCATATTTCGACCTATTTTCCTCGATAATAGTAGATTGTTAACCAAGGGCTGTATGACATCAATTGCATACGAGGTTTTTGGCGCCCGAGCGCAGCGAGGGCGCTAATTAGCCCGAGTATGCAATTGATGCTTACACCTGAGATAAACACTCTGCATATCGATTGTGAGGTAAGTAAAAAAACAAGAAAGCAGGTTTCTATGAACATTTATTAAAGAGAAACATGTGTATTTAATTAAAATTTCGCGCCTAGCTAGTCGACTGCCTTTTTTACTCTTCACGATTTTATGGCACGCAAGCGCGTCAAATCGTGCTGGCCAGTTTGATTTTTAAATCGATTTCAACTTACATACGATGTGACTGCGAAACAAATAGTTCGATATTAAAAATAAAATCTTCATAAATTCTTATATAAATTGTCTCGATTCCGATTCGAGTAAATAATCGATACCGAGAAAAAAAACGTTACTTTTTAAAAATATTCTTGTAGTATGAGTATGACAGTTCTTTTTTCAAATTCCAAAACCTATGCTGTAATGTTAACATTACATGGTAGGTTTTGAAACCTATGCTGTAATGATATCCATACACCCCGGCATTCAGGGAAGTAAGTGACTACTTACAGAGCAAAAGATATGTAAAACTACTTGCTGTAGGTGGTCGGGTTATTCCAACATACCTAAGGGAGTAGTCCAGACTATTTATTTATTTATCTCTTATATTTATCTATCATCCTTGTCACACTGTCACCAACATACACACATATCTACAAGCACACATACACACATTTATTTACCTTTTGTATTTATCAGTCATCCTTGTCACACGGTCACCAACAAACACACATGTTTACAAACACACATACACACAAACAAAGTACACACACACACACACACACACACACCACACATGCACATACATAACACATTAGGTAGTAGATTACTCTTTTCCGTCGGCTATGTACACACGCGCACCAAGGGTACGGCTGAAAACCAGCGTTGGGGCCTCGGCTTCAACACATGCTGAGCTGTGTCCTTTTTGACATCGCACTACAGCACAATTATACATTGTTTTGTCGTCTCTTGCATGTGTTCTTGTCCTGTGTTTTATATTGTATGTTATTTTATTTTCTTTGTGTTGTACTGTTTTGTGTCAAATAAATGTCTTGAATCTTGAATCTATATCATATCATACTATAATATTATAAATCAAAATCCCCCGTTGCCTCTGTCTGTCTGTTTAAACGCGATTTTCATACAGTTTTCACCAAAATGTATGGAGCGATTCAAGGGGAAGGTTTATGAAGGTTTATTTCCGAAATTTCATCGGGAACAAAGCTAGTAAGAAATATATGTAAGTTGTTACTCTATCAAATTAGGTTATTAAGTATCTGTCATGACAGTTAATAAAAAAAAATTAGCATTATAGCCACTTTCCGCCCTCCTTTCTGGCATGGCCTGTTAATTTTAAACTACACTACCAATATTACATAGTACAGACAATCAATTAATAAACTTTACAACGCACACTTGTCTGCACTATAACAATTACTGTCCGTAACATCGTAAACGAAGTTCTATGACTGAATCTAATTTTACGATTCCACTAAAATCGGATAACGTTGCTACGATCGGGGCGGCTGTTTTAAGGCGACTACAGCACCTAAATTACGATTTTATGATGCGTAGATAAGCATGACGCACTGAATTAAATCGAAGAAAAAATACTACGGTAATATTCAGGACATAAACTAGATAAGTAGTTTGCTGAAAATATGATTCAGCACTTTTGGTTCGATATAAAAAGCTCACAGTCACCTCTAAATACCCAATATTGTGTATCTTTTAACGTGTAAAAACGATAGTAAAATGCACACAGGAACTTGAATTTGCTATCAAAATGTTCGTGATTGAACACTCTCGATAAGTAGTTAACGCATTTATCGATTTAAGCTGTTACCTTTTCATAAATCTCATTTTTCTAACTTTCGAACATATTTTTACGCACGCACGCTTTCATAGTCCGTAAACTTCGTGTATCGACACTGTTCGCACTGCCGGCCCAGGCCTGTTGAGAGACGGAGATGGCACTATTCCTATGTGTGCTGCCTTTATCGGGTGCTGTAGTCGTCTTAATAATAATCATTGGTGTTTCAATAGTGGAATGGTGGTGAAGCGCTTGTAGCCCAGTGGCGCTCGCTGATCTCAACCGATCAGTGAGGTTAAGCAACGTACACAGAGGCAGGGAACCTGATGGGTGACCAAAGTGGCAATTTATCACGAGGTCTTCCGTGCTTCGGAGGGCACGTTAAGCTGTTGGTCCCGGCTGTTGTCGATTGAATGCAGTCGTTAAAACCAAGTCAGAGGCCATTGTGCGGTTTGAAAACTCTGACACCAGGGTTAGCCAAGTTCGTCACAAACTTGACTATACCTACACGATAAGAAGAAGAATGGTGATAAATGTCTTTAACTCCGAGAAAAAAGAGGGGTGTTATAAGTTTGACGCGTGTATCTGTGTGTCTATGTATCTGTACTGTATTTGTGTCTCTCTGCGGCATCGTAGTTCCTAAACCGATTTTGATGCAATTTTTTTTTACCGATTGCCTTAAGAGGAGCGTCTCAGTTTGGACTCAGTTGTTTTTATGCTGTGTCGATGTTGACCACCCGCTTCAGTCTTGTGCGAAAGGGACAATTGCAGCTTTCCGGCGAAATGCTGAGTTTTATTTCCAAAATTATGAGTTTAGGCGTCAATGAATTCCTACCCCAAAAAATTAATGAAATCGTACGTTTTTGGTCTCTATCGATTCGTAAGCGTATAAACGAGGTTCGTACGTTTTGTTTTTTCCAAAATTGTTCTTAGTTTTTCAACAGTCAATTTTGAGAATTTTTTTGACGAAAAATACTGACTTTTAGTCTCAAATATCTTTTTGTCTACTTTAAATACCACAAAATTCAAAACGTACGGATCTAGTTTTTGGTGTTCCTGATATTATTCCAAAATTTCACAGGGATCCGTTGACGTTTAGGGGATGGAATCCATTGACGCCGTTTGTTTTTTTTTTTATTAATAAAGGGTATGGGAAAGAAACACTGAGACGATCCTCTAGTAGGAATTCCTCGGAGAGACAAGCTCAGTTTTAATAGGAGAATAACCATAAAGCTTCGCTAATTAATTTAAGGTCACCCATAAGTAGCTCCTTCTTTTTCAAAGTGGGTCAAAACTACTAAAACTATTGCGAAATCAAGGGTTTTTGCAAAAAAGCACTACCTCTCCCTGCAATAGGCTATTTACTTATTCATGTATGTATATGTATTCGTAGTAATATTTATATATGTATGTTATATTGATATATGTCCGTATTTATTGTAGAAGTGGTTTCATATAGTGTAGTTTATGTATATTACGTATTTTGCACGTTCTATCTGCCTTTGAGATCAACTTTCCGTGGCTCGGGTTTGCTGGAAGAAATTTCTTTTTAGAGGTAAGCTAAGCTTTTGTGTCGTATTTCTGTTTGTAATTTTATGTCTGTCTGTCATGTGTGCAAATAACTGAAAATAAATAAATAAAGATGATCCGATAGGAGACTCACCATCTGGAATCTTGATGTTGGTGCCAAGGTTGAGCTGCTGGAGCCTGGCGAGCGCGGCCTGCTGCAGAGCTCGCCGCTCCACCTCGCTGAGGGTCAGCAGCGAGGTGTCTGCCAGCCTCACGCAGCGCCCGGAGCCGTCTGCCCAGCAACAGCTGCCCTGCACATAACGCGTGACGTCATCACACCATGATACCACAACCTGGTGGACTTGAAAGTAAAGTCATCTTTATTTGCAGTAAATATGGTAATTACAGTTGTTTAACACCAGTTGTTGTAATGCAATAATAGTTAAAGTGGCACTTCACTTGGCGTTGCGTGTTTGCGTATTTGCTGTATTTGGCCAAATATACTACCATGTGTGGAGGATTTATTTGTCTATATTTGCCATATTTTCACAAATATGACAAACACACAAATAGGCAAATACGCCGATCCGTTCGCTTGTCGGTCTTTGGTCACACATCAAAGGACGCAATATGATTATTAGACCATTTTAGACCTTATTTGCCTGTGTTATTTGCTGTTGGCATCCCAAGTGAAGACGTCGTGTTTGTGCTGTTTGGATTACGTACAAATATTTGGACAAATACAGCGAATACACGCAACACCAAGTGAAGTGCCACCTTTAGGACAACCACAGTGGTACTTCTGCCTGAGACCGATCAAATAAAAGCTGTCAAATAAAATAAATATTGGAACTAATGCAACTAAAATGGAGTAACCTCGAGTGAAATTAGCTCAGTACCGTCAGTACTACATTAAATATTAAAATTTAGGTTCACATCACACAAACATCACGACACGAGATGTTTTATAATTAAGTCTTTCGTCCATTAGGTTATACCTATTTAGCCTTAGGCATTGAAAACTTAGATCTAACAAGAGTTAGATTAAATGACTAGTAGTTGTTTTAAAAATATTTCTTTCCCCCTTAGCTGTTATGAAGTGTAGGCCTTTCGTCAAATAGCTGTTTTAAAGTTTAGATCTTTCGTCCATAGGCATTATGTCGTTAGGCATATCAACTTGAGAGATTGAAATACGTAACCATTCGGCTGACGCTGAAACTTCACTTTGATTGCGCGAGGCCCCCGCGCAAAAACTTACTCGCCGTCTGACGTTGTCAATGTTTACATTTTGACATAGGACCGCGGCGCATTACGCGCGCTATCACCATCGTACTGGAGCTGCAGTTTGTTTCATCAGTCAAATAAATAAATAAACGCTACACACTCAAAGGCCTACACTACACTAAGGTTTTCCCTTGTGTTGTGGGTCGCTTGGAATACACATAACACCCATGACCCCGACATCTATATACGTCCCCCCGAAAGGGACGGACCTCCCTTTGAAACACGAACGGGATCGAGGCCATAGTCCACCAAGCTGACCCAATGCGGATTGGTGGACCCGCATTGCGCAAGCGTTCTGTTAAATGGACTAATTCACATCCTTAATTACCGTTAAGTCTAAAGTCTTATATTATTTATTACATGGGATACAAAATACAAAATAAAAAAGTTTACAAGGGCGGACTTATCACTAATAGTGATCTCTTCAGCCAGCCTGGTGCAGTAAGATATATTGTTTTAAAAACGCGGGTCAACAGTGCATATTTGATAAAACAACTCAAAAAAAAAAACAAATTAACTTATTCAAATATAAAAAGTCACTCATTATTAGGTATCTAAAATCTATATACCATAAATTATCTAAAATCTATGACATGGATCGTAACACTAAGTGTAAAAGTAAAAGAAATGGAAAATAATTTGAAACATTTTAACTTCGCTTGATTTTTTTTACCCTCGGCAAAATAAGAGGGGTGTTCTAAGTTTGACAGATACACACGCTGTATGACTTTTTATTTGTGTGTTTGTCTGTAGTATCGTAGCTTCTAAACGAAGGGACCGACTTCAATGCTGTTTTTTTTGTTTGAAAGCTGACATGATGGGATGGTGCTTAGGTACATTACATTACATACCCTCTCACGCCGCTGTAATCTCATACGGGTTAGGCAGAGCACCAGTGGTTCAGAACCACTTGATACCACGTTTGACATAACTTCTGAGGGTTATCAGATGAAACATGATGTACAGAAGCCATTGTATCAGGTTACTCCATTTTAGTTGCAAAACCGCTCTTACCACAACAGAGAATAACACCACTCCATCTCTTTCCGTGGGTGTCGTAAAAGGCGACTAAGGAAACACAAATGAGACCTGCCTCCTAGTAATCCATCCCAGGCAACGACACTTCATTTTTCTGAATCTGAGGTGTCGTCCTATGGTCTCATGCGGTGTGGTAGGCTCTGTAAAGGGCCGTCTGGTTCGCGACCACCCTCCTACCGAAGTCCTACGCCAAACAGCTTGCTGTGTTCCGTCGGTGCGTAGAAGTACCAGTGCCTAATAGGCATTTCTGGGTTAACTCGCTCCATCGTCGACCTCATCTTTGACCTTATGGTCAAGATTGAGGTCAAGAGTTAACCCGTCTTATAATAAAAAAAAAAACAGCACAGAGTGCAGGCGTGTGGTAACCTGATGTGCCTATTATATATGGTGGTGAGACTGAGTTTTACTGTACGCCTGGAAAGAGTTCGCAGCTGGTACATTCTTAGATTTTCTTTCACTCCCAGTTCAGCGTGGAAGTATAGCTATATTTGCTCAAAATTGGTTGAGCCGTTTAAAAATTATACTTTTTGATACGTTATCATTAAGGTACCGCGTTGACTACAGGTACTCTTGGCAGCTTCCCAAGAAAATTAAATAAAATAACAGAGAAGTTAACTGGTCCATAAATCGTGAAACATCTGAAACTAACTAGATGAAAATGATGGTGTTGACAGTAACGTCTTTATGGAAAGTGTAGCAACATTTTGATGGTCAGAAAATCAAGACTAAATGAAACATGAAGCACATCAACGCGGTCTAGGGATATTGCACTATTTTTCATAGAAAAGAGGTCTGTTTGAGAAGCTATAAAAGCATACTCGAGATACATGGAGGGCTATAATTTTCAGACGAGCAAGTGCTAAACTTGAATTTCAATTCCAGTCAGTTTTCATCACGTTTTCACAAATTTCAAATAAAACAAAATTTACTGACTGGAATTGAAATTCAAGTTTAGCACTTGCTCGTCTGAAAATTATAGCCCTCCATGTATCTCGAGTATGCTTTTGTAGCTTCTCAAACAGGCCTCTTTTGTATGAAAAATCGTGCAATATCCCTAGACCGCGTTGATGTGTATATATATTTCGCCGTTTTCTACTAACCTTTTTAACCGACCAAAAAAAGGAGGAGGTTTTCAATTCGACTATATACAAATATGTGTTTGTAACGCGATAATACCGCCTATTATCGGCCGATTTTCTAATTTAATTTCCTTTCTTCTATACATATTATAAAGAGGAAAGATTTGATTGTTTGTTTGTTTGCATCGAATAGGCTCCGAAACTACTGGACCGATTTGAAAAATTCTTTCACCATTAGAATCCTACATTATCCGGGATGGACATAGAATACATTGACCTCAATCTTGACCAAGGTCATACAAAGATGAGGTCGACGATGGAGCGAGTTAACCCAGAAAATGTCTATGAGGCACTGGTACTCCTACGCACTGAGACGACGGAACACAGCAAGCTGTTCTAAAGAAGTGGTCCCATATGAAGATGATTCTGTATTTTTTTTAAA
This sequence comes from Aproaerema taeniolella, assembly GCA_949987775.1. Taxonomy (NCBI): domain Eukaryota; kingdom Metazoa; phylum Arthropoda; class Insecta; order Lepidoptera; family Gelechiidae; genus Aproaerema; species Aproaerema taeniolella. The sequence continues at coordinate 3,159,282 of OX465245.1, forward strand.
TCAACATTTAAAAACACAAACCTATCCATTTTATTTAAATGACGTTTTGGTTGGTGATTATCTGCTGATAGGCGTTGTTGGGATCGAAATCGGTTGATCCTTACGTTTTTGACGTAAACAATTTTATATTATTTACTTTTCTAATTTTCGACTTTGGTAATCCTGAATCACGCAAGTTACATGGAATGGAGAATTTTTTTTTCATATTTTGCTCTATGTTTCTTAGGAAAAGTTGTTCAGTTTTGTTGGCTGATTCATATCCTTAAGGAAGTTCAGCTTGGGACTTCGTTCCATTTTCGGTATCTTCGGCAATTTGGGAAAACTATTTTGCCTATGTATTGTTTTTTTATAAGCTGGATAAGTTAACAAATGATCCGATCCGGTCATCTGATAACAGGGTTACGGAAGTCACTAATTGTGTGTGTGTCACTGTTGAGTTTCTGTGCATGTATTGGTCGTATAAAAGGTACTGACTGGCTGAGAATGTTTGTTACAAGCAGCAAGATACAGGAAATATGCTTAAGAAAGGAAGCTTGTGAACTATATGTCAGGAATTATAGGCGTGGGTCATCATCAGCCACTGCTGGACATAGGCCTCTCCTATGTCACGCCACTGAGTTCGGTCTTCAGCTCTCCTCCTCCAATTACTGCCCGCTACCTTACGAATATCGTCACACTACCTAGTTACAGGACGCCTGCCCTACGCAACGTATTTATGCTACGTATGGGTGTACGTGTGTATTTATGTATCCTAACTGTAGCTTTGCATCTTTCAAGGTTCTGCTGGTTCCCGACACGGCACATTCCCCACTTGCCACACGCACAGATAAAAAAATACCTTACAATTATTCTTCGCTCGGCACACTAAAAAGTAACCTCCAACATTGAGGGCCTTACATTACTACATTACATTACATACCCTCACGCCTGTAATCCCATATGGGGTAGGCAGAGCACCAGTGGTTGAGAACCACTTGATGCAACGTTTGACATAAAATGTGAGGGTTATTAGATTAAACATGATATATAGTGTACTATTATTTATTCTGTGATTTCTGTGATATAGTGGTGAGAGGTTGTTAGCCTTTTGCTGACAATACAGCAAAACTCTCGCGTCCCTACTACTGACTTGTACAGTATGCCTGGGAAGAGTAGGTATATTATACCAGCTCGTATATTCTAAGTTTTCCTTTGTCTCCCAGTCCACCATGGGAGTAGGGCCTTACCACAAAAGTACATTAACACCCTCTTTTTTGTTGAGAGTTAAAAAAGAAAAGCGTTCATTCCGATCCAAATAGCCGGGATCAATGAAGAATTTTTACAGGATCTTTACAATAGGCGATGGAATCTTTACATTAATCGATAGAGAATATAGTCGTTTACCAAATGAAAACCTTTAGTTAGTCTGGCCACAAATATCATAGCTTCTAGTATAAGAACGATTGTGAGTCAGATGATTATAAAATATGTGTTGTGTCTGTGAAAACGCCCACGGGACTAAAATTTCTACTCTACACTGCATCTGTCTTCGATATTAATTTCTGTTTGTTCTTTCCATGAATTTGGTTGCTAGGCAGATTTGAAACTGTGTTTTTTGTAATCTCCGACAAGAAAACGAGGGGGGTTATAAGTTTTACTTGTGTATCTGTGTATCTATGTGTCTATCTAGGGCATTGTAGCTGCTAGTTTAGCGGTTTGAAAATTCTGATACCAGGATCAGTCAAGTTCGCCCTATGCTTGATTATATCTACACAATAAGAATAAGAAGATCGTAGCTCCTAAACGAATGAACCGATTTCGATATGGTTTTTTTAACCGACTTCAAAAAAGGAGGAGGTTTCTCAATTCGACCGTATATATATATTTTTTTTTATGTATGTCCGCGGTTAACTTCGTCGTTTATGAACCGATTTTGATTATTCTTTTTTTGTTGGAAAGGGAGTATCCCAAGGGTAGTCCCATGGTAAGGAAAGCAGGATCTGATGGTGGAATCCTGAAGAAATTGAAGGAAACTCTCGAAAAAATTGTCTTTTTGGGATTGAAGTCGGTGACTCTTACGTTTTTGACGTGGAATTATTGTTTGAAGGCCGACGTCATCGAGACGGTTGTAAGTTTTATTTGATTAAAATTGGTTCAGATATTGAAAAGTTATAATTTTTTAATTTTAAAGTTGTGTATACTTCGTTTAGTTTAGTTCCCTTTCTCATTCGGGGTACGCTTGACCATGATCCAGGATTTGGCAGGTCAAGTCATTACAGTGGAGCGACTGCCATCTGACCTCCGTGACCCTGTTGACGGGGAACTTGACCGGATTGGATCATGGTTACACATTCAGTCTCCTGAATGTTTCCTCACGATGTTTTCCCTCACCGTAAGAGCACAGGTTAGTCCGCAACTACTGCACCCTAACTCAGTAAATTACTCATTTGTACATGGCGGCACTGAGGTTCGAACTCTGTACCTCTCGCTCACGAGTGCGATCCGCTAGCCGTTTGACCACCGACGCTGTATATATTTTTTTAATGGACGACTTTTAAATTAGCGAAAATTAAGGATATCCCCCCCCCCCCCCTAAAATCCCTAGTAATCCATCCCAGGCAACGATTTTTTTCTGAATCTGAGGTGTCGTCCTATGGTCTCATGCGGTGTGGTAGGCTCTGTAAAGGGCCGTCTGGTTCGCGACCACCCTCCTACCGAAGTCCGACGCCAAACAGCTTGCTGTGTTCCGTCGGTGCATGGGAGTACCAGTGCCTTTATAGGCATTTTCTGGGTTAACTCGCTCCATCGTCGACCTCACGTTTGACCTTATGGTCAAGATTGAGGTCAAGAGTTAACCCATCTTATAATAAAAAAATTAAAAAAATCAAACCACAGTAATGGATTTGCTAATAGGCCGTATAAGCCGCGGCCTAGGGGCGGCAGCGTCCTAGGGGCGGCATATTTCAGATAACGCACACGAGAAAACCAGTGAACTTGTTTGACTTTTATCCTCTAAAATTGAGTGAGCATTTTTACGCTCTTTCTTAATGACTAATTCATTCCTTTATTTGTCTTTAGCGCCTTCCTTACTACAAAATGGAAAATTATTGTTTTAGAATGGTCCATAGGGCGGCGGAAATAAAATGGCCTACACTCATAAAAAATATAAATCCGGCACTGTCAAACCAACATCTTGCGTAGAATACCCAAAATTATTAAAACATTATCAATTAATGTTTTAATAATTAAGTTAGACGCCCATTAAGTTAAAGTTAATGCCACTTTAAATATAGTACTGTTACTTTCCGTCCTGTTGACATAAACGAGGAAAAAACTTTATGAACATTTCTCCCTCAGTTTACGAATTCCTACAGTTTCATTCTACTATAACCCGCTTTCGGTTCAATGGTAAAGCAAACTATTTTAAGGAAGGATTTACGAATAATTTCAGTAGCTCGTTTGTATTATTTATTATCGGTCGAGAATTTGAGATATTCATCGCTCCTTCTCATACTCGTAACAGGCTTGTAATGCCACAATTCTGTATCTGTTTTAAGACGTCTCAGTTTAAAGCGCGCGCGCAAGTTTTTGGTTTCTTTCGATTTGTAAGATAAACAAGGTCCGTAAGTTTAGCTTTTTCAGAATTGTCCTTAGTTTTTTGACAGGCAGGGGTATAGAAAAAGATATAGAATACTTTCTATTCCGATATTCCCACGAGAATAGGAACTACGCGGGTGATACTATGTGGCTCTGCTACTTTTGTGATAGCTTCAAAAAAAGTTACTTAAACAGTGTTATTTGCTAAGTTATTTGTTTGTAAATAAATATGACCTTGACCTTTGACCCGTTATCACATTTAAAGAGAGTTGTTACTAGAAAGCAGACTGCTCACCAACCTGTGCCGGGAGTGGTTCCCGTTCGGGACAAAAATTTGTGTTATTTAGTGGCCTAATCCACATTATTAATTTTACCTGATTCGAAGATATCTAATAACAAAAAACTTAGGTAGGTACTAATTTATTGTTGTAACTAATTGTATTGTTATTACAAAAACGCTCCCGCAACGGGCTTCATAATAACTTAAAACTAAGTAAATGTTGTGTTGTGCAAAAAATTAAATGTTTGTTTTCTGGTCTGGGTGTTGGTGTTTCTGTCACAAAGGGCCACTTTACCTAATCAAATCATTGGTCCTGATTGACTACCTATCAAGCACAGCCAAAACTAATAAGTCTAGAAAACTGAAAGTTTTACAGCCATTAACATAATTAAAACAAGATTTCCCTTTCTATTAGGCTGACCACCTTTCAACATAACACAACATGTTCCATCTAATAACCCTCACCATTTGTGTCAAACGTGGCATTAAGTGGTTTTTCTAGAACCACTGATGCTCTGCCTACCCCGTTAGGGATTACAGGCGTGAGCGTATGTATGTGTGTGTTCCCTTTCTATTGGTGAAATAATTTTAAAAATCGGTCCAGTAGTTTTTCAGTTTATTCGTTACAAACATACAAATCTTTCCTCTTTCATAATATTAGTCTAGATGTAGAAAAATTTAATATTTCGATTTTAAGGGGGGAAAATGGGAAAGGGAATATTCCCTAAATAAGACATTCAGTTTATTCGATACCCCCTAAATTAGGTATTCATCCAAGTTTCTTGACTTTAGGGACCTAATAAAATAACGTTTAAATTAGAAAAATTACCTAATTTGGGACACTACGTGTGTAATTAATGCGTAATATCAACAGAATATCTAGCGACTGACCTGAGGTGTCCATGTGGCGGAGACCCTGCTGGAGCTCCTACTCCTCGTCCGCCAGAGCCGCTTGCTAACACTCTGCACCACACTGCTAGAAGACCGCGACTTCTGCATGCCACCTGCAGATGGAGCCACTGTAGGAGCGCCGCGGCCCAGCAGCGTCGATAGAAACGAATGCGATTGCGTGGGAGACGGCGGCGATTGCAAAGACGTCGGCGACGTCGGCGTCGACGCCACAGACGCAAATTGTAACTCTCTATACGCTAATATCCAACCCTCTTCCGTCTGACAACCCTTGTGAGGACCGTCATCGTCCACTTCGCCAGGAGAACGAGGTTTTATATTCCGCAAATTCTTATCATAGTTTATCCGCTTAAAACGGTCCGCCTTATCCGCGTCTACGCTCTTCTTTCGAGCCATCCGCAAGTACCGCTTGATAGTGTCGCTCACTGATTGTGACACGTCATCGTGGTCTACACTCGACCGACGTCTCGTGGCCTTCCGCTCTGGTGGTGGACTCGTCGGACTCGTGGGCGCTGTTTGCGCTTCCAACTTATCCCTATAAGCTCGCTCCAACTCCAATAACACATCTTCAGGAATCGGAACGGTCTGCGTCCCACAATCCTGGAACTTATCTTCCAAAGATTCGCTAAACACTTCGATAAGCGGCGGCGGGGACATAGGCGGCGATCGCACAGAGTTCTCCCCATCGTCCAAACGCGCCACGTTAACAGTTCTACTTCGTAACACTCCGCGACCGGCACTCCCGTACGCACTAGGTCCATATCCCCCACGAGGCCCGCCACTGCCACCGCTTCGCCCACCCCTATACGGTCTAGTCTTTCGCAAATCATGATAAAGTCTTTGCAAGAGATTCCTATCCGTCAAGAGATCCTGCACTATACTATCCCTGTTGGGTGCCCGGCAGTAGTACCGGCCGAGATTCTCGAGTAGAGTCCTCTGAGTACCGGAGGAGTCCGCCCCCGAATCTGCAGGCGTGCGGTCCGCCTGCCTCTTCAGGTATTTCTTCAGACACAGCACTAATTCGTCGTTGTCAGAGAGCTTTTTCGGGCCCGAGTCATCCTCCACTTTCAGGTACCTTCGGAGTAAGTCAGTGAGTGTAGTCTCTTCATCCTCCTCTGACTTGGGCGCTGGTGACGCTACGAGCCGCGAGTTGAAGCCGGCCGCGGGACCCGCCGGCGCCGGGGACGCGAAGAAATCACGTCGGAGTTTAGCGATGTCGAAGCGTCCACCAGAAGTGTGTCCGATGTAAAGGTCGGTGGGTCTGGCGGGCGGTTGCGGAGCGTCATCCGAAGGGGACCGAGCGCGCACCGACCCACCACGGGCACGCTTCTTCCTCCTCGGTCGCGGGATCGCCCCGGGAAAGGAACTCTTCCGCCACAACACGAACTTGGGCTCATTCTGGCAGACCTCCTGGAAGTATGCTTCGATGCGGGGCAGGTCCTCGGTGCAATTGCGCGCGCCCTCGGGGATGAGCCGGCGGCCGGCATCCGACATGTACTTCCATGTCTTGCGCGTGAGGAGCCATCGCTCGCGCGGCTTCTCGCGTCGGCGCGGGAGTTTGGTCATGGGGTCTGGCGCGACGTCGAGGCGGGTCCGCCGCCGGCGCTCCATGCCGTCAGCGCTCGCCCCGCATCGCGACCTCGGCCCGCGCACCTGCCGCGCCGAACTGAGCGCTACTCCGCACCGTTCAGAATATTATGCGCCGAAATAGCCGGACGCTAATAGCGCGGCCGTGAACTGGATATAGTGCGCGCGCAGCGGCGCGAGCGGCCCGACTGCCGCCGTAAACAAACGCCGCCCGCCCCAGCCGCCGCCGCCGCCCGCCCTGACTCAGGTGATTGACGATGGTCATGGCTCGACCGGGACCACTTTTTTTATTATAAGAAGGGTTAGAAAAAAGAGGCCTTTGCCCAGCAGTGGGATCCTGAGGGCTTGTAATAATAATAATTGTCTATTGAACAGGCCGCTACGGTTGGCTTCGGCCCCACACATGCCTTCTAAAAGTCCGGGACTTAATTGCCCGAAATTATGGATCATCAGACAAACATAATAATTATTATAAGATGGGTTAACTCTTGACTTCAATCTTGACCGAGGTCATAGATGAGGTCGACGATGGAGCAAGTTAACCCAGAAAATGCCTATTAAGGCACTGGTACTCCCACGCATCGACGGAATACAGCACGCTGTTTGGCGTCTGACTTCGGGACTAAAACTCATCTAGACTTAACGCAGCTCACAGCTCGACTTTGTTAAATATCAAATGAAGGTGATTTGTAACCTCGAATTAAATGAATAAATAATTAACTAATTATAATTAAATTCATTGAACGTGTACGTTGTTGATCTAATCTTTTTTTTTTCTTTTAAAGAAGCGACCCTATCAAAATCTGAATCTTTTTTTTTCTGTCGGCCCGCGAATTCGTTCCCGTGGGAGTGGTCCCAGTGGATTTTTACTTTTTTTTTAAATATAAACCTGGTCGTAACAGTATAGAACACAACAAAAAAATAATCATCCAAATCGGTCGAGCCGTTCTCGAGTTTTGCGCTTAGCAACATAATGGGTTAACTCTTGACCTCAATATTGACCAAGGTCATAGAAAAAAAATCCTACAAAAATAAATTACAAAAATTCTGAATTACAAAAAACGGGTTCAAATTTTATTAATTTTAAATTGGCTATTAACTCTAATTTAAAAAATAATCTGGTCTCCATTTAAAACTACTAGCAATATATTTCTAACATAGAAACAAAGTGAGGGATTCTTGGAAAAGCTTCCAGACTCAGCACAACAGCACCGAAAATAATCAAGTTTACTTTTCGCATAGCAAGCAATAACAATGAGTTAGGAATACTGACAGCATCATTATTGCAGTAATTATAACATGTTGAGAGAAATAGCACGTTCTGTTCTGACTGGAAACCAAATTTGCTTCATATTTGTTTAACTATTCAACGGTGTCCGATTTCTCCTTGACGTTCGATTAAACGAAGGTTAAAAAATTAGATGAGATCTTGATGACTAGGGCTTTGGAAATTCTAACTTAACATTTACATTACATGACATATGCTCACGCATGTAATTCCATACGGGTAAACAGAGCATCAGTGGTTCAGAACCACTTGATTCCACGTTTGACATAATTTCTGAGGGTTATTAGATGAGACATGATGTATAGTGGTGAGAGGTTGTCAGCCTTTCGCTCGCAATACAGCAAAACCCTCGCATCCCTATTACTGACTTTTTCAGTATACGTAAGAAGGCAGCTGGTACATTCTAAGTTTTTCTTTCACTCCCAGTTCAGCGTGGAAGAACTTAAGTGGTAAACAAGTCCAGCGTGGACGGTGCCTTTAGTTCTACTATTGCCTACTTTCCCACGATGCACCCTGCTGATAAACGGACAAGACTCTGGCGACCGAATCACAATTTTTGATACATTTATGGAACAACAGTAGACACTAAAAATGGTACAAACAAGTTTTGTGCAAAATCCTCAGTTAAAAGTTATCAAGAAAGCTGTTTGTTACTAAAACACCTACTGAATTATGTCGATTCTGCCGCTCAAAGATACAGAAAACAGAATTAAGGTGTCAGAATGAAACACCTACATAATTATGTCAATTCTGTCACTCAAAGAATATCGAGAGTTAGATAAACCAACGACAAACAGAACCTTGAAATGTTTTTATGAAACACAGGTTCGCTCTTGACCACAATCTAGCATAAACAGGGGCAAATATGTAGTCGAGGGTGCAGCGAGCTCACCCAGAAGAAGTTTACAAGAACTGTTAAGAGATTCGGGTTGTCAAGAGGTTGGAAATACAGACGCAGGCAGATAATTCCATTGCCTTAATGCCAAAAGATGAAGAAAAAGGCTCAGTGCGAAAAATGGGATTTCCATAAGACGTTCGGGAGAAGAAAAGGGCAGTTAAAATTCGTACGTTCCCTTCCATTGCAAAGCTCCTCTTTAGTAGTGTACCTGCACCATTAGGACACAGCGTTTAAAAGCGGAAAAGTCCGCAATATGCGATGCATATAGTCTCTACAATCTACATTCTGCACGGACGGCCACATAACTTCCTAGGCCACTTATAAAGTGCTCCGATTTAAAAATAAACGGTCGATATATTGTAACAAAATTAGCTCAGACTGTCAACGCCATCTAGCGGTGGGAGCCTGAACGTGGGAAATTGAAACATTGCCAAGTGGTTAAGCTTTTCATTGAGAAAATGGTTTGTGTCTTACGCTCGTATGTAGGTTACGTTTGAAGCAGTTGTTCGGGTTGATGATAGATGGCGGGCCGAGCTTTCGTTTGTTGAAATTTAGTTGAACCGAAAATGCTCTGATATGACGAAGCAAAAGCTAATAAAAAGGACGAACACGAGGTGACCGACATGTGGAGGGTAGAATTTACAGAAATAGTCCCGATAGTCATATCGGTGAATGGTTTGGTCTCGAAGAGGTAGCCTTACATCTTCGGAGGCTCGGTATTACAGAGATACCAGCAGAGGCGGCGTTAGGCGTGGGCGCCGTGGGCCACCGCCTACGGCCTCGCGGTCCAAGGGGCTTCGCCCCTCTAATACCATACTACGTAACGTAAAAATGTATTCGTTACAAAATAATAAATAAATTGACATATCTACGGTTAGCAACATTTGTTGGCGTTGCTTTGCTATCGCGGGAAACAAACGGTGAAGCCCCTCTGACAAATTTTGTTTTATTTAGTCCAACAATGTTCGTTGGCAATGCTTTGCTATTACGGGTAACCCATAGTGACCAGACTTGGCGATTTCCATTATGGTTTGGCTTTAATGTTAGAACATTAAATAGTTGGGTTTACTTTGGTAAAGTAGTAAAAAGGTATATTTCAACGGTTTCTTTTCATTTATTTATGACATTGCTTCTTGCGCCACCAGAGAGCCTCGCTTAACGTATCTTGCCCACATCAAATTATGGTCTTGCCCCGCCACTGGATACCAGTAATAGACAAGATGCAGAAAGCAGTCCTGCTAATGTCGGGATAGTTCGCTGATTTCTTTAACAATCGCCCTAGAACTCTGGCCGATTGACCCTCACCAGGGTTTTTCCTGGCACTCCCTCCTTCAGAGGGTATGAGATAATGTTAATTGCCGCATAATCACAGTCATAAATATCTGAGACTATTCAAAGAGCGCCATATAATGGATCTTTCATTAAAAATTAAGCGCTTCCTATCTTTAAATTTAAATAAAACAAAGTGTGAATGAGATATCATCGATTTTTTTATTCGTATGAAAGGGCTATCGATGCTATTATGTATGGAATATAACATCGTTCAAATGTCCACCGTGGTTTCACTGGGTGCCGCGTATCCGAAATGTCTACTTTTCCTCGACTCTGGCGCTTAAGAGGATCGACTCAGTGTTTTTTTCCCATACAAACGGCGTCAATGGATTCCATCCCCTAAACGTCAACGAATCCCTGTAAAATTTTGGTATAGTATCAGGAACACAAACAACTGGGTCTGTACGTTTTGATTTTTTTGATATTTTTAGTAGACAAAAAGATGTTTGAGACTAAAAGTCAGCTTTCTTCGCCAAAAAAATTCTCAACATTTAAGAGGTGACTGTTGAAAAACTAAGAACAATTTTGGAAAAAACAAAACGTACGAACCTTGTCTATACGCTTACAAATTGATAGAGACCAAACACGTACGATTTCATTAAGTTTTTGGGGAAGGAATTGATTGACGCCTAAACTCATAATTTTGGAAATAAAACCCGCAATTTCGCCGGAAAGCTGCAATTGTCCCTTTCGCACAAGTCTGAGACGGGTGGTCTACATTGAGACAGCATGAAAAACAACTGAGACGCTAGTCCAAACTGAGACGCTCCTCTTAAATCAGGCTGAATTTGACCGATGGCATGCGTTATGTTGGCTTTAAGGGCTGCCGTAGTTTGTGGCTTGTTCACATAGAGCAGCGACTTAAAAAAAAACCACAAAAAAGATCTAACGGGGTCAAATCACACGGTATCGGAAGCTAGTTCACATCACCCTTTTCGTGAGACGAACGCTACTCAGATTGTCCAGCGTGTTATTTTAGCTGTGTGGTACGTAGCGCCGTCTTGTTGAAACCACATGTTGCTGGTGTCCATATTATCCAATTCAGGCCAAAAGAAGTTGGTAATCATCGAAATTGTAGTCTGCGAAAGGCCGTGGTTCGTGTGACCGATGTGAAATCGACCGCCTCGGATTCTCCTCCACATTCTCACGGACAGCGGCGATGTTTTCGGCAGATCTTGCGGTACGGGTATTAGTGGATTGTTTACCGAACCTGGGGGCCTACCACCTAAGCGAAGTTGACGCTGGGTGAACGAATGAAATGTTGTCGATTGCTTCTTTATAAGGAGACCTTGATTAATGATATGAACCAAACACAGCAATGTACATCATTCCATTCGTTCAATCAGCATCAACTTCGCTTAGGTGGTAGCCCCCCAGTGGATCTTAAATTTATCCGCCACACTACGGATAGTTCTCTCAGCAGGACGATTATGGCTACTGTATAATGGGCGAAGCGCGCGCGGATCTGCCCGAACAGAACACCCATTTTGATGATGTATTTTTTTATTATTTGCACGTATTATTGGACGCTATATCCGGTCATGATGATTTGGCAAGACAGACTTAATAAATGACTGTATATTTGACAGGTGTAGCTTCAACAGTATGGCCGCTATCAACAGTCAAAGTTCGGAAGTCCTTTGTGGAAGACCCCTTTTTAATAAGCAAAACTTAGGTACTAGAAAACTGATTACTACATTTAAGATTATTATTTCTTTGATCCTCATGTTCTGATCCTGAGCACTGAAGAACGAATTATTGGCTCGATCAAATAACAGTTCGCAGGATATTTTTTCCCGTTTTGAGAACTTTTTTAAATTATGAAGAATACTAGCTTTCCGCCCGCGGCTCCGCCCGCGTGGAGTACAGATTATATCGTGCCCAACTGTGGGATAAAATGTAGCCTATAGCCTTAGGCGTGAAAGACGGACAGACAGACAGACAGAGTTACTTTCGCATTTATGATATTTGAAAAATATTTAGAAGCAATGAATACATTCATTGAGGAAACAGTGGTCTAGTTTGCTTTTGAAAATGGATTCTTAATAGCTCATTAAAACGAAGCGTCTTCACGAAGCGTACTAAAAATAATGTCAATGACTAGACTGCTATTAGAACGCTAGCTAAAAGTGTAAACAAAATGAACTTTGGTTTTCTTTCATCTAAGATTAATTTTCTTAAATTGAATAGCCGCACTTGTGGTTGGAGTAAACGCCACACACCTCTATCCTACGCTAGTGATTTGACCTCTCGATACGATAAGACCTCAACCTTTCTCTTACTCGAAAAATCTCTGCCTAGATCTATCCCTACCTCTCTTTCCTTCAATCTTTGCATCTGTGATGTTTTTTATAAAGTTGATCTTGCCTCTTCTGTTCTCTGTGGTTCTCAACAAGATTGTCTATGTTAATGCTCACATCTTCTAGACAATGTCAAATTCTTTTAGCGATAAAAAAATTGTAAGTTATGAGGTGTATAGTATTGAAAAACACAATAGAAAAATCACGCGGTCCATGTCAATCCCATACATTTTAGAACTATCTAACAGAATGTAACTTTGTCTAGGCCTCCAGCTGCCCTAGCACACGCAATGAGATTCTCATGAGAGACTTCCGAATCAACAAAAGGAAAATTGATCCTATTTGTATCAGAAGAAGTTTTTCTTTCTCTTGTGTTTGCATCCATTTGAGCTATTCAATATCATTTGTCCAGGAAAGCACCAATTAGCGATGGAAATTCAAATAGTCCCTCGATCTCAATTGGCATGCGTCTGAGCATTGTTTCACGCGTCCTAATTCACCGTCCATTGTGGGCTATCGGCGCGACGCTGTGTTATGTTATTGTTTCAAAGATTGCCATTGCCAAAAGTTCGACTCTTGACATGGATTGCCATAATAGATGAACCATTGAACTGACCACGCATCTAGGGTAGGCAGGCGTAGTAGGTTTTTCGTTGCATCTGCAGCTCGAGCATTATCTGCTCGCGCGCGGAATGTGCCGCGGTCCTTTGTCAAATAACATTGACAACGCCATAAGGCGAGCAAGCCTTTGCGCGGGGCCCTCGTGCAATCAAAGTGAAGATTCACCGTCATCATGCTCGAGCTGTTGTTGTTAATAGTGGTTGAAGACCTTACCAGTCAACATTTTTAGAGACACAAATAATAAATAACAACACAATTTGAATAAAAGTCGCGCATTCATCTTACAGCAAACAAATTCATCAGACATTGATTGACGAACAAAGTGAAATATATGATGAAGAAAATCGTCTGTCAAAATACATCATAATCGCTAGGCTACATTTATCTTATTGAAGATACAACGCTGGTCTGTGGAGATTTGAAACAATAAACTAACTCTGCAGTTACCTTGACACGTTTGCTAAAAAAAACAATATAATAAAAACATTCCTTCTGTCTGGAAGCAAAGGGCAGGGCATACAATGCTCCAGCCACTAATCTAAATATATAAAAGGAGAAAATGACTGACTGACTGACTGACTGACATATCAACGCACAGCCTAAACGGCTAAACGTAGGCACTTGAAATTTGGAAGGAATGTAGCTTAGGTACCGTAGAGGTGCACTAAGAAAGAAATTCCCGAAATTCCCACGGGAACGGGAATTAGCAGGAAAATCCTTTTGTATGAAAAATCTAAGCCGCTTAAGTTAGACGCTTGAAATTTGGCATGCAGGTACCTTAGTAAACTTAAAGCTTAGTTTCAATAGGATATTGCAAAATTCCCACGGGAACGGAAGTTAGCGGGAAAAAACTTTTGTATGTAAAAATCTAAATCTTAAACTAAATCAATATTTAATAAACTAAATGAAGGTCATTTAATGGACCGTCAATCAACTGGAATTTGTACAATTTCTAGGATAAAAAGTTAATTATCTTTAAAAAAGGTAGAGAATGTCATAGATGTGACAAAATGATGTCAATCGTTCTTTACCGATTCCAACTTGAAGACCACTTTAAGGTCCGTATTACTTACAGACTCTGATATATGTAGATCACTAGCAGTCGCTTTTGTCATTTTGATAGTGAGAGAAAGAGACAATCAATACTTAAGTATAGATAAAGACTTGAGTCTTCTTCTGTAATACGGGCCTTTGATTAAAAAGGGGCGCAATCATTGCCCTTATTTCGAATGTTTCTTAAATCCGTTAGATGAACGTTTAAAACGCAACGTTCGGCGTTTTTCTTCGGTAGAATCGTTACAAATTAGCGACTCTCTTACAACCTCGGCTTTATGGTCGGACATCGGAAGAGAGTTAAAAAATAACCTCAAAAACATTAAAACACATTACCAAACCGTCTCCCAGTTAACGCAAATCGCATCGACATTGAACTTAAGACGAAAATAAATAAAAATACACACACACCACTTCTGAAATAGAGTAAATGAGTTTACGTAGTAGGGACAAGGATACACCGGCTATTTTCTCGATTTATTTTAAGAACATGAGCTTTTGTTTTGGTTTATTTATAGTATGTGCAAGAGAAAATAGGTGAATGCATCCTTTGCCCCTATTTATGTACAGAGGCCAGCACATTGAGCTACCATTAAAAATAAGGTACGTGCACTCTATGCTGTCATGATAAAATCGAGTTTACAATAAAAGTATAAAACTTATTAAAATTTAAACTTGTGTTTCATTTTTGTCATAGTGTATCTCGTTTCGCCTTTTCATTTTATCGCATAGGGTCAGTACGAAATAGGTAGAACGAGATCTATTTTACAAAATTATCGCATCTATGTTAGCTGTGCTGATGGTCTGGCCTCTGTCATTGGAAATATGACAGAATCAAAAACAGAGTCAAGTTTGTGAAATACAGACTCAAGGACTCAAATCTTATACAGCAGGCCAGTTCTATTACAAAACTACTAATGCGCGTTTGCGTCTGTCATTTTTGACGTGTTTATTTTTTTAAAGACTTGGAATAGCGTTATTTGACCAATCATTCCATTTCAAACGAAGTTCTTCCCAGCAATACAAAAAAAACAATGTTAACGAGCTGATGCTGATCCAATTGACACACGTTGCAGTACAAGAGCAGTTTTATAATAGATTTGTCCTGCTGGACATTCTGGACAACTCTATTTTATAAGTTAAGACTACGACCGATTCTTCAAAACATCGAATGTCAGTGCATCTCTCTCTTGCGTTAAACAGATGACAGTGACAGGTAGAGATAAGAATCGGTCGTATGTTGGTTTGTAAACTTACAGAACATGCGCCCAGAATAGCTATTCTACTAACCAACGGCTTCTTAATGGCGGTGGAATTTTAATAGCGACCACTTTATCCGTTCCGTTGGCGAAGTTTAGAACTATCTAAATCTCATAAAATATATTTCATGACAGCTACCTTGACTGGGGGCGCTATTGCCAACTGAATGTTAGGTTGAGTGTTAGGTGCTATAAAGTATATTGTATTGTATTGAATTAATGAATGAAACTTTATTTGGGAGACACAGGAATACTACAGGAATATGTAGCATGTAGTTAGCAACTTAACGTACCTACTGTTGGGGTTGGGGACGCTGATCGGGGCGGTTGTCATAAAATGAATGCATCCTTTCGATAATTTTGAATTTTGCTACCTGAACGGATAAAAATAGTCACCATTATCATTCAACCGCCATTGATTAGTGGAATAGATACCTAGTTCAAATCACATCAAGCTTAACACACCTTTTACTAGTTTCTGCAGTACTAACATACACGAGACATGATGTTATCATACTTATCTCGTTCCGACCTGTCGTTCTAGCATCATAGCGTCAGTACGGAACAGTCACAATGACCTTGACATGAGAAAATTATGTCACACGTGTGTGCTAGCTAAATTTTAATTTAGTAATACTTACATGCACCACTAGTATACCCAACACTATTTTCCACCTGTATTCCCATCTTTGACTAGATATCACATGACTTTAGTCCTTATGACGAACGCAATAGCGCTCTGATTGCATATCACTTCATCACACACATTACATTTAATTTTGCACAATTTTTTTTTGTAGGTATGTTTTGAAATCACATTGTTGCACTGAATGTCACATAGAGTTTCAATTATTGACTGTGAATTTGATTTTTCTGGTCTAATGGCTTGCTAGATAATTGAGGTTATATCGCTTATCCGTACTAATGTTATAAAAGCGAAAGTAACTCTGCATGTCTGTTCGTCTTTTACGCCTAAACTACTGAACCGATTTTGATTAAATTTGGTACAGAGATAGCTTTGAGCCTAGGAAAGGACATAGGCTACATTTTATCCCACAGTGGGCACGATATAACCTGTAGTCCACGCGGGCGGAGCCCCGGGGGGAAAGCTAGTTAATAATATTATCTGAATGAAAAATAAATCTTACATTTCTTTCCTGATCTTAGCGTAGCGTATACTGTGTAAAACTATTGAATATCGAATTATTTTCAATCAGTTTACAAAAGTTCAGAATAAGAATCAGCCCGCTACCAAAACTGAACAACTTTTTGCAAGAAACATAGGACGAAAATTAAAAAAAATCGTCTTTCCATACAATTACCGATTGCCTTAGATTCCTTAGAAGGATGCAGTTTTAAATGTGTTTATAAAATAAATTACCAATCTTTTGTGGTTCAATATGTTGTTTTTTTTGGAAAATCTTAAACGAAATAAAACATGATATTAGAGGACAGTCAATTTTAAATGGAACACTACAAAATATTTAACAAACAAAATGCACCAATAACCTCAGCTTTATCTAGCAAGACACTGAACTAGCTTTTTTCCTCACACGCACAAAATCACACAGCTTGAAGAGTGGAATGTTACGCGCGTGTTACGCTCGCGGGCATGGTGACGGCATTGATGCGCGCGCGCAGAACCGCGCCGGCGCCGTGTCTCTGCGCATCTGAAACAAAATTTCCTTTATTTTCTTTTCTAATAGGGTTGACGCATTGGAATATTAAGTATTTTTGGACAATTTACACAGCGCCATTTTACCCCAATCTTTTACTAATGTACCTAGTTCACACTGAAAGTTTTGCGTTGCTGGCCGCCCATAAATGTTTGAATTTCAAATGTTATATTTTTTTAAAAAATGAAATCTCATTAGTTGATGAAAATAAATTTTGGCGGGATATCGCTTGTCAAATGTTTTTTTATCTCAAGTTGAAGTTCGTTGTCCGTAGCAAAAATGGAACTAACACGAAAAGATTTTAGGGCGATGATTTTTTACGATTTTAAAAGTTCGCTTTCTCTGCAAGATTGCAATGCTCGTCTTCAAAATGCTTTTGGGAGGGAAGCACCACATTTGAGCACTATAAGGCGTTGGTATGCCGAATTTCATCGCGGCCGTGTTTCTCTCCATGATGAAATTCGTGAAGGTCGACCCTCAACTGCGATCACGTAGGAAAATGTGGCTACCGTCAGAAGACTTATTGAAGAAAATCGGCGTATCACTTATGAGGAGATTTGAGGACATTTGGGGATTGGTATGAGCCAAATTCAGAAAATTTTACATGAATATTTAAAAGTTACGAAACTTTGTTGTCGGTGGATTCCTCACGAACTCACTCCAGAACAAAAACGGTATCGAGTAGATTGATGTAAAGAAATGATATTAAAGTACAATCACGGATATTCTAATGCTGTGTATGATATTGTGACAGGAGATGAAACATGGATATATTGTTATATTCCAGAAAGAAAGCAACAGTCTTCTGTGTTGGTGTTTGAAGGTGACAGCAAACCAACAAAATTGAGGCAGGCGAGAAGCGTGGGCAAACAAATGATTGCATTTTTTTTCTCCAAGGCGGGTCCTGTCTGCACGATCCCACTTGAGCAACAAAAGACCATTAATGCTGAGTGGTACACCACTATTTGTTTGCCCAATTTCTTAGAAAAAGTAAGGGAAAAACGACCTAGAAGTCGCATGTTCTTCCACCATGAAAATGCTTTGGCGCACACCGCGAACGAAACAAAGACATTTTTGGCTTCTGAAAACATAGAGCTCGTGACCCATCCCGCACACAGTCCAGACCTAGCACCGTGCGATTTCTTCATTTTCCCAAAAATCAAAGATTTAATGAGAGGGTCGACATTTACGGGGCCAGAAGAGGTAGTGATTGTTTTCAACCAGCACGTAGAAAACATACCCTCAGACCAATGGTCCTCGTGTTTCCAAAAATGGTTTGAACGGATGAAAAAGTGTTTAAAATGTAACGGAGAATACTTTGAAAAGCAGTAAATATAATATTATACAAATAAATTGTTTTATTTATGATTTACGCAAAACTTTCAGTTTGGCCCACGTATTAATAAAAAACTGTATTCAAATAAAACAAAAGTAAACGTGAATCTACTCTTCCCAGGCATACTCTAGAACAGGGTTCTCAAAGTGGGGTACGCGAACCCCTAGGGGTTCGCCATTCATCAGTAGGGGGTTCGCGGCAAGATTTACGTGATGGCGGCGGCTTGATGACTGGCGGGCACATGCGGCACTTTGTCCAAAATTACTCCTAAAATTAGCTTAATTTGCAACAAGAAATACCCATCACATTAATATTAAAAAGATATTTCTTTTGACACTGTATTTGTTACCTTTGGTTAGTCAAGGGGTTCGCTGTCATCTGGAAACTTTCAACAAGGGTTCGTGGAGCCAAAAGTTTGAGAAACCCTGCTCTAGAAGCCAGAAAGTGGGACGCGGAGGCTTTACTGTATTGTCAATTTACTGTATTGCGAGGCTTGTACTATAGAAGGGTGTTAGATAACTTTATACTTTTGTATTCATATAAAAAGTATTGCTAAATACACAATATAAAAAGTACACAATATTAGTTAAGTTCCTTAATGTGAGTCTCTTGTGTCAAGTGTATATACACGGTGATAAAAAACCTCCTAGCTATATTCAAAATCCTGAACCAGTATCACTTAAAGAACACATTTATGAATTTTTTTAAATATTTTTTCAAAGGGAATAGTTCATTTTTTGCTAAACGTAGACATTACTCCTACACCAGGCACTCGAGGGGTACGGGTAGCGCTAGGGGGGTACACCCGAGTGATATCTAGTGTCTACGTTTAGGAAAAAAAATATCCCACCGAAAAAAAAGTGTTCTGTAAGTGACACTGGTTCAGGATTTTGAATATAGCTAGCAAGTTTTGTTTCACCCTGTATATTGTAATATCATTGAATAAGAACTAAATAAATAATGCAGTGGATTTTTAAAAGTGTTACTCTAATATAACCCGCCACCTTCAGATTAGTAGGCAAGATCAATTCGAAATAGGCAGTCAAGTAAGTAATCTTATATATAAAAATGAATCACTAAATCTGTTGGTAAGCGCAAAACTCGAGAACGGCTGGACCGATTTGGATGATTCTTTTTTTGTTGTGTTCCTTATTGTCAGGAGAAGGTTCTTATGAAAGAAAAAACTAAAAAAGTGCCACGGGAACGAAGTCCCGGGCGGAAAGCTAGTCTTATATATAAAAATGAATCACTAAATCTGTTGGTAAGCGCAAAACTCGAGAACGGCTGGACTGATTTGGATGATTCTTTTTTTGTTGTGTTCCTTATTGTCAGGAGAAGGTTCTTATGAAAGAAAAAACTAAAAAAGTGCCACGGGAACGAAGTCCCGGGCGGAAAGCTAGTATATAAAAAAAGTGAAGTTATTAATTTTCACAAGGTCGCATCTGAACACCAGTTGGGTCTACTGGTCTACTACTGGTAGTTAACCCTTTGACACTATGAATGAAGTCACTACCTATGCTCTGTACGCCACGGAGAGAATAATTAAAAAAAAAATTGTTATTACATAAACGATAACGAATCAAATTGAATACCATTATGGAAAGGGTGATCTATAGATGACATTTTCGCGTGTGAGTCTTTTTTCGCGTGTGAGTCGAAGGGTTAAAGCTTGTCCAATCTTTTACAAGATAACGAAGTCAAATCCATTGGGCCTTTTTATAATTCAAATGGCACGGCACGGCACTTCATGAATTACTATTGCCCCCATGTTCTTGGCTTCTAGTATTCCTATTACTTGAGGCAATTACTTAATACAATTTTTCCGTGCCGTTTTTGAATTATAAAAAGGCAATTTCAACCGAGTACGTTTGGTACACGAACAAACCTAGAACAAACATTTGGTTCTTACCCAAATTCGCATTAGTATCTACAATAAATTGACCCCTTCGTCCATATTCGTAACCAGACTTTGGCCCAGTGGCTCTCGCTAATCTCAACCGATCAGTGAGGTTAAGCAACGTACACAAAGACAGGGAACCTGATAGGTAACCAAAGTGGCAATTTATCACGAGCGTTTCCATGCTTCGGAGGGCACGTTAAGCTGTCGGTCCCGGCTGTTGTCGATTGACTACAGTCGTTAAAACCAAGTCAGAGGCCAACCAAGGTTAAGTTCGCCACATACTTGACTATAACTACACGATTATAAGAAGAAGAAGATAAATTGAACTACCCATTAAACTACTGAAAACATGAAAATAAACGCTACACACTCAAAGGCCCATACTAAGGTTTTCTATGGTATCGTAGTTTCTTTGAAAGTTTGAAACGTACACAAAGACAGACACAAACACCCATGACCTGAGAACAAACATATCTGCTTTTTACACAAATATTTTCCCCAAGAAATATCCTCCCCAAAAGTTTTCCTCTATTGAAAAACTTTATTAAATTAATTAATTTTTTTGGTATGGCGACCCTAGAGTACGCGCAAGATTCTGCTGAACGTCAATCAATCGAAATAGACGAAACGTGGGTAGAAATCGACAACGCATTATCTAATTCGCGAGATTCAGTAATACACTTCACACTTTTAAATACTCTTACTTCGAAAAGTTTGAACATAATTCGCGATTTAATTCAAGATTCACTGAGACCTGTTATTTCCCAGATGATCCTTCTTTCAAGAAAACATAACTCGGCGGACCTAAGCAAACGTAAATAACTTTTTTGACAACATTTTTCGGTACTAAAAAACTCTACAGGGCACCAGAATCCGCCAAGGTAAAAAAAAGTAAAAAGTTATTTATTGTCACAAAATAATTACAAATGGAAATATAATAACTTATTAAAAAAATAATAATAATAAAGTGCGACAAAAGGAAAATGGCTCAGCTTTTGCAGTGAGAGGCCGAAACCCCGTCATTGCGCTGATTTTCAGCCAAGCACGCTTGTTGTAGAGAAAGCGAAGAATATTATTAAGTAGCATATAGTAGGTACTGCCACATTGTGAATCCTGTCATACAGTGACTATCCTGGCATAGAGTGGCAAAGCTGCCTTGATGACTTCAAATTCCTTTTTCTTTCTCCATAGCTCTATACAGCTTGTGTATACTGTCAATCAGTCAGAGAAAAGGTTTTTTACCCAGTGGCGCCCGCTGATCTCAACCGATCCGTGAGGTTAAGCAACATATACAAAGGCAGAGAACCTGATGGTTGACCAAAATGGAAATTTATCACGAGCGTTTCCGTGCTTCGGGGTTAAGTTAAGCTGTCGGTCCCGGCTGTTGTCGATCGACTAGGGGGTCTTGATACCAAGTCATAGTGCGGTCACCATTTTGCTGTTTGAAAACTCTAACACCAGGGTTAGTCAAATTTGCCTCGCACTTGACTATACCTACACGATAAGAAGGAGAAGAAGATTCTTTCGAAACGTTCGTATTCCTGAATTTATAAAAAAATAGGTTAGCTTAGATTATTTTTACCGTTGAAGAAAGGTTGAAGAACTAAGTTTATAACGTTACGGCCTTATTGCTGAAAAGCAATTTTAAGTATTTAGTAAGTTGCACTCCAGGGAATGCGGAACTCTACCGTCGTCGTGTTGATAAAATTAGCGACGGAACCGCTTTCTTCGGCACATGTTGTTGAACTAAATCTATCCATCCTTACATTATTCTATATTAAAATTAATTAATCTTTACACCATTGTGACATTACTGGCCGACTATTCTACTAACCAATGGGTTTTTTTTTTAATTACACTTAATTTTGCATCCACAGACTTGATGTCCGTGCCCTTGTCTTATTATAATTTATATTTTTAATACTAATTTTACATTTTCAACAGATTTTAT
This sequence comes from Aproaerema taeniolella, assembly GCA_949987775.1. Lineage (NCBI taxonomy): Eukaryota > Metazoa > Arthropoda > Insecta > Lepidoptera > Gelechiidae > Aproaerema > Aproaerema taeniolella. The sequence goes on from OX465245.1 coordinate 3,181,248, forward strand.
ACTCCATTTGAGTTTACAATAAATACATATAAAGAAACTAAAATATACTTAAATACATTTTGATTCTGTTTATTTACCTAAGCCAGCGGTGGTTTCTGTCTATTGTCTCCAGATAACAACCGTATCCCGATTTTTGATTGCCATTTTAAGGTTATAATCAATCACTTTTCCTCGGCCCGCCGCCTCTGCTTCTTTGATAAAACTGCCTATCGCATCATTACCGTCATCCGCGTAAATACACAGCTGACGGTATGGCGCGATACGGCAACCACTGCATGTGGGAGCTGTTGTGCAGCTCCTGCCTGGTTGTTATAGTACGAACAATTACCAATGGGGTTTCAATGGCGATGGAAATGGCGACTCCTTCATCCGTTCAGGGGGCGAAATTAGAACTATCTAAACTTATATATTTGACGAAAGCTATCTTGACTGGGCACCATTGCTAACTGAATGTTAAGTAGCTAGTTAAAGCGCTCACAGCCCGGTGGCGCTCGCTGATCTCAACCGATCAGTGAGGTAAAGCAACGTACTTAGAGGCAGGGAACCTGATGGGTGACCAAAGTGGCAATTTATCACGAGCGTTTCCGTGCTTCGGAGGGCACGTTAAGCTGTCGGTCCCTGCTGTTGTCGATTAACTACAGTCGTTAAAACCAAGTCAGAGGCCATTGTGCGGTTTGAAAACTCTGATACCAGGATTCGTTCTATTCGGGAAGTCTGTGGGTCAGCTATACGAAGAAATCGCACAGTGCCTTGCGCGTCCAGTATAATAACGCCTTCAGGGCATTGTTACAGCTCCCGCGCTTTTGCAGCGCCTCTGCTATGTTTGCCCACGCGGAGGTAGACAGATTTAGCGCTATCCTGCGCAAGAAGGCGGGCTCACTACTGAGCAGAGTGCGCGGGAGCAGTAACAACGTCCTGAAGGAGATCGCCGAGAGTGGAGACTGTCCGCTGATCAGTCATTTAATTAAAGTAACGAAATCGCTATTAGAATTTAAGTACTAACAATAGTTTTAAGTATTTTACTAACACAAATGGATCTTGGTTGTCTGAAAATAAACAGTTTTTTTTTTATATTTTATTTTTATTTTTTAGCCAAGTTCGCCAGCACACACTTGACTATACCTACACGATAAGAAGAAGAAGTTAGCAATTTAATGTATGGTTAGCGATGGCGCTGCTGGTCGGGGCGGTTGTAATGAAGTGTATGATGTGTCGATAGTTCTGAATTTTGCCACTTGAACAGATAAAATGGTCACCACTGTCATGCCATTGTCATACAACCGCTTTTGAATAGCCATTGATCTGTAATGCTTGTAATGCTGGCCTATGAATCGATCGACGGTTCCTGGGTTCGGTTTTTGTGTTCATACAGTAATTTTTGGAAGTACCTTCGGAACCTGGTAGGTGAAACGTGAAAATTGGCCGACGGCCCAGCCTAGTACGTACTAGCACTATTCCCACACTTTTGGTTAATGAGAAAATAAGTAGGTAACGTCAGTCTTAAACTATAATAAATGAATGAATGAATGAATGAAAATATTTATTTCAGACCAACAAGTCCATATTTTATTAGTAACAAAAATCTTATAACTATGTTAGTAAAATTTAAAATTAACATTGCTCAGCACATGTAGGGATGACCAATGCTTTAGTATTGGACCATCCATGCACTCTGTCCGCAATGACCCTCAGGAGCCTGTTAGTACTACACTTAATGCGAGACCTCAGGGAGGCTACTCGTTTGCGCAGAATGGCCTGGAAGCCATCTGAACTGTGGTCCATAAACATCCCAGACGCACTGCAGCGCCAGTGCAGCCCCAACAGACCCCTGAAAGTATTATTGTACTGGACACGCAGAGCATTGTAGGATTTTTTGGTGTAATTGTAATGAATGTTACAGAAGAAAGTTTATCCATCTATTCAAGTATTAGTACATATTTACAATAAATAATACACAGTTCTGTCTGCTCGTTTAAGATATGAATTCTTTATTTTGCTGACAGATGTCATACGAGGTAGATTGGAGAGGTGGACTTCAACCCATTTCATGGATGTTGAACACGAGATGAAAGAACATAAATGTGTAGCAGTTGGGGCCAGGAGATTGACTATAAGGCCTTGTTGTACACTTTGTTTTGTGTTCTGTTATATCTCTGTGTAAATAAAGTATATTGTACATACACACACGCTCACGCCTATAATCCCTAACGGGGTAGGCAGAGCATCAGTGGTTCTAGAACCACTGGATGCCACGTTTGACACAAATAGTGAAAGGTTATCAGATGGAACAAGTTGCATAATGGTGAGAGGTGTTCAGCCTTTCGCCCATTATACCTCTGAAGCAAAACTCTCTTATCCCTCTTACAGACAATAAGAATATACTAAAATCAATAAGTATATTGCATTGTATACTAAAGAGACTTTTCTGTTCTGGCAGAGAAGAATAGGGCCACCACTAATAAGTAACCAGCGTTACTCATAAAAGACAAGGAAACAGACAGCAACATGCTTCAGTGTCTCTGGATATTGTTCCTATCAAAGATTGTCTAGGGCACCTTCAGTCCTGGATTTGTCAATAGGCCGTATAGGCCGCGGCCTAGGGGCGGCAGCGTCCTAGGGGCAGCAGATTTCACGCACATGAGAAAACCAGTGAACTTGTTTGACTTTTATCCTCTAGAATCGAGTGAGCGTTTTTACGCTCTTTCTTAATGACTAATTCATTCGTTTATTTGTCTTTAGCGCCTTCCTTACTACAAAATGGAAAATTATTATTTTAGAAAGCTACATAGGCCGGCGGAAATAAAATGGCCTACACTCATAAAAATATAAATCCGGCACTGGGCACCTTTTGCCTTTTTGTTATCATTTCTCCGTTTCCTTCCCTAGTTTTGGTTACGCGTGCATTATACAATCTATTTATTAGCTCATTATTTTTTTATTATGAAATGGGTTAACACTGGACCTCAATCTTGACGGAGGTCATAGATGAGGTCGACGATGGAGCGAGTTAACCTATTAAATGCCATTAAGGCACTGGTACTCCCACGCACCAACGGAACACAGCAAGCTGTTTGGCGTCGGACTTCGGCAGGAGGGTGGTCGCGACGCAGAAGGCCCTTTAAAGAGTCTACCGCTCCAGATTTTTTAAAAATTGAGGTTTCGTTGCCTCAGATGGATCAATAGAAGGTAGGTCTGCTATATGTTTCCTTAGTCGCCTCTTACGACATCAACGGAAAGGGATGGGGGTAGAGTTATTCTCAACCAATCACCACAAAGCACAAAAACAACTCGCCTACAGTTACTGGTTTCAAAAAAAGTAAATAAAATAAATAAATAAAATAAACGCTACACACTCAAAGGCCCACACTAAGGTTTTCCCTTGTGTCGTGGGTCCCTTGGAACACGCATAAAGACAAACACAAACACCCATGACCCGAGAACAAACATCTGCTTTTTACACAAATGTTTGCCCCGACTGGGGATCGAACCCAGAACCCGCCGATCAAGAGGCAGCGTCACTACCACTCGACCAAACCGGCCGTAAACTTAAGGTAAGTAACCTAATATTATTAAATATAGTGCCAATAGTGCTTGGTTCAGCATTTTCCAGCTAAAAGTTAACTGGTTTCAACCAAATCTAGTTTCAAATTCCAGTATTTGTGTTGGAAGCAGGTGTTATTTTTTGTTTTTAAAAGTAGTTGGACTATTGGCTGACCTCACTAGTGGAGGCACGTATCAAAACGCTGTTTTAAAAGCCCAATGCTCAGCGGTAGAGCAGGGACAGTCGGAACCAAGGCAATTGGACACTCCGTGACGTCTCACTGAAACCGCTAATAAACGGATATGAGTGTACAACGTTCGGAGGTTGCGAGGTTCCGTATGATAGATATTGTATAGATATTGTGTTGTGTAATTCCAGATACATTTCACTTTATTAACACAATAGCTTGTCGCCCGGGACGTCTTTCCTGTGGGGACTTAAAAATAGTGTATAATCTATTTGTAATAGGTCTTTACCTATGAAATTGCCGATTTTTTTTCTCAAGCTTTATTTTATTCTTAATTTATTTGATTGAACGGCTATTACAAAAATTGTTTTTGAATTAAAACCTTGGCCATATAACGGAGATATTGAGTCAAATTAATACATATTTACTTTAGATTTATTTGCCGAAAAAGCTCAAATACAGCTCAAATATTGCCTGTTTCATTGCTTATTTTTGCTGTACCGTTGTTACAGTTACAACTTTCAATAAAGTAAGTATGATGAAAATTAACTTAATGTTGTCCAAACATTCCCACAAAATTTTGCTAAATTTGAATTTCGCATTCCCGAGAAAAATCCAAAAACGTTAGTATGGAAAATTCAGTTTTTCCAAAAATATTGTATGAAAAACGGCAATTTCATAGGTAAAGACCTATTATTATTCTGATGTCTAATCTGTAATATTGCAAAGTTTCATCGAAATCTATGTTGTGTAGTTCCCAATACATTTATTTTACTTCACCCGTCGCGCGCTTGTTGTTGCGGTACAAATCTTACACACACGGGTGTGTAAAAATCGCGCGAAGGTTTGACACACTAGTCCGGGTCTTCGTTCCCGTGGGAATTCGGAAAAAAATATGTAGCCTATGTGTAATTCTGATATCCAATCTGTGTAACTGCAAAGTTTTATCGAAATCTGTGAAGCTTTTTATTTGTGAAATATTTTTAAAGCGATTTAGTGTTTTAGAGATTATCCCCAAGAAACACAAAAAATGAAAAAAATTAAATAAACATAAAGGTTAAATTAGAAAAAGACAAAAATTTTTAACGTACAATGAAGACTATATCATCTATATCATACTATAGATACAAACAAGACAAATATCAAAATTGGTCCAGTCGTTGAATCGTGAAGAAGCAACAAACTTACCCGCACAAACACTCACAAGCCTTTAATTATATTCTTCTTCTTCTTATCGTGTAGGTATATATTCAAGTATGTGGCGAACTTGACTAACCCTGGTGTCAGAGTTTTCGAACCGCAAAATGTCTTCTGACTTGGTTTTAACGACTGTAGTCAATCGACAATAGCCGGGACCGATTTACGTGCCTTCCGAAGCACGGAAACGCTCGTGATAAATTCCCACTAATTATAATCATTATATTAGTATGATGGCTCATATGTTTCTATGCTCTGCTGTGCGGATCCCTAAAAAATATGATAACCGTTGACATTTATACGGGACGCGCGGTATTTTTCACATCTCGTATACACGGAGACAGTATTTCTGTCGCGAATGGATCTCGTGCCAAAATTCCCTGGCACGTAGCGGGATAGAATCTAAACAAACCACAGATACACGACGCGATAAGGCGAGGAAACCGAGGAAAGAGAAAGAACTACAACACGCCCGAAAAAAGAAGAACCGCCCATAGTCAAAGTCAAAATACTCAGATTTACTATGGGGAGAGGACAAAAAGGTATCTGGTACCAAAATTGTGTAACAAATATCAAGTATTAATGGATATAAATAAAATAAAAGGGTTAGGTGAATTAAAAAGGAAAATTAGAAATGAAATGTTGTCTTCTTCTTATCGTGCAAACTATATCATGTAATAAATAAACATTTAAAGTTAAGTTTATTAGTTAATTAAGTTTAAAGATTACTACACAGGAAGAGCGCTACGCCTACAAACTACTCTTGTAGTTTGGCGACTTTAGTTTTAAGTTAAACATTGTAATCTTTATTTGAAATAATAATAAAAAAATAATTATTATTTATTTTTATTTTTTTATTATTTTTTATTAATAATAATTTCATAGAACATTCAGGATGTTACTTAAAATAAGTCAAAGTTACATTAAAGGACACATATTTGTTTACCAGCTTTTCGCCCGCGGCTCCGCCCGCGTGGTTTACAGGTTATATCGTGCCCAGCTGTGGAATAAACTTAAGTTTCTTGCTTATTCGTCTATTTTTCTCTGGGGAAGACTCCACCTTTGTGAATCGGCGTAGAGTTAAAATAACCAATGTAATTCACTACTTTGACTGATTTTATAAAACAACCTAAATCTAAATATATAAAAGGAGAAACTGACTGACTGACTGACTGATATATCAACGCACAGCCTAAACGGCTAAACGTAGGCAGTTGAAATTTGGAAGGGACGTAGCTTAGGTACCGTAGAGATGCACTAAGAAAGGAATTCCCGAAATTCCCACGGAAACGGGAATTAGTGGGAAAATCCTTTTGTATGAAAAATCTAAACCGCTTAAGTTAGACGCTTGAAATTTGGCATGTAGGTACCTTAGTAAACTTAAAGCTTAGTTGCAACAGGATATTGCAAAATTCCCACAGGAACGGGAGTTAGCGGGAAAAAACTTTTGTTTGTAAAAATCTAAATCACGTAAGATAGATGTTTTCAATCTGTGTACTCTGTACAAAAAAAGATTAACAGCGAAGTTGCGGGCATCAGCTAATGTTCTATAAAATAAAGCTATTATGACTTTGACTTCGTCCCCTGTTAGCAGGGTCACGGAGGTCAGATAGCACTTGCTCCATCATCGTAACTATCTGGTCTACCTAATTACTTCTGGTACTTTTTCCCTCACCATTCTAACCATCAAATAAAAAACCAACAATAAGGTTTTCCTTTGTCGTGGGTTCCTTGTTTCAATCGTGTGGTGATCGGTTGAGAATAACACCACCCCATCTCTTTCCGTGGGTGTCGTAAGAGGCGACTAAGGAAACACAAATGAGACCTGCCTCCTAGTAATCCATCCCAGGCAACGACACTTCATTTTTTTCTGAATCTGAGGTGTCGTCCTATGGTCTCATGCGGTGTGGTAGGCTCTGTAAAGGGCCGTCTGGTTCGCGACCCATTCCTACCGAAGTCCGACGCCAAACAGCTTGCTGTGTTCCGTCGGTGCGTGGGAGTACCAGTGCCTTTATAGGCATTTTCTGGGTAAACTCGCTCCATCGTCGACCTCATCTTTGTCCTTATGGTCAAGATTGAGGTCAAGAGTTAACCCATCTTGTAATAATAATAATAATAATACAAAACATATACAGGATGTCCCAAAAATAGTGTTAAGCGGAAGTCCGAAGGTAGAACACCCCTTGGAGCATCAGAAACACTCCCATGTAATGTTCCGCGATTTTTTATAGTTTTCGAGTTATGAATTTTTTACTAGAAATTTGAGAATAATTTTGACCGTATTTTTTTCTTTGGACCATCATTTTTATAACTTCCATCAAAGTTACGAAGACGAATATTTTAAGCATAAAAGTACAATTCATGAAAACTGAGTTGCAAAAAAAATAACTCAAAAGGGCCAAAATTTTTTATTTTTAGTTTTTTAGTTTTTCGGATGGGATGTTCTACCTGAGGACTTCCGCTTGACACTATTTTTGGGACACCCTGTATACACAAAGACTGACACGAACAGCCATGACGAGAACAAACATCTCCTTTTTACACAAATGTTTGCCCCAACCGGGAATCGAACCCAGGACCCGTCGATCAAAAGGCATCGTCACTACTACTCGCCCAAACCAGCCGTCAAAAAAAATCAAGTTTTATTATGATAAATTAAATTAAAAAGTCATTCATTATTGCCACATACGAGTGAAATAGATGAAATTTTAACAATATTCCTGAAAAAAAAATTACAATATGAAAGTGGTTCAGCTCGTGCTGTGACTGGCTGGGAGCACGGCACAGCGCTTCTTCTCATCGTGTAGGTATAGTCAAGTGTGTGGCGAACTTGACTAACCCTGGTGTCAGAGTTTTAAAACCGCACAGTTGCCTCTGACTTGGTTTTAACGACAACAGCCGGGACCGACAGCTTAACGTGCCCTCCGAAGCACGAAAACGCTCGTGATAAATTGCCACTTTGGTTACCCATCAAGTTCCCTGCCTTTGTGTACGTTGCTTAATCTCACAGATCGGTTGAGATCAGCGAGTACCACTGGGCTACGGGCGCTGATTTTCACCCGCTTTGGTGGAAGGCGGGAAAATCAGTAATTTTAAGTTTCATCGTTTTATTAAGAGAAATTTTACAATAAATAACCATACCATCCGGCTCTATGCGTTCAAAATCAATATAATATAATAATGCTCATTGAATCATGATATTGCGTCCCAGATTTGCCGAGTTATTGTAATTTATAGAGCAGCTAGCCTTCAGCGGCCAGATGAAAGCAAATGACGTCAAAGCTTACTCACAACTTATTTATACTAAACTAAAGGACACCTGGGACTTTGTCTCCGTGGGGATTCAGTACAATCTAGCATTATTCCTTATATAAGCTTTCTGCTTCGGACTTTGTTTCCGTGGGAATTTGAGAAACTGATGTAGCCTATATGTTAAGTTCCGTGGAAATTTTTAGTTGTCGGCATTCCAAAGCTTTTACAGACTTTGAAATTTCTGGCTTTGGTTCATTCAGTGTCTACATTCAATGCGCTACAAAGTTGATCACGACTTTGCTTTTTCGCTACCACATGTCGTCCACACTTCGGGAGAAATTTAAAGCAACCCAAAACTATTTCGCTTAAACCTTTCAGCTGGGCTAACATGGACGCGTAAACTAATTTAGTCATTCTGCCTGTTCCGTACCAACGTTATGCGATAGAACATGAGAGCGGAACGAGATACCTTAGGACCAATGATATCTTAGACAAAATTATGTCATGTATTCCGTGGACCGCGTCTACGCTGAACACGCCCCTGTTGGTTTAATGGCTGTGTGGTTTGTTTCTACCAAACTTTTCTCGGTATTCTGTACGCGTGAATTTTCTTAAACCTATAGGACGTGTATGACGTCGCTCAGTGAGAAATTAAAGCGGTCCTCTTCATGACATGAACAAAGAAAAAAAAACACGTCAAAGTTCTACGAAACATAATCGAGGTCGATGGAATCTCATGGTAAGTAGGTAAACTAGATAAAAATCGTGACAATGACAACAGAGTGTTGCCAAGTATGCGCGTGCGCAGCGTGAGTAATGCCCAAAGCAGACGTCGAGGTCAACGAACACAAGTGTCAGTAGAGCAAAGTATTTTGACGGTACTCGAACTATTTGGTATTTCTGTATAATATTGCCATTTTGGAAGTTGGCAGATCACATATGTCGGAGATATGACCACTATGGGGTAGAAAAGTGCTAGAGTGGAGACCTCGAACTGGACGTAGAAGCATGGGCAGACAGCCGATGAGATGGGCTGACGATCTTGCCAGAATAACAGGGAAGAATTTGATGCGAAAGACTCAAGATCGAAGAGAGTAGAGTACTATGGATGGAAGAGACCTACACTTAGCATTGGGTGGCCATAGGTTGAAGAAGAAGAAGATTGCCATGTATGCTAGAAACTTGGCTAGAAGGGATGACGGCGGACCAAGGCAGTCACAGAATGGTGGCCAAGGGGAGCGGCAAGGCCAGTGGGCAGTTCACCAGCCCCAATGGTCAGACGATGTCGCCAAATTGACGAGATCTTTATGGATAAAGTAAGCACAAGACCGTGACAATTGTGGCCTTTGCTGCAACATATGCTGAGGTGAGTCCTGTTTGTCATCGCACTACATCACAACTCCATCCATTGTAATTTATATTTTTTAATTTTATGTTTTATTTTTTATTCTGTATTGTTATTCCTTATGTAACGTTGTTGTTGTGTTGTAGTGTGTATGTCAAATAAACGTTTTGAATCTTGAATTGTCACTACAGAGAAACGGCCTACCCAGTAGTTGGTTGATATGGCCTGAGTATGATGATTGCCATTTTACCATAATAAATCGGTTAAGTTAAGCTAAACGGAAACATCAGAGTTTCCTTCCATTTAGTCTTAGGGACACATCACACAAAGAAGAATCTCAGTGACTCAGTGTGGGCCTTTGAGTATAGTTTATTCGGTGCCTTAAAGGGATTCGTAGTTCGTATGCGAATGTTATAGATCAAATTGGTGTCATCCAAAAGTGAGTGTGAGGTACCGAGTTCGATCCCAAATGCGATCATGTTCAGATTTGGTTTAATGATTTGCGGAGAGCAAACATCTACGAGAGGGAATCGAACCCAGTAAACTTCGGTCGATTCATCATTTAGAGCACAGTTCAGAGGCAGCTGTACTACTGCTGATAAACGGAGTCAACCAAACGTGACATGTTACACAGTTTGAAGTTTGCCTAATGTAAATAATGCAGCATTTAACCGCTATTGATTAGTAGAATAGTCGCTCTTATCGGTCAAGTTGTTTTGGGGAAACATTTAATTTTAGTCTCACAGTTTTGCCCTAATTTAGTTTATCTGTTTACTATCTTATCCCATTTGTGTTTCGAAGGGAGGCCCGTGCTCCTCGGTGGGGACGTATGTGGGCTGGTAAGAATACTATCCTAAGTGACAAATTCTCAGTAAATTATTAATTATTGCTACAGCTAACACTTACAAACCCTTTCACACGCACTTACACTATCTCACTTGAACATACACCAAAGCTGGTATACATTTCTGATAAGTTACTTCATTACATTTTCGTTTTAACCGCAGGTACGCGCAAATAAAAATAAAATCTCTAGGCACAGCTGAAAATCAGTTTGTTGTCTATCATAGACAGCAAGTATGCTGTGTTCTGTGTCCTATTTGCTTCTAGATCACATACTCGTATTTCGCTAACCTTTTTTTAATCGTTTAAGAACATTGTACAATGTTACAAATTGTTAAGAAGCAATAAAGTTTATCTGTCTATCTTTATCTATTTTACTAGGCCAATTTGCATCTTTATTTTTCGTAAGTCACCCAATATTTTTTTAAGAATATAATAGTATGATCTGCTTTTCCTGATAGAATAGAATAGAATAGAATAGAAAAATATTTATTTTATAAGACATTCAGGATGTCACTTAAAACAAGTCAAGATTACAGTGAAATACATACAAACATACATTAAACGATTTAAATACATACATACGCATTCGTACCTCTGATCCTATTGACTCTAAGCCTATTCGCAAAGGTGCAGTCTTCCTCAGAGAAGAACAGGCAAGAAACTCTGAGGTTGCTCTTTTAAATCGCATTACAAATTTTCTTATTTACTAATTTTAACTAAATCTGAAATAACTCTAGAGCTGAGCAGTTCATTCCCATGGCTGCCTGTCTGATAGATAATCAGAAATTTTGTAATAGCCCTTTTTGCAAAGTTTTTGTTTAATCACTGTCTTAAATTTATCCAAAGGTAAATTTTGAATACACATGGGAATCTTATTATAGAAACGTATACATTGACCCATAAAAGAGTTCGTGACCTTGTGGAGACGACTGTCTAGTACATCCAGATATGAAATTCACTCTTATCAAAACATATAATCTATATATATAAAAGAAAGTCGTGTTTGTTACAACACTTATAACTCGAGATCGGGTAGACTGATTTTGATCAAATTTGGTATGGAGGTAGCTGATACCTTGGATTAACACATAGGCTACATAATTTTCCGAAATTCCTACGGGAACGAAGTCCCGGGCGTAAAGCTAGTTTATAATAAATAAGCTAATTGTGTTTATCTTTCATATCCTGTCAATAAAAGGCACAAACAGAAACACATACATCTGGTTTAATTCAAGCATTTCTCCGAAGTTAAACAAAGAGAGATACTTGCAAAAACGACCAAAAAGGGATGTTTAATTCGTATTTAAAACAGTTAATGATTTATACACCTACTTAACTTGGCAGGTTAATGGATGCTTTTGAAATGTATGCGAAAATATTATATACAGAACGCATTTTGATAATTTCGTGATGAATGTAGTATGCATATTTCATTTTTCAAAGGGATAATAAAATGACACTTATACCTGACAAAAAAGAGGGGTATTATAAGTTTCATGTGTAAATCTTTATGTCTATCTGTGGTATCGTAGCTCGACCTAAACCGATCGCGATGCGGTTTTTTTGTTTGAAAGCTGACGTGTCGAGATGGTTCTTAGCTAATAGGTTCTGCCGTTTAAAAGTTAATAGCTGTGAATTTCGGGGATACAATAAAATTTGGAATTTTAGAGAAACAACATTTTAAACAGCTTATTTATATCAAATACTATTTCGCTTGAGTATTGCATAAAAATTTAATGGTTTCTTTTTTAGTACTTATTTTCCTTGTGTGTATGTTATAGTCAAACCTCGAAGCTCCGGCGCTCCTATCCTCAGGCTAACCTAACCAAACCTAGTCAAACTTAAGGCGACTACAGCACCCGATAAAGGCAGCACACATAGGAATAGTGCCATCTCCGTCTCTCAACAGGCCTAGGCCGGCAGTGCGAACAGTGTCGATACACGAAGTTTACGGACTATGAAACCGTGCGTGCGTAAAAACATGTTCGAAAGTTAGAAAAATGAGATTTATGGAAAGGTAACAGCTTAAATCGAATAATGCGTTAACTACTTATCGAGAGTGTTCAATCACGAACATTTTGATAGCAAATTCAAGTTCCTGTGTGCATTTTACTATCGTTTTTACAGCTTAAAGATACACAATATTGGTATTAAGAGGTGACTTTGTGAGCTTTTTCTATCGAACCCAAAGTGTGAATCATGTTTTCAGCAAACTACTTATCTAGTTTATGTCCTAAATATTACCGTAGTATTTTATTTCTTCGATTTAATCAATTTAATGCAATGCGTCATGCTTATCTACGCATCATAAAATCGTAATTTAGGTGCTGTAGTCGCCTTAAGATAAACCAGTTATTCAAAGAGACTGCATATCATCCTTTGACTACGACATAGCACATAATCTAATAAGTATTTTTTTTATCAGCCCATATACGTCCCCACCGAGGGGCACGGGCCTCCCTTCGAAACACGAAGGGGATTTAGGCCATAGTCCACCACGCTGGCCCAATGCTGGTTGGTGGACAAGGATATTAAGCCAGATGAATAAAACTTTTAAAAAAGTTCGCTCCGATTCCGTATTTTTATCTAGCCTTAATCCACCACAAAAGGTGCATTTTTGCATAATTTAATAATATTTCCTAGGTCCATAACATCTAAGCAACAAAAAATGTCCTATATTCAAAGATGAAAACTTTAAAATTCTGCATTTCTAATTATATACGAGTATCTAGGAGGAAAAATATACATTTTGTCAAAAAAAACTCTCAGTCTAAATATAAATACATATTCCGACGAATTTCGCTCTCGACCACATTATAAATCTCTAAGACAAATACTCGGAACATTAATCCCGATGTATCAAAAAGAGTAAGAGTTGGTCCATTAGTCAGAGTATACACGAGACAGGAATTCGTCACCCCATGACTCACTGTGACGCTGCAAGTGCGTATCATGCCTTAATTTAGCCGGTGTGCGTGTTTTTTTTTTATGAACTTCACAATTTAGTTTGTACAAGCTTTCCGCTTGAGACTTCGTTCCCGTGGAAATTCGGGAAATTCATGTAGCTTAAGTTACTTAGGGATACTGTTTTTTTTAAATAGGTCCAGTATTTTTTGAGTTTATTCGTTACAAAAATACAAATCTTTCCTCTTTATAATATACTAGCTTTTCGCCCGGGACTTCGTTCCCGTGGGAATTTCCCCGTCAATTTTCCAATGTTTTTAATAGTTATTCTGATATTCGGGACGGAGAGAAATACAACAAATCAAAAACCATGGAAATCGGTCCAGCCGTTCTCGAGTTATAAGTGTTGTAACAAACACGACTTTCTTTTATATATATATATATATATATATAGATATAGATAGATATAGATAGATATATAGATTAGTATGATAGGAAAGTCAGTCAGTTAGGGTCAGTCGCAAGCTCTGCACTTTTGCGAACAGATATTTTCTCTTATATGTATGTTAATAAAAATAAATAGGTGTTCGTTAGTCTCGCTAAACCTCAAAAACGGCTCTTTTCGTTTTTGTTATGTTCCTAATTGTCACGACTAGGTATACATTTATAAAAAGTTGAAATCCTACCGGAGAAATTCCCACGAAACCATTCCCCATAAATAAAAAATCCAAATATCCTAAAAACCCAAATAAAAATATCATAAAATACCAAACACTTAACTCGCAGGTCGTAATTTTAAACCGGTACTACAAAAACTAAATACGTCAGTAAATACAATGTTATAAAGAACTAAACAATAATAAACACATCACGTTATGAGCATTATGAGAATAATAAAGCAACTGACCAAATAACCGGGCCCCGATTCTGTAACTTCAGCTGTGTGTCGATGGAATGGAGGCCATTTTATCTGTTCAGGTGGCAAAATTGAGAACTATTCAATTTTTATATACTTGCTGACAACCACCCGTAGACAGAGAAAAGGTATAGACTGCTGGATATCTTCTTTTTCGGTCGCACAGATAAGGACAAAACTATATCAATTGCACGTGGAAAAAAGAGACAATGCTGGGCATTTTTTGTCCCTCAGCGCGTGCCGGTTTTTTCAAGGCCAGCACTTTACTGTGCTGTAACCCGTACGAATTAACTGTGCACCTCGCGCTGTGTTAACAGTACAGCGCGAGGTGCACAGTTAATTCGTACGGGTTATAGGACATTAAAGCGCAGTAATACGGCCGACTACGGCAGGACTAATATTTTCTGTCCCTTTCGGTGGCACGCTCGGCCGCAGTCTATACCTTTTCTCTGTCTACGCTACCACCCCGACCAGCAGCGCCACCGCCAACCGGTTGTCAGTGTAATACGAGGTTTCGATAATTATTATTCTGAATTTGAACGGATAAAATGGTAACCATTTTTATTCAATCGCCATTCACACTCCATTGGTTAGTGGAATAGATGCCCAGCATTAATATCATCATCATCATCATCAGCAGATGTTTGTTCTCGAGTCATGGGTGTTCGTGTTTGTCTTTATGTGTGTACCAAGGGACCCACGACACAAGGGAAAACCTTAATGTGGGCCTTTGAGTGTGAAGCGTTTATTTTTATTTTTTTTATCATGTCAGCCGCAAGACGTCCACGGCTGGACATAGGCCTCCCCCAGGGATCCCTACCTCGATCGGTCCTCGGTCCCGATCGAGGTGGAGATCATTAAAATACTTTTTTTTTATATTATAAGATGGGTGTTAACTCTTGACCTCAATCTTGACCATATTTGGTCAAAGATGAGGTTGAGTATGGAGCGAGTTAACCCAGAAAATGCCTATAAAGGCACTGGTACTCCCACGCACCGACGGAACACAGCAAGCTGTTTGGCGTCGGACTTCGGTAGGAGGGTGGTCGCGAACCAGACGGCCCTTTACAGAGCCTACCACACCGCATGAGACCATAGGACGATACCTCAGATTCAGGAAAAAAATGAAGTGTCGTTGCCTGAGATGGATTACTAGGAGGCAGGTCTCATTTGTGTTTCCTTAGTCGCCTCTTACGACACCCACGGAAAGAGATGGGGTGGTGTTATTCTCAACCGATCATCACACGGTTGAAATACCTAACGTAAAGTCGTTTTAAGAGATCAAACTATTCTCCTCTAGGAAATGACGAACTGCGATAGAAAATAGACGTTTTAGTGTTCCCGTTTTGTTTAGGTATTCTAGATTTTCTAGACTATTGCGACTGTCTAGTCTGTGATGTGAAGTGGCGATAAAATTTATAGATTTGTTGTGTTGGTCAGGACTGGCTTACTTATATTAATAAATATTTCAGAATATGTATGCAGTTAATTTTGCCAAGTATTCTTCTTCTTCTTATCGTGTAGGTATAGTCAAGTGTGTGGCGAACTTGGCTAACCCTGGTGTCAGAGTTTTCAAACCGCACAATGGCCTCTTACTTGGTTGTAACGACTGTAGTCAATCGACAACAGCCGGGACCGACTGCTTAACGGAGGGCTCCGAAGCACGGAAACGCTCGTGATAAGTTGCCATTTTGGTCACCCATCAGGCTCCCTGCCTCTGTGTACGTTGCTTAACCTCACTGATCGGTTGAGATCAGCGAGAGCCACCGGGCTACGAGCGCTTTTAATTTGTTAGTGAAAATAAAGGGTGCTAATTAGCCCACTAAGTAAGTAAGTATATTGAAGAACCATCCCTTAGAAACTAGATCGAAACATTCTGATAATATCTCTAAATAAATCGATCCTTAATCCTTACTTTCTTACTGATATTATAAACTCGAAAGTTTGTATGGATGTTTGTTACTCTTTCACGCTCAAACGGCTGGACCAATTTTGATAAAATTTAGTGTGGTGGTAGCTAACAACCTGGATTAAGACATAGGATACATAATTATCCCAAATTCCCACGGGAACGAAGTCCATTTGGGAAAGTTATGTGTTAATCCAGGATGTCAGCTACCTCCATTCCAAATTTTACAAAATTGTTGCAGCCGTGCGTAATTTCCGCTCATTATTTGCGTTCTCATTTATTAATATTGTTATTATTCTACATTGTTTCCTTTACCAGAAAGTAAATAACAAAATTTTCTAAGATTGTTTCATATATACACAACTTGCATGTAGCATATATGCATATAGCTTATAAGCTCATATGAATATTATGTTCTCAATGGTAGTAGTAGATAGATGAACCAGGGTATCAAAGTGAGTATTGTTTTGTCAATACGATTAACCATCGAGACAGTGATGATACTAAGCTATTGTTTCAACAAAATGGCATACTACTCGTATAACCATTTAAAGCCATAGCCATCACTTAGTTTCGGAGACGTTTATTAAAATATCGTACTATCTCTTTCTGTTTTATTGACGTAAACAAGGACGGCATCACATTTAGAGAAGCTTAAACGTTAATTAACATTTCTGCAACAGCAGGCCGAGTACGATAGCGACAGCGCCGCGACAACTCCGCGGTCCTATGTCAAAATGTCAACATTGACAACGCCATAGGGCGATCAAGCCTTTGCGCGGGACCCTCGCGCAATCAAAGAGAAGCTTCAGCGTGAGCCGAGCGCGAGCTTGTCGTTATCGTGCTAGAGCTGCTGGTTGTAAGTATTTTAAATAACAAAAGGTTTCAGAGTTAGTAGATGACCACATGTATTTTTTAGACAATTCCTCGGGTTCCTTATCTTAATTTATTTCATTTTTAGTGTTTAGATCAGTCTTTCCCAACGTGGGCGATAACGCCCCCTTGTGGGCGCTGCAGGCCTAAAGGGGGGCGGTAAGAGACCCAGAAAAAAAAAGGGGGCGTTGTGTAGGGCTTTGGGGTCGATTTATAATTTCATCTACCTAGCTAGGAAGACTCTTAGATACCGACTGAGCTCTCGACTCTCGACTACATCTTGTGAACATCAACTAATATTAATTAAGATATAGCTCAAACTCGGTTCGATATAATAGACCGTGGGCAATCATGTTTTAACAAGTTTTTGTTAAATAATCCGATTTGTACATTCCTGTATCAATCGGCTGGTTCTATAATACTTGTTCTTGCTTGTCGAGTACGATTGGGCGTCGAATGAGATAAACGAGTTTATGCACGTTTGTCTTATTCCTGTTGGTGCGTGCTGCTTATGCAATCCTATATAAACGACGTAAATTTATTTTATTTTCATTTGCGGTTTCGCGCATAATAGATAAGCAGTACTTCATTATACCACTTACGTATTTCTCAAAACAAAACAATGTCGGAAGTAAAAAAGAAGAGACGGCAATACTCTGCGGAATATATTAAATTCGGATTTATTGAAAATCCCACAAACCCGTCGTCGCCTTTGTGTCTTCTATGTCTAAAAACATTTTCGAACGAAGCAATGAAGCCTTCAAGACTGCAAGGTCATTTGAATAAAATGCATCCAGATAAGAAAGACAAGAATGTAGCATATTTTCAAGACCTAGAGAAGAAGCATAATACTCAGCCAAGTGTATCAAAACTATTTTCGGCGGCTGCTAAGCAAGATGACGACGGACTTCGAGCTTCGTACAATATCCCTTTGTTAATTGCTCAAAAAGGCAAACCACACAACATCGGAGAAGAGTTAATTTTGCCAGCAATAAAGGAAGTAATAACTACTGTGCTTCATAAACCGGCCGCAGATATTATCCAAAAAATTCCTTTGAGTAATAATTCTGTGCAAAGACGAATTGATGAAATGGCTGAAAACATTGAAGAATCATTGTGCAATCATCTGAGGACTAGTCAATTCTCAATTCAGCTCGATGAGTCCACTTTACCAACTAATGAAGCGTTGTTGCTATCTTACGTGAGGTTTATTAAAGATGAGAAAATACGTGAAGAACTATTGTTTGCCAGAAATTTGGAGACAGATACAAAAGGCGAAACCATATTCAATACATTGGAAAAGTTTTGTGAAGAGAAAGAGATTCCTTTGAAAAATGGATGGCGCTCCGGCTATGACAGGGCGCCATAAAGGCTTCATAGCGTACCTAAAAAATAAAATTCCAGATGTCCTTGCTATACATTGCGTTATTCATAGACAACATTTGGTTGCTAGAAACTTAAGTGAACGACTATTTCAATCACTGCAATATGTCATCAAAGCATTCAATAAAATCCGTAGCAGCTCTTTGAATGATAGATTATTTCATCAGCTTTGTGTTACTAATGACGAAGATTTCAACCGTTTGTTGCTTCATACTGAAGTTCGTTGGCTGTCAAGAGGCAATTGTCTGATTCGATTTTATAACCTGTTTGACTCTGTGATAGAGTTCTTGGAAACTAAAGATACAGAACTGCGCAACAAGCTCATAACATCAAAGAATGATATAGCTTACATGACAGACCTGTATAAATTGTTCAACGACGTGAACCTCCAACTGCAAGGCGATGAACTAAATTTAATTAAAACAAAAAATGTCGTTGCTGCTTTCGCAGCCAAACTGCTTCTGCACAAAAAAAATATGGGCAGACGTGAGTTTCACAATTTTCCGAATTTATCAGTATCCTGCAGTAACGACGACTTGTTTGCCTACTGCCAACATTTGGAAAACCTCCACATTGACTTCACCGAACGATACCAGGACATTTTAAACTTGGAAATACCAGACTGGGTGTTGGATCCATTTTCAAATGTCAACATAGCAATGTCACCTCAGCTGGAAGAAGAACTTATAGAATTGACAACAAACGAAGAAATAAAAATCAAGTTCAAAAATGGATATCAAGAATTTTGGCTACAAAAACCGATCCTGCAATTGGACCCTGGATTGTGGTCAATTGTTCAACGATTCTTGATAGCATTCCCATCGTCATATTTGTGTGAACGTGGATTTAGTGCTGTGGCAACGCTGCTTACTAAAAAGAGAAATCGTTTGCGTGTTACCGAACGTGGCGACTTGCGGCTGTTTTTGAGTAAATTGGAACCTGATATCAACAAACTTATTGAACAGCATCAGATTCAACCTTCACATTAGTTTTTATATAAGAATTGATTATGTTTGTTTTATTTTCAATAAAAGATACTCTGTCCGAATACTATAAAGTTGCGTTTCAATAATCAGTTATAAGTACTTAGCGGTTTTTAAGTATGTTTAAAAAGGGGGCGTTAAAAAATAATTTATTCTTAAAGTGGGCAGTAGACAAAAAAAGGTTGGGAACCCCTGGTTTAGATACTATATATCTAACAGATTAACGTTTATTTATCTATACATTAAACACAGCACACTTACACACATCAACACGGTCTAGGGATATTGCACGATTTTTCATACTAAAGAGGTCTGTTTGAGAAGCTATAAAATATCTCGAGTATGAGATACATGGAGGGCTATAATTTTCAGACGAGCAAGTGCTAAATCTGAATTTTTAATTCTAGTCAGTAAATTTTGTTTAACTTACTTGAAATTAATGAAAACGTGACGGAAACGAAAACGAAAATGCACTTTTGCCTGCTTTTTGTATGAAAATAGTCGAATTCACGCATTTTTTTTTGTTTTCGTCACGTTTTCACAAATTTCAAGTAAAACAAAATTATTGACTAGAATTGAAAATTCAGGTTTAGCACTTGCTCTTCTGAAAATAATAGCGCTCAATATATCTCGAGTATGCTTTTGTAGGTTCTCAAATAGACCTCTTTTGTATGAAAAATCGTGTAATGTCCCTAGACCGTGTTGATGTAACATCCTGAATGTTCCATGAAATAAAGATAATTGAGTTTAAGTTCGATACAATAAAACATTATTCAACTTACACTGAGATCAAACAATAACACTACTTATACAATAAAAGAACAAATCCAATAACAAACCACAAAAGAAACCTAAAGTTTATTTGTAGGGTATAGGAAGGAATGAATACAGTGTTGTCGTGTACTGTGTGTGACGGTAAAACGGCACAGTCTCAGCATATGTCACAAAAAGCTGTGACGCTGATTATTCTGCCAAAATCTGTTATACAATAGTGAGTCTTTCTTCCTAGCGGTGGGACAGACAGACAGAGTTACTTTCGTATTTTTAACATTAGTAGAGAAGTAGGGATCATTATAAAATATGGAAAAACAATAGAAATATAGAAAGAAGACGGCCTAACAGGACTACATTTCAAGACCAAATGCGTTACATTCAGGACGACAGGTAGTTTCGAATTCAATGATGGAGAGCCGAGAAATATACACACTCATAATGAAGGTTAGAAACGAGACGCATACGACCTTATTACTAATTGAGTAATCACTATGCGAATGATATAAGAGAGAGAGATGGAGTGATATACATAATCCTAATTTGTTTTATTTTTATGTATGTTCTATTTCTCTATGTCAAGGGCGGATCCAGCTTTGGCGCCAGGGGGAGGTCACATAGTCGTGGTCAAGTCACAAGAAGTTATAATTTAATTTTGATGATATAATAATAGATACAAGTATCGTGGTCTGGATCATTATTGAAATCGCCGCATAGAACGATTGGAGTCTCCAAATCTGTTTGAGAGCTCGGTAATTTGTCATGTTCACTGAATATGGCAGAAGTGATTGATAAAATCGAGGAGGTGTTCGCGGAATCGGCGTGGTTTACTGAACGTTTGAGACGAAGGCGTCTTACGTCAAAATATATGAAAACATTTTTTTCGCCGAGACCCCCCCCCCCCCCCCTCTTGATGCACCCTTGCTCTATGTTATTATGTTCTATAACTCTGTGCTTATCTTATATGTCAGTTTCTTTGCTATTTGTCGTTTATTTGTGCCTTATTTTCTTGTTTGTTGTATTGTTAAACTCTATCGTTGCTTTTGTGATTGTCTCTTTCTGCACTGTCTCTTTGTAAGTGTGTACTGTGATGGAAATAAATTTCTTATCTATGTATCTATCTAAATGTCAATATTAATGTGCGAGTCTACATTCCGATTGACTCCTTATGACTCCTTATTTACCCCAAAGCTCCTGTTTATCATCACGCCGCGTTTCCCGCCAATGGACGGCATCTCTTATCGGGGCCCGGCTGCATTAGGCTGGCAACACTGAACCGTGGCGAGCAAACAAATCTGAAAGCTAATGAGGCTAATGACGTCAAACTGACGCTTTTATAAGTGGTTGATCGTGTGGGGTCACTGTGAGCGGGGTGCAGGCCGAGCAGAAAGTATTTTTGACAATAAATAAAATAAATAAATAAATGGGAAAGGCCAGCCAGGTCTTGATAAGAATACATTCTTTGCTAGTAAGTCTGAACTCGTTTTCTGCCCAATACCAATACATTTGTAGATAGATAGATAAATACTTTATTGCATAGAAAGAAATAAAACTTAGACCGCAGCACACGGCGTATTCAGGAACGCGCGATTTCAGCGCCGTAGATATCGATTTTTGCGTTTTCATAGATTTAAACGCTCGTAAAACGCGCGTGTGAAGCGCGTTCTAAACTACGTTTGTATCGCTGTAAACGCGCGTTTCACGATCGCCCCGTGTGCTGAAGTTGCGTTCCAATCGCGTTTGAAGCGCGTATACGCGCGTGAAACCTACCATTTTATTTGCACCTACCATTTTAAATGGTGGCAATCACCGTAGGAAATATTTACTACTAGTATCTATGATACTCGAATGGCAGCGAATGCCTAATTTATTATCCGCTAACAGTGAGACTCCATTTCTACTGCGTTCGGTTTACGGTGGCTGGGAAACCTTCACCGCTCGTCGCTTGCTCCTGTTGTTATTGGTGCTAATATTACAGCATAGGAATACAGTTTTATGGGAATATTTGACATTTTAGCACTTGCCAAATTTCCAGGGTTAAATTGCGCGTCAAAAGTAGTACTTAATAAGTTTTTATGTAAGTATGTTACCGACTGTTACCGTATAGGCTGGGCTGATCTTAATTTTAGTTTGGAAGATAACAATTACTCCTGTTTACGAATCAGTAGAAGGTACCTGGGACTTCGTTCCCGTGAGAATTTCGTAAAATCCTTGCCTACATTAAAAAGGAATCTTTGTGCAAAATTGGCCAAATTGACAAAAAAGATTTCGGCAGGGAATTGAAAAATCAGTGAGTCAGGACCTTTAATTTTACATGTATAGATAGATTAGGATTATCTAGCCAAACTTCTGGTCAAGTGTACCGCTAAGGAAAATGAAGGAAGGAAGCACTAATGAAGGAAGAACAAAACCCTACATGATGTACGAGCAAGCTGTACATAACCAACGCAACATCCAAAATTGACACAGTTTTCATCAGTCATCCAGCTCGAAGGATCAATGTTCGGGGAATAAATTTACTCCTTACTACTATTGCAAGGTATCAAGAAAATAGTAATCGCAGCTTATTTTGCATAAATAATTTAGCAGATTAGCCTAAAAACTTATTTGATCCGATTTCTACTTATGCTTTTATATCGCACGGCGCGTCGTCACTCAGATGACATTGAAACTTTAATTTCGCGAGGGCACTGCGCAAAGACTTGCTCGCCCTCTAGCGTTGTCATTTTGACACTTTTTGACATGTGACCGCGTTTTTTCTTGCTGTACTTGAGCTGCAGTAACGGTCAGAAAAGTGAATTCTATTAATATACATTATGAACAATATTTGACCAAGAATGAAACCCTGTAGGACGCCATTACAACCCAACCCTTAACAAGAATGTTTAGAAAAAAAATCAGTAACCATACTCTAATGTCAGCACAAAACGAGTGTTTGAAAATGTACCTAAACACAATAACATAGAACGCATTAACTAACCTTATTACAGATGTTATTGCTCCACAACCCGGCAGTATCGCTAGCTTGGCAGAAATCCAAACAATATGTACACATCACTAATACTGCTAATTGCAACGGTGCAGATCCCGCGCGTACTACTCGTAAAGCAGTCACTGTCAAACTGTGAATTAGTCAAGTTCAAATATCCATACAATTAAGTAACAAATCTCATTTTATTTATTTTTCTGACTAAAAGTCGATTTACACAATAAAAGTTAATGACAAGGTTCATAGCCGAATTGAACTGCGACTGACGGAACTGCTGGCACTTTACCGGCCGCTGCCACGGTACGCTCGCTTCGGGCGTGGCGCTGGAATTTAAAATTCTCCTTTATTTACCTTCTTTCTTTGTGACCTCGTTTTTAGACATTATTAGCGGTTTAACCGTCAATATGCTCGTAGAATTAAGAAGCCAGCTGCATATTTGAACCATGCTGCTACGGAACCCTACAATCCCGATACGCTCTTGGCCGTTTTTTTTTTTGTTATGAACGATTGCTTTTATACACAAATTATAACAATTTAACAATAATTGTTCTTTGGTAAAATCGTTAAAATTAGCGCGATTAGGGCCCTGTTTGGATCTAGTTGCAATGCTTTTTTAAAGCAATGCAGCCTTTTTTTGAATGGGACATCTAAATAGTCTTTAAAATATAGGATATTTGTATTGACATTATATTGTATAGTCTGACATTTAATTTATCTTTGTATCTTTATTATTAATTTGTGATGTACCTATCTGCAATATCAAGTAATGTTATAGTGCCTTGGCTCTTGCTGTTAGCTATAATTATTTTGAATAAATGAAATGAAATGAAACAAAACTCGAGAAAATGTACAAATGCAGCCACTTTTTGAGTAAACCAACTCATGCTAATACGTACATGCATTTAGATCACGACGAAAATGGGATAATAAGAGTAATGAAACGTCGTACAATGTTGCATGAAATCATTAACAGAGAGTTAAAAGCCCGTAGAAATAGAAATAGAAATGTCTTTATTTGCACGGATAATGGTAATTACAATGATCTAACCTAAAATAAATGTGTCTCATAATCCACCAATAGTATGGCATGCAAATGTTTAAAATAGTTTAATAAAATAAATATTCAATCAATAAAATTAAAAATTAAAAATTAAAAAATAGCTATACTCGTTGGAAACTATCTTTGAAATCATTCCACCCAGATGTATGATTTTAATCATACAATATATAAAAAAACAGGCAAAAATGTCAAGATATTAAATAATATTATGTGTAGGTACAATATGTCAAGTTAAATTCAATAAATGTCAAAGAATGCCAAATTAAAATAAATGTCAAACTATATTATAATCAAAATATTCTGCAAGATTATAAAAGTTTGTTTCGCTCAACCATTTCCTTAACCTAACGCTGAAATACCTCGCCGGAAGTTCCCTTATATCTAACAGTATTCGATTATAAATCCTTATATTCATCATGTGACAGTTTTTCTCGCAGAGCGTTGTTCTGCATAGTGGTATCAGCAAAGCTTGTGGGTCCCTTGCACGCAACCTTGGATTATTAAAAGGTCACATATTATCTTAAATCCCACCCAACACAGAAGGAGATTCGAATCTTGATCTAAACATAAGTATTGATTGTATCTTTCTCTCACTATCAAAATGACAAAGACTACTGCTACTTAAGTGTAGATCAGAGTCTGAGTCGCATTCTGTAATACGGACCTAAATATCGTTCAAACAGTTTGATAGCCACTGCAATAGTCAGTTAAAAATAACCCGCTAAATACAGCGAGCCAGATTAAACAGTGTTGGGTGGGATTCAAGATAATATGTGAACTTAAATAGTTCCAATTTACTGGCTGTTGACTGTAAGGTTGCGGCAAACGGCAAACAGTTCTCCTTCTGAAGGTTTATCATAAGTCAATAGTCATCGTGAAAGGTTATCGTTTGTAGCACTGTCATCATCAATCTTGAATTAGTTCTATAAGTTTGTAAGGCCGTTTTTATATCAGTTGTAAGTCTCACTGTCGATCTTCCTAGCACGATATGCGATACATTCTTTTTATTCGGTGACAATACTCAGAAACTAAGTATTGTCTTTTTTATACCGGGTCACAACATCTTTGTGCTCCAAATCGTAATCCTGACTTGCTAGCGGTACACCCTGCTGACCAACAGACGAAGGTCTGACGTACCAACCCGTAAAGAGTTTGTTTACTTGGTATTGCCAACTTCGGCATTCTATGTTTTAATTTTGATTAAAATACTCAGACTTTGGCGAAACCACGATTATGATGAGAGAGCCCGGCAACATCCCACTCATCTCAAATGTCAGCTACTGTCAGAGGTCCAGCTGGCCTTCACTTATTTTAACTAACAATCTGAATGTTTTATGAAATAAAACTATTCTGTATTTGACTTTTGACCCGCACGCCGGAAAATGCTTTTTCATTTCTCTTGATCTGATTATTGGGTGGAAATGCTGCTTCCCTCCATAGGGAGGGAAAAACTCATAAAAATTACTTCCCACCTAAGGGCCGGAATGAACTTTAAAAATAGAACTACTGTCAGCTGTGAAGAGTTTTATGTAAAAACAAAACTAATTAAAAAAATGCTGCAGCCATGTAAGTTTTTAAACAGCCAGTGTGAACTTAGCGCAACCTTCTTTGAGCGGAATAAGCCGCAACAATTACGCGGTGAGTTCCATATTTAAAATTTAAAAAGTCGACATAAATTGGCCGGATACTAACCTGTTATGTATCTGTGACGGAATTCAAAAAAATAGGTACTACTAATATTATTATATATTATCAATAAATGGTTTATATAAACAACTAGTTTTATCTTCCTCATATTCGCAATGAAAAGTAGAGTGTTTAACAAGGGTAAAAGAATCAATTCCTACTCGGACTATAGCTCGGAATTGATTCTTTCCACCCTCGATTAACAATCTCTATTCCTTACTCCAATGAATGATTCAGACCAAAAAAATTTTACCGTGGTAGAAAAGGTCTCATAGAGCTATCACTCCAATGTAAACACTTCTGCAAAATCGTGGACCAAGCATTCCCAGAACGTCAGGACAAAAAATATGAGGAAGTTTAATAAGACATTAAACAAATTAGTCAGACGTCGTTCAGCCAAGTCTCATGATGCAGGCAGATGGTTTCTGTCACCGCCTGCACTGATGCACATCTATTTTGTTTTACTACTCATATTATTCATTTCGTAGAATAGTTGTTACGTATCATGCCAGCGACTGGGAGGCGACTGAATAAGACCGGGAGGGCTATTCTACTAATATGGCGGTTGAACGACAATGGTGACCATTTTATCCGTTCAGGTGGTGAAATTCAGAACTATCCAGATTTCATAACTTTGACTGATAGCGCCACGGCCAATAAAATTGCCGTGTGCCGTGTGGTGGTCGGTTGAAAATAGCAGCACCCCATTTCTTTCCGTGGATGTAGTAAGAAATGAGACCTGCCTGCTATTAATCCACCCCAGGCAACGACACCTCAATTTGTTCTGAATCTGAGGTGGCGTCCTATAGTCTCATGCGGTGTGGTAGGCTTTGTGAAGGGCCGTCTGGTTCGCGACCACCCTCCTACCGAATTCCGACGCCAAACAGCTTGCTGTGTTCCGTCGGTGCGTAGGAGTACCAGTGCCTTATAGGCATTTTCGGGGTTAACTCGCTCCATCGTCGACCTCATCTGTGACCTTAGTCAAGATTAAGGTCATGAGTTAACCCATCTTATAATAAAAAATACAAAAAAAGTGTCAAGTTGTTAAGTAGTTCGCAACTTAACGTTCGGCTGGCGGTGGCGCTGTAGGTTGGGCTGGTTGTCATCAAATGTATGAAGTTTCGTTAGTTCTTAATTTCACCACCTGAATGGGTAAAATTCTTGAAAAATTGAATGGCGTTGACATTTCGACACTTTAAAAAAAATTAAAATTTGTTTATTATCGCAATGCCGCAAATAACGCTGTAGGTACGTGTGGCTGAGTACTGGTCTAGTAAAATTTGAAATTCCGCCATATGAGCGACTCGATAAGAAGATTTTTATTATAAGATGGGTTAACTCTTGACCTCAATCTTGACCATAAGGACAAAGATGAGGTCGACGATGGAGCGAGTTTACCCAGAAAATGCCTATAAAGGCACTGGTACTCCCACGCACCGACGGAACACAGCAAGCTGTTTGGCGTCGGACTTCGGTAGGAGGGTGGTCGCGAACCAGACGGCCCTTTACAGAGCCTACCACACCGCTTGAGACCATAGGACGACACCTCAGATTCAGAAAAAAATGAAATATCGTTGCCTGGGATGGATTACTAGGAGGCAGGTCACATTTGTGTTTCCTTAGTCGCCTCTTACGACACCCACGGAAAGAGATGGGGTGGTGTTATTCTCAACCGATCACCACACGGTTAACCGTAACTTAGACTAGTGTTATAGAAGCATTTGACCGCGTCGTTTTCACGTTGTGCTTGCTGCACTCACTAACTTTGTGAAGCATCTGCTGGATCATCTAACAGTGAATAGATGAGATGACGCTCCCGAGACTATTTCAACGATGACGACATCCATGACGTCATGATCTAACGCGGTCGCGCCGCGGTGCAACACCCGCTCACGTCCCCTTAGTCCATTGAAAAGTTACATTTGGGGTTGCGTTTTTTAGAGGACGCAATTTTATTTTTTTGATGTGTAGGGGGGGTCAGTGTAAAGCTAAAACCAAGTTTGTGGGGTCGCCACTCTTGTCCCACGGCCGCCATCTTGAAAATAGGGGTTGAAATGGTTTTTACGGTATATCTCTTAAACTATTTATTTTATAAAAAAAAATTGTTAACATTTTTTGTTGCAAATTAAATTCTCTACAACTTTGGTTCAGTAACTTTTTGTCGTAGAACTATAAATAAAAAAGTTATAAGCGAAAATCTTCAGAAATTCGAGAAAAAAATTTATATTTTTCGATGTAACTTTTTTTTTATCATTTTACGATAAAAAAAAAGTTACAAATAAGTAAAAAAATAAAAAAAAAATAAAAAAAAAACAATAACTGATGACATATTATTAGTACACATGTATAATATAGGTATAGTTAAGAGTACTGAAAAATAGTACTCACTTCGGAGCGCTGTAAAACCTTAGCTATTGACTTAATGAAAAAATGATGCAAATAAAAGTTGTTCCTCAAAAAACGATCTACAAAAATGGTCTGTTATCAGTTTTTCGTAAAAATGATTTTCATTAATTTCTGAAGATTTTCGCTTATAACTTTTTTATTTATAGTTCTACGACAAAAAGTTACTGGACCAAAGTTGTAGAAAATTTAATTTGCAACAAAAAATATTTACAATTTTTTTTTATAAAATAAATAGTTTAAGAGATATACCGTAAAAACCATTTCTACCCCTATTTTCAAGATGGCGGCCGTGGGACAAGGGTGGCGACCCCACAAACTTGGTTTTAGCTTTACACTGACCCCCCCTACACATCAAAAAAATAAAATTGCGTCCTCTAAAAAACGCAAGGTAAGGCCTAAAAAATGTAACATTTCAATGGACTACCTCTATTTTTGCCGCTGCGGCCATGCTGCGTTTGTCTGATTGCCGATTGTATTTTTAATAAATTATTTTTAGTATCGCCAACTCAAGGCGAGCCGTGTCAATGTATCGATGGATGGAGTAATAGTTAATTATTTATATTCTGTAAAAGTATACATGCTTCTATTTTAACCCCAACAAAAAAGAGCATTGTTATAAGTTTGACGTGTGTATTTGTGTATCCGTATGTGGCATCGTAACCCAGTGGCTCTCTCTGATCTCAGCCGATCAGTGCGGTAAAGCAACGTACACAGAGGCAGGGAACCTGATGGGTGACCAAAGTCGCAATTTACCACGAGCGTTTCCGTGCTTCGGAGGGCACGTTAAGCTGTCGGTCCCGGCTGCTGTCGATTGACTACAGTCGTTAAAACCAAGTCAGAGGCCATTGTGCGGTTTGAAAACTCTGACACCAGGGTTAGCCAAGTTCGCCACACACTTGACGATACCTACACGATAAGAAGAAGATGAACGTAATTCCGAAACGAATGGAAAGGTGACGTAATCGAGATGGTTCTTAGAAATATTTGATTAAAGGTGATTTTTCAAAATCACTTTGTACAGTATCCAGAAAAATAAAAAATAAATAGCTTATTCCTGGAAAAATATCAAAAAATTTCAAAAATCCCTGGCTGATTTGTAGAAAATTATAAAATATTGAATATCATACGTGTTTTTGTAGTTACCACACTGAGGTTGCCTTATTGTTTGACAATTCACGTTCAAAATAGTCAATGCTTAATTGTTAATAATTATTCGACTTGTTTGTATTTAACAAGTAAATCCTAGCTAAATCTTTATAATATTGGATAAAACAAATGACTTAAGAATAATAACACCAGAGCATTAACTTTTTATAATATTTTGATGTCATGAGATTAAACTGATAGATAGATTTTTGAACGCGCGTTCACTTTTCAACTGTCATTAATGTCACTGTCATCTGTCATTTCATTCCTCCATCGTTGTAAGTATGGCAATAATAATCAATCTAATATTTTTCTACAATAAAACTAATGTACTTTATGAAAAATAGACGCTACTGTAAGGTTCCGTTAAATATTTTAGCAATTTTTGCACTTTATTGAATATTTTTAAATGTTTAACTTAAATTAAATAGTTCGATGAATGACTCTTTCCGGTACAACTACTGGCAGACAAAACAGTAGCAAAGTTTAGTGGCTAACTTCATGCGAAATTCAAAACGGGAAGGGGAGTTTGGCTGACGGGGACATTCGTTACCTGGCAGTTGAAGAGAGTAGTCGTGTCCTTAGAAAGTGTAGTTAACGGAAGTGTCCGTTAAAATAGTGAGATCTAAAATATAATTAAATTGTACATTACCACGAAGTGGAAATATATGTTTAAAAGAGGTCTGGTGTTTCCTTTGGATTGATGCACGTCCTAAACCTCAGAAGCGGAAAAGGACAACGCATAAACGCGTAAGTAACACGCCTTAATTGTTTTAAAGGAAACCCTTTTGATGTAGATATTTCATGTATAATTAGATACAACGGCAATAACCGACCTATCATAAAAGGAAATCGTTATGAAGGTAGATGGTTAACTATTTTTAGTTATTTTAAAATTCTATATTTTGGCAGAGCTATTTTTACAGCTATTATGTGCAATTGGTAGAATAGTCCTTCTTTTACATAGAATGACGTCATCGATGTCTTAAGATACCGACTCGGTACCTGGGAATTTATTTATACACATATAAATGTACTTCTTTGAACAATAATTTTGAGTGCTTTGAATTTTTCTCTACCTACATTCAATCTATGATCGAAAACAAAACTGTAACCGACGGAATCAAATATGCTGGCACCGGATTACTCGAACTGTGTGTAGGGGTTTCTTAAAGGGGGCTCGAAATTTGATTATTTTTGCGCTAGGAGCAGCCGTTTTGAAGATATGACTACTTTTTTGAATTCCTTATATATTTCGGTTGTTTTTTTTTCTAGTTTGAATTTTGTTTGTGTGTTCTACATTGAATACATTCGTAACGTAAATGTAATTTTATAAGCAGTTAGAATGGAGGTTTGCGTTTTGTTTTTTTTGTTTTTGTGAGTTTCAGAACGTGGCAGGCAGCAGGGAGCACGCGCGGCTCCTGCCGCAGTTTGGGTGCTCGCAGCCAAGGGAGCGTCCGCGGCCGCGGTCGCAGCCGCTGCCTGCGGGAGCGGGTACGCCGGCTGGAACGGGGTCTGGAGATGGCGCGAGATGTCGGGCATCGGAGGCAGCGGAGCGAGCGGCGTGGTTAGCGGAGCGAGCGGCGTGGTCGGCGGAGCGAGCGGCGTGGTCGACGGAGCGAGCAGCTTGGTCAACGGAGCGAGCAGCGTGGTCAACGGAGCGAGCAGCGCGGTCTAAGCAGCGATGGCGCTAGACTGGAGGGACTCTGCGAGCGCCGGACACCAGGATAAAAGGTCATGTAGCCCTTCATTTTTCAACTAATGACTTGTTACAAATTGCAAAGTCTATAAAAGATTTGCTACCATCTCAGCGGTCAAATTCGATCAATAAATGTGCATCGGTTGATGGCTGGGATGAGAAGACGACCGTCCATTTACCATGCAAAAATTAACGGGACTCGCTAAGACTTGGTATGAGAGTTTGAATTGATCGACGGGTCCTGGGTTCGATTCCCAGTCGGGGCAAATATCCGTGTAAAAAGAAAATGATGTTCTCGGGTCATGGGTGTTTGTTTGTTTGTATGTATATTCAGAGAGACCCACGACACAAGGGAAAACCTTGATGTGGGCCCTGAGTGTGTAGCGTTTATTTATTTAACTTTTGGTTAGAAATTTGCTCTTTTAAATCAGTGTAAAACCGGCGATCGAAAAAAAAAAATTAGGTTAGGCACACTAGATTTACGGTGCGTTAAACCAGATCAACTTTTGAATTTTTTTACTTACGTAGAAGCCTAATTAAAAGCACAAATCTGGAGCCACTTCTGAAAGTAGGTCCAACAACAGACAGAAGAACCAGGCTTATTAGTTATAACTGCAAAGAAGCTGGCCATATTCCAACTGTCCCAAACCTCTAGTCAAGTGTACCCAATGTCAGAAGATATAACACACTACCGAAACCTGTCGAGTTAAAAAGGCATCTGAATCGACGAAGGTTTCCACAATCGCCAAAAGTCATGGTCGAAATAGATTTATGTCATATATTTTCCTTTATAAATATGAGACGGGTTAGCTCTTGACCACAATCTTGACCACGATCATAGATGAGGTCGACGATGGAACATTCAAGATGTTATCTAAAATAGGTCAAGTTACAATAAAGGATTTCAATACATTCATACATATTCGTTCTACTGACTCTACTCCTAAGGTCGTCTTTCCCAGAGAAGAATAGGCAAGAGCGCTCTTGTAAATCTCATTACAAGTCTCATTTTCAAATTTTGACTAAATCTAAAATAACTCTAGAGCTAAGTAGTTTATTCCCATGGCTGCAAAACTATGTGCATTTCAAGTTCTGGTCCAAATGAAATATAGTGAACATTGACGGCACAATCCTGGAGAAGCATTTATAGATTAACGTAGGGAAATAACGTTGATTAAACAAATAAGTTTCGCGAAACTGGGTGTTTAACACGACAGTGTTCCTCTAATGATGAAAGGTTGTGGTTATAACTAGGGCTTCCAATACCGGGATCCCGGTATTGGCTGATACCGGGATCCCGGACTTTTTTAGACATTTTCAATACCGGTATTGAAATGTCTAATACCGGGATCCCGGTATTAGTGATTTTATTTTATTTTTAGTACAAAACTCGTTGCAATAGACAATCACTGCCGCAGAAACACATTAATTATATTATTTCGAAAATTTCCCAATCGATATTTTAATTATTTAACGACTTAGTGGCAATTACAACAAAATTCAGTTATTTTAAGGCGACTACAGCACCCGATAAAGGCAGCACACATAGGAATAGTGCCATCTCCGTCAGTCCATCTCAACAGGCCTGAGCCGGCAGTGCGAACAGTGTCGATTCACGAAGTTCACGGACTATGAAAGCGTGCGTGCGTAAAAACATGTTCAAAAGTTAGAAAAATGAGATTTATGGAAAGGTGACAACTTAAATCGAAAAATGCGTTAACTACTTATCGAGAGTGTTTAATCACGAACATTTTGAAAGCAAATTCAAGTTCATGTATGCATTTTACAATGGTTTTTACAGCTTAAAAGATACAAATATTGGGTATTTAGAGGTGACTTTATGAGCTTTTTCTATCGAACCAAAAGTGCTGAATCATGTTTTCAGTAAACTACTTATCTAGTTTATGTCCTGAATATTACCGTAGTATTTTTTTCTTCGATTCAATGCAGTGCGTCATGCTTATCTACGCATCATAAAATCGTAATTTAGGTGCTGTAGTCATAAAACTGGCAAGAGTCCTTGCCAGTTTTATGAGGCGACACTAGCGCCACAGCGCCCGGTAGCAGAGGGAAAATTTCCAACACGCCCAATCAGGTGCAAGGCGAAGCAGTTAGTCATCAAACAGTGAGCAGTGGAATTGCACGCGTTATCATAGCAGTGTTTTGGCTGGCTCTGCTCTGTGACTTTGTGTTGTACGTGCTTTATAACTGGATGGATACGATACGACATAAAAATGTAAGTTATGACTTATGAGATCTAATATTTTTTATCTATTTTACGCTAAATTTTGATTTTGATGCTTATGTACTCAAAAACGTACCACAGCACAAGAAGATCGATATTTGGTGAACACCATGCTTCGTAATCGCTTTCTCACAGGAACTAAATTTACAAATCAGTTTCGACGCCTGGGAGGAAGTAACCCAAACGCATGGACGGTAAGACGACGACTTGCTGAGGTTAACTTGAAACCACTAAGACCTGCAAACGGCCCTAAATTGGAGCGTGGGTATCGTATTTCAAGACTTAGGTATGCCCAAAACCACTTGAATTGGAATATTAAAGATTGGTCAAAAGTTATGTTTTCCGACGAATCTAAATGTATGCTCTACAAGCACGATGGAAGACACAGGGTATAGAAGACCAGGGGAAAGGTTCAAGCAAGCATGCATCGAAGAAAAAGTAGCCTACGGCGGTGGGTCTGTACTTGTGTGGGCCAGAATTTCTTCTGAGAATCACACAGAACTGGTGTTCATAGAAAACTTATGTGGAAGAAATCCTAATTAAGACGTTGGTCCATTTATGGTCAATTTGGGTGAGGATGCCATTTTTATGCATGACAATGCCCGACCTCACACAGGTCAGATTGCAAATGACTATCTTCAAGAGATGAACATTACTCGTATGGACTCCATACTATGGAGTGGCCAGCACGCAGCCTGGATATCAACCCGATCGAGCATGCTTGGGACGAGCTAGGGAGATGCGTAAAACAACGAAACTCTCCCCCAACCATGCTTCGTGAGCTCACAATTGCTCTCACAGAGGAATGGGAGAATATTCCCCAAAATCATATCAGGAACTTGGTGTACAGTATGTCGAACCTCGTAAACGTAATGGAAGCACGTTGAGGCAATACGAAGTATATAAATTCAAAAAATTCGTAATGTTATTCAAAAATGTCATATTTTCTGGGTTTTTTTAAGGCGAGATCAGCAGTTATTTCCTTATGTAATTTTTTGGATTAAATTTAGTAAATCACTTATTTTATTACTTTCATTTAAGGGGTATTAAATGGTCTATTAAACACAATTTTATTAATATGATTAATTTTAGAGACTGGTTAAATGGCCGAAATTTTTTATCATAATTTTTTTAGTACGAATTATTGTATACAAAAAGACTGATCTCTCTGACTGAGACGTAATAAATATTATTACATAAACAAATGATTTTGCACGGCAAACTTATTTGTTTTATTTAATGGAGAAAATACGAAAGAATGATAAATCTGCAAAAAAAATGTTTTTTTTTTCAATACCGGTATCCCGGGATCCCGGTATTGAGAATTTTTTTTTCGGTATTAATACCGGTATTCAAAAAATCCGGTATTCGAAAGCCCTAGTTATAACCTTGTACGGTCACTTGGATCAGATTTGTGTCTGTCGATTGACGGTGCTGGTGCAACGGTTTCGTGTATGTCCCAAAACGTTGCTCGAAAAGCCAATGCTGATCGGAAAACCAAGTTGCAGTTTTTGTATATCGGTGTCAAAATGCCAGGCTCATTATTAGAATAGATCGTTTATTCCTACATTATCGATTTCATAATTACAATGGATGTCAAAAAGTAATAAGAATAACACTCCCGTCAAAATAAAAATAAAAATGTATCGGCAAGGGTGACGAAAGGTTGAATCGAATTATGATGGTGGGACACAGTAAGCTTTTCGGTATGACAAGCGTTAGAGCAGCGACCGAAACCCCTTTTTCTGGCAG
Organism: Aproaerema taeniolella; assembly: GCA_949987775.1. Classification (NCBI taxonomy): domain Eukaryota; kingdom Metazoa; phylum Arthropoda; class Insecta; order Lepidoptera; family Gelechiidae; genus Aproaerema; species Aproaerema taeniolella. Next base: position 3,216,338 of record OX465245.1, read on the forward strand.
CTTAAGGTTAGATACGAAGATTGTAAGGAAACCGAATGATCAGTATGTTGTAGTAGTATACACGGTCAAAAATGTTTCCTTTTTCTGTAACAGTAACTCCATGCTCTAAACCGCGTAAGCTTCAGGAAAACTTCGTATTTCCTCGGGCTAAGAAACTGAAGGATATACATAGGACGTTAGAGATCAGCCAGACTGTTAGAACTTCTTTAACGCTATGACCGACTCTGAAACGCAAAATCCAGTAAAATCTATGTTCCACTTACGTTGAGATAGATAGATAGATAAAACCTTTATTTAACTGACACATTACACACAATTACAAAAACTAAAAAAAAAAAAAAAAAATTAAAACATTTATATTTTAACGATTGAGTTGTTTCCCTCACTATTGTTGTTTTACACGTTATATACATAGATTAAACGACTTGACAACCCTTACTCTCAAGTCTCAAATATATATATTTCATCTAGGTTCATAAATTTAGAGTAACTAAATTTAATTTGTACCAGTTAGCTTCCTCTGATTCACTAGCCTAGAATATGTGCAGTATTGGGTTGGCCTTGTGTGCCGCTTTAGGAAGGCCCTGTGTGCCGCATTAGGTTGGCCTTGTGTGCCGCCTTAGGAAGGCCTTGTGTGCTGCTTTAGGCTGGCCCTGTGTGCCGTAGTTAGCTGGCCCTGTGCGCCAAAGTGAGACTGGCCCTGTGTGCCGTAGTTAGTCGGCCCTGTGTGCCAAAGTTAGACTGGCCCAGTGTGCCGTAGATAGACTATCCCTGTATAACCAGCATGACCAGTTGTAGTATTTCAGTCGGGGTAACTCTCTGACAATGCTATACTTGGCTGCAAAATAATGATTAATAAAAAAAATATATATTGACTTGTGCGGTCCAAATAATGTTCTCGCTTGAGGTTATTTGTTGTTATAATTAGAAGTGTATGACAATACATACACATTAGTCTAGAATATGTGTTTCTTTACATATAAACCCTGTCGGGCATTGCAACAATGGAACGGCAGGCGGACTGGCATTATTGTTAATTTAATTGTTTTATTTATTAATTTGTGCCTAATTCTAGAAAAGCATATCTATGTTTTTGCCATCGCTATGCTAACCGTTTTTCTGACTCCCGCATACAAAGGTCCGTATCGTGTAGTAAAAGTTATAGGTAACAATTGGTACAAGGTTGCTTCTACATCTGGATTTAAAGGGATGAAAAAATAAATGTACGACCATGGTTGCCACTGAGAGAATGCAGTCGTGGATACATATAGCGGTACTAGAGGTCAATGATAATGCGGACGAAGTCGATACTGTAGATGAAGAAGTTGTCTATTATAAGTGAGGAATTTTTACTCTAGTTGATTTATACTTGTGTTTATTATATTATTTTGTTTAAAGTTGGAATATGATACTTAGTCCACTTATGTATTTGTTTCAGGTCATTGGCGGATGTCGAAAGGATAAGGCTACCGTCTGGCCTGGGACAAATACACAGATATAACGGATTGGATGGATAATTTGATGGATAATTGGATGGTTAATCGGATGGTTAATCGGATGGTTAATCGGATGGTTAATCGGATGGTTAATCGGATGGTTAATCGGATGGTTAATCGGATGGTTAATTGGATAGTTAATTGGATGGATAATTTAATAGATAAATGGATGGATAATTTGGATAGATATCGGATGGATAACTTGATGCATAAATCGGTTAGATATCCGAATAGTTAATCGGATAAGGAAATGGATAGATATTTTGATAAATAAATAGCCATAAGTGTACCTATTTGAGTATCAAGTTGTTTATGACCTTTTGTAATTTAATTCCAAAGATATATACTTTATCTTACGTTGTATATTCACAAACAAAATTATCATTAACAGCTAGTCACCTAATCATAATTATGGTTGGATATGTCAGTATTTGTTTTGTAAATTGATTTAAAATTTTTGGTTGGATTAGATGTTGCACTTTGTTAAGTAGCGGTAATTTATCTAAGCTATTGAATTGTAAAATTTTGTTCGTCTATACAGCATTCTGGGGTAAGATAGATTAAATTTATTTTATAGATTGCTATTTTATTTATTTATTGCTATTTATTGTTGGACTTTGTTTTTTTTACGTTAACATTTAAATCATTAAATATATATACTTTTGATACGTACTTGGATACATAATAGTAGATTAAGCAACAAGGGGATAAACAGTGTAAAATGTCACGGGCAGCATATTAAATTCTGAGCGTAATGAATGAGTCTGTAGTTAATTAAGATGTTATGTTAAATCCTGAATGAAGCGAAGGATTCAAGTCTGCCTAAGACTAAGACACATACACCTACTGTGAGGTTAAATAAAAAAAAAATTATAAATTCCATCAATAATGTTTTGAGCCTCCGTTTCTATGTCAGAGTCGCTGGAATTACATCAAGTTTTTATACTAAATATTTTTAATAAGGCAAAAAGGCTGCCGGATTGTACACTACATTATGAACATTTGTTTTTGTTTAATGTTATGTTTATTTTTGTGTGCAATAAAGAGTATTGTATTGTATTGTAATAAAAGTAAAATCTGTTTGATGTGTCAATAGATTTTACTTTCGAAATTATTTTTGATAGAAGTTTTTGTTGAAATTTTGGCGTTCCATATTTAAATGTCACTAATGCCCAAGGGAAGTTCCATAAAATTTTATTTCCCTTAAGTTATAATGGCTTACTTTTAAATATAGTGTATAAAAATATTTGTTATTACTGGTTAGGGCTAGGAAATCATTATTAGCTAAAGTACAGGGATGTCCTAATCAGCCAAGTGTAAGGTTTACAACGGTGCGTGTATGAGGGCATACACGTTATCAGGATGGTCGAGTGTAAGGTTCCGTTAAATATTTTAGCAATTTTTGCACTTTATTAAATATTTTTAAATGTTTAACTTAAATTAAATAGTTCGATGAATGACTCTTTCCGGTACAACTACTGGCAGACAAAACAGTAGCAAAGTTTAGTGGCTAACTTCATGCGAAATTCAAAACGGGAAGGGGAGTTTGGCTGACGGGGACATTCGTTACCTGGCAGTTGAAGAGAGTAGTCGTGTCCTTAGAAAGTGTAGTTAACGGAAGTGTCCGTTAAAATAGTGAGATCTAAAATATAATTAAATTGTACATTACCACGAAGTGGAAATATATGTTTAAAAGAGGTCTGGTGTTTCCTTTGGATTGATGCACGTCCTAAACTACTAATGTCATCATTAGTATTAATGACGACTTATGGAGTACTGTACAATGACCAGGCCCAGGCTCCATATAAAAGTGAAATATCACCTTTATTCGAACGTCTAAGAGTTTTAAGCAATGGAATGTCTGGGAATATACAAAATTTAAATTTAACCGTGTGGTGATCGGTTGAGAATAACACCACACCATCTCTTTCCGTGGGTGTCGTAAGAGGCGACTAAGGAAACACAAATGAGACCTGCCTCCTAGTAATCCATCCCAGGCAACGAGACTTCATTTTTTTCTGAATCTGAGGTGTCGTCCTATGGTCTCATGCGGTGTGGTAGGCTCTGTAATGGGCCGTCTGGTTCGCGACCACCCTCCTACCGAAGCCCGACGCCAAACAGCTTGCTGTGTTCCGTCGGTGCGTGGGAGTACCAGTGCCATTATAGGCATTTTCTGGGTTAACTCGCTCCATCGTCGACCTCATCTTTGACCTTATGGTCAAGATTGAGGTCAAGAGTTAACCAATCTTATAATTTAAAAAAAAAAAATTAGAGTTATCTTACCTAATGTCTCTCAACCAACTTTGTGTTCCCGAAACTATAACATAACAGTTACGTGCGTGTATGAATTAAAAATTTTGTAAACGATAAATCTAATAAGTAATAGACATGAAAATTAAAACGAAACAGCAATAAAGTACGTAATTCTGAGTCCAGTTATTGTAGGCGATAAATCTAATAATTCAAAAACATTTCGTGTGTCTTCGGATAATACTGGCTCGGCAAGCCACAAAAAAAAAATAGAAGCACAGTATTTTTAATCTGTAGTGTTTAATTAATAACTAGAAATGTGCTTTAAATACACACATCAACACGGTCTAGGGATATTGCACGATTTTTCATACAAAAGAGGTCTGTTTGAGAAGCTAAAATAGCATTCTCGAGATACATGGATTGCTATAATTTTCAGACGAGCAAGTGCTAAACCTGAATTTTCAATTCTAGTCAATAAATTTTGTTTATTGATTCCATTCGAATTATAAAAAGGCCCTATCGGTTCCACGATCACTGGATGCACTGCCTACCCCAAAAAAGCGTAAGTGTTTAATACTTAGAAAGTAGATTAGTGAAGCCAGTCAGTGTAGTCATTCAGTGAATCACATAACATAACATGAGGTCAGTAATTATGTTTAATTAAACAATGTCAGTGTGTAATGTGTCTATAAAGTATGGCAAACAATCGAACCCAAATGGAGGTCGTATGTTTATTTATTTTTTTTATTTGGGTTGGGCGTACCCAGTATGGCATGCATTATTCGGAATCGATAAGTTAGGTTATTTATAAGGCACAGAACTGGAGCTCTAAGTCCAGTCGCCAGTGTTGATGGGTGACTAAATTGGTAGATACCTAACGAGTGCATCTGTGTTTCAAAGGGTCCATTATTACAGTTTACTACAGTTTATCGTTTATTGGAAATTGTTTATTGGAAAACTAGAGTGACAATAAATGAAACTTAGGACTAAACATGTTCAGAAAAAGACAAATTAATACCTATGCCTTAACTAGGATAAAATGCCTGTGTATCTCAGGCTATAGAGGTCTGATCCATACTAATATTATAAATGCGAAAGTAACTCTGTCTGTCTGTCTGTCTGTCTGTCCGTCTTTCACGCCTAAACTCTGAACCGATTTTAATAAAATTTAGTACAGAGATAGATTAGAGCCTGGGAAAGGACATAGGCTACATTTTATCACACAGTCGGGCACGATATAACCTGTAGTCCACGCGGGCTGAGCCGCGGGCGGAAAGATAGTTAAGTAATAAATAACACAAGTCACACGAGCAAAAATTGACAAAAAAGTCTTAAAATTTGGGAAATAAGTTACGTTACTCTTTTAAACGTAAATAAAACTACCTATTTACTTATCTATACATGGTTTATACATAATAATAATACCTTCTACGGGTTTGAGTATTACGGGCAGAGTAAATCGATAGTCCCGGCTAGTTTCGATTACACAGTCGTAACTACAGTCGTAATTGTTCGTTATTGATTCTACTGAACGAATTTTCATTCAGTTTTCACCAATGGACGGAACAATTAAAGAGATAGGTTAAAATGTATGAATGATTTCCGAAATTCCCACAGGAACGAAGTCTCGGGCGGGGAGCTAGTTATCATTCTAGTCCTTACTAATATTATAATCGCGAAGGTTTGTACGTATGGATTTATGGATGTTTGTTACTCTTTCATGCTCAAACTGCTAGACCAATTTTGATCAGGTATGGAGGTAGCTGTCACCCTGGATTAACACATAAGCTACATAACATTCCAAAATTCCCATATGGAACGAATTCCCGGGCGAAAAGCTAGTTAATAATAATAATAATAAAAAAACTTGGAAGCCATTTAACGGTTTGAAAAATGTAACACTAGGGCACAAATGTGCTCAGTTGTGTAAGTAGCTTTAAATTACATTAGCTTAAATTAAAAGCTCGCGATAAAGAAAGAAGAAATCATGTGAATCAGTCCACTAAAACTGAAAAACATCCCCCAACGCAGAAAAAAAATTCGCCTACATAAAGGGTATTTTTTTTATTAGTATCCAAATTTTCTGTACGTAAACTTTATGAAAATTTAACAGACCGGTATTTTTTTGTTTCTACGTTTCATATGAATATTTCAAGCTGAAAAAAAATCGAAATTTTGGTATGGAAAAAAAATAACATCGTCCAATTGACTTGAAACTTTGTAATAGTACTCTTCAACATAATTTGTGACACTCGTGTTTCTGCGTTTTACAAAATTCATCCTCTAACTAAAACGTTAAAAAGTGGTATCAAAATCTGAAAAAAACATTTTTTTCATCCTTATTTACGTTCTATCAACGTTACTGACATCATAGTAAGAAAAATTTGGATAGTGATAAAAAAATTACTCTACTATAATTTTTCCTGTGTACAACAAACTAAAATAAATAAATAAATTGTGATGACTTTAGTATGGAAAATCTTTCCTTTTTTTTGAGAAAGTTGTTCTGATACACGTAGAGAATCACCGTCTAAAGTTTTTCTAGTTTAAAATATAAGCGTTCTGTTTTTTCATCAAACACGCGGAACTCTAAAAAGACAATGTTTCGCGTCACTCATTGAAGCCATTCCCTGAATCGCTTGTGGCACATCCGTTCAGGTGATAACGGAACCACTGGCTATTGGACACCAAAACAACGGACTCTATTACAAAGGTGTTATTAACACACCTACTGCCGTTACTGTTAACTACCGCAAACATTGCTACACACGACTTGTATAGCTAGCATGGCCTGCGACAAACTCGCGCGGCACGCCACTCCGATGACGATAAAACTTCACTTTGATTGCGCTGGGGCAACGTGTTGTCATTTCGACGTTTTTTTGACATTTGACTACGTTGTTTTCGCGTTGTGTTTGAGCTGCTGTGTCGGGTTATTGTTAGTACCAAATAAGATGGAAAATGACGAACAGCAGCTCTAGCACGATAACGACAAACTCGCGCTCGGCTCACGCTGAAACTTCATGTTGATTGCGCGAGGGTCCCGCGCAAAAGCTTGCTCGCCCTATGGCGTTGTTAATGTTGACATTTTGACATAGGACTGCGGTGTTGTCGCAGCGCTGTCACTATCGTACTCGGCCTGCAGGGGTTTTTACGATGCAATAGAGGCTTTCATATAAATATACATTATTTTTTGTTACACACTCAAAGGCCTAAGGTTTTCCCTTGTATCGGGGGTCCCTTAGAACATACATACACTAAGACACACACGTACACCCAAACAAACAAACATCTGCTTTTTACACAAAAGTTTGCTCCGACAGGGAATCGAATCCAGGACACGGATCAAGAGGCAGCGTCCCTACTAAACCGGTCGTATTGTTTTTCCGTTATAGTAAATTGTTGATGTGGGGTCTTCAGTGTGTAATACCGAGCAAATATTTGCAAGTGGATATACTTTAAGTATTAAATTACCACCTCAGGAAACCAGGTCACTAACTGGAGCGATAAATAAAAAACGTCAACTTTCTGACAATGCTAATCTAAATGGACTCATTTCTTTTTAAGTGTCATTTGCAGTAACAGACAGTTGTGGACCAAATTAAATACCTATCTAATGCTTACATACATACCTATAATGCCTATCCGGGTAGGCAGAGTATCAGGGATTCTAGAACCACTTGATGCTAAACTCGACATAAATTCCTAGGGTTATTAAAGTGAGAGGTTGTCAGCCTTTCGCCCATAATACAGAAAAACCTGAAGTATAGCAAGCTGAAGTGGCAGTGGGCTGGCCATGTCTGTCACAGAACCGACGAGCGTTGGAGTAGACAGGTTCTCGAATGGAGACCACGTCTTGGCAAACGTAGTGTAGGACCCCCCCAGCCAGATGGTCAGATGACCTAAAGGAGACAGCGGGTAGTGGCTGGATGCAAAAAGCGGAGGATCGTGCGAAGTGGCGCACCTTGGGGGAGGCCTATGTTCAGCAGTGGACTGCAATAGGCTGATATGATGACAGCAAAACCCTCGTGTCTCACTTATTGGATTTTACAGTATGACTGGGAAGAGTTGGGAAGTGCCTCAAATTACGTGAAAATTATAATGCCTACGTTAAAAACGAATGAATCAACCAACTTCAATCCCAACACTACCCATCAGTTGATAACTACAAACCAAAACGTTATCTAAATAAAATAAGCAAGTATTTTATTATTTTGCTAGACTGGGAGTGAAATAAAAACTTGAGAATGTGTCAGCTGCCAACTCTTCCCAGGCATACAGTAGAAACCAGTAAGTAAGACGCGAGGGTATTTCTGTGGGCTAAAGGCTGACAACTATCACCACCATACTCTTATGACCCTCGGAATATATGTATTAAATGTGGCGTTATGTGGCTCTACAATATATGTATTAAATGTGGCGTTATGTGGCTCTAGAACCATATGGTGCTCTGCCTACCCTGACAGGGATTATAGGCGCAAGTGTTCATATGTATTCTTTATTTATGTTGATAAAAAAGGTTATTTTTTATTTTTGTTGATAAATAGTGTATACGATTATTCAAAAAAGTTTTCATGTTGGTTCTCTTATTTAAGAAAAAAAAAAAACAAAAGACCAACGTCTGTTCTATTCTAAACATTCTAATTTCAAATGGCTGACAGTTTCGATTGAATCCGCCATTTATATTTGAAAATGGTCACCTCCGTGTATGTTTGTATTTTTAGCCTATCAATGACAGAAAATGTGGCCGACCGGCGCAGACGCATATATCCTAGCTATATTTATTTTAATGTTATTTTTTTATATAGGAAACTAGACTGTATTTAAAACAACAGGCCAATTATATTACGAAACTGCAACAGTGCGCTTGCGGTTAACTTTTTTGACAAGACATTGAACTTTTTTGAAGGCTCGGCTGAAATGGGATACGAGACGCGAGAACAAACATCATTGGCGTATTAGGTTTCGTGCTTACCCCAGTATGGTCTAGGGCCTACCCGAGAATATTGGACCACCAATACGAAATTCTATGATTGACGCCAAAATACTGATAACTTCACACAAAAAACATTGAAAAAATTAAATAGTTATCTACAGCCGAGAAATCTACATACTTACTTTTTTTTACTTACATTACATACTATAGTACAATATTAGTTACTTTTAAATACACAGCTTATTAAGCTTGAGTAAGTACATTTAAATTTCGCTAGGTCCCCTCTAAGAAATAACCGTAAAAACAAGGCGGTCAACGTCAAAAAGTGTGAACAACAGCAGAGGGCGAGCAATCCTTTGCGTGGTTCCCTCACGCAGTTAAAGTGAAGTTTCATATTCTCTGGGTGGCGTGACAGCGCAAGTTTGTCGCGGGTTGTGCTAGCTGTGCTGATATTACAATGCTTAATTTAGTTTTTTTTGTTTTTAATAGCTATGGAAGAGCGGGTTCTCCTGCAACAGGCAAATTAATTGTCTACTAGGAGTTCCCTATTCCCATTACATATGAAAAATTATTAGGAAATAGAAAAAAATATATTTTTTTATTTTTTACTAGCATTCCGCCCGGGACTTCGTTCCCGTGGGAATTCAGAAAAATTATAAAGCCTATGTCCATCGGGGATAATGTAGTTTTCTAATGGTGAAGGAATTTTTCAAATCGGTCCAGTAGTTTCAGAGCCTATTTTTTTTTTTTATAAGATGGGTTAACCCTTGACCTCAATCTTGACCATAAGGTCAAAGATGAGGTCGACGATGGAGCGAGTTAACCCAGAAAATGCCTATAAAGGCACTGGTACTCCCACGCACCGACGGAACACAGCAAGCTCTTTGGCGTCGGACTTCGGTAAGAGGGTCGCGAACCAGACGGCCCTTTACAGAGCCTACCACACCGCATGAGACCATAAGACGACACTTTAGATTATAAAAAAAATGAAGTGTCGTTGCCTGGGATGCATTAACAGGAGGCAGGTCTCATTTGTGTTTCCTTAGTCGCCTCTTACGACACCCACAGAAAGAGATGGGGTGGTGTTATTCTCAACCGATCACCACTAGGGCAAAATTCAATGCAAACAAACAAACAGTCAAATCTTTCCTCTTTATAATATGTATCTAATAGATTACACACCTACCCTGAAAAACCCTTAAAAATTAAATTGACGCTAGCAACATTAGATCGCATAAATAAGTATGCTAAGCTGTTTCTTATTAATTATAATTAATAAAGGGGGGGGGGGGGGGTTGCAGACACCCCTGGAAAAACACCCGGGAAATAGTGTTAGTTAGTTTTATTTTATTTTGTGTAATTATAATTCATGTGTGTTAGTCTGTAAGGTATTTATCTATGGGCCTTTTAGATGCCTGACAATAAATGATTTTATTATTATTATTATTAGGTACTTAAGGTAATTAACGAAATTACGTAAGTACTTTAAGGTAATTTACGTGATTTAGAAAAAAAATATTTTTCAAATATTTAATGAATGTTAAGGGTTTAGTTAGAGAGCGTCGGTGGTCTAACGGCTAGTGGGTCGGACTCGTAAGCGACAGGTACCGAGTTCGATCCCCAGTGCCGCCATACCATGACTCGTTTTCTGAGTTACGTACAGAGCGCATCAGGTTACTCCATTTTCATTGCAAAACCGCTTTTATCATAACAGCACAGAGCGCACGCGTGTGGTAACCTAAGTTGCTGCCGTCCGTACATTAGTTGCACACGAACCGATGCTCTTACGGTGAGGGAAACATCGTGAGGAAACCTGCACATTCAGGAGACTGAACAGTGTGTAACGATGATCCAATCCGGTCAGATTCCCCTGTTAGCAGGGTCACTGAGGTCAGATGGCACTGGCTCCTGCCAAAACCTAGATCATGCAATACAATACAATACAATATACTTTATTAGCACACAAAGACATACAATACAATTAACAGGACATAAAACATAGTGTACAACAAGGCGGCCTTATTGCTAGGTAGCAATTTCTTCCAGGCAACCTTAGGGTAGGACAGCAGTAAGGTAAGAAGTAGTTGGTGGTGCATAAAATTAAATACATATTAATAATACAAATAAATAAATATATAAGTATAATTATATTATATATAAATAAATATGTAAAATAAGTATAACATACATCTATATATATATATATACATACGAGCAGCAAATGTAAGGGACAAAACAAACTTAGTAAAGTGGATAGAAGCAAAGACAGTGAATCAAGAGCCTAGCTAGGGAGCGGGAAGGGAAAGGAAATGGGATTTTGTTTGGGTTATAAAGGAATCTATGGAGGGGGCACGTCATGGTCAAGCGTACCCCGAATGAGAAACGGGACTAAGCGCTAGGAAGAAAAAGGTAAGGGTTTAGTTAGATATTTTAGAAAATGTGACAATGTACTTATATTGTCACACTTTCTAAAATATCTAACAATGTATATTAATACTCGTGACTGAATCTATTTGATCTTTCCTTCGGCTATAAATCTACCTTCATCTAACAGTTTGGTTTCTTGTACATAAACTAGAAGGAACATCTAGAATGGATCACCTTTGATCCATTTCCCATTGTAAACGTGTGTTTGCATGTTTGAAAGTTCAAACGTTAGACAACTGTTGGAAATCACACATTTGCACTGTTACACTATTTTTAACGGGTTTTTTTTAAAGAACCTTGATACATCCACATCAAACAATGTACAGACAGCTGCACGTCCGGTTACCTACCCATTTGCATTAGGAAAGCCGGCGCTATTACAAGCGAGATAAGACGTCAAGGTCATGTTTTATGGAGTGACTTTAAATTGACGGCCGGTCGAGTGGTGGTCGGATCGACGGGTCCTGGGTTCGATTCCCAGTCGGGGCAAATATTTGTGTAAAAAGCAGATATTTGTTCTCGGGTCATGGGTGTTTGTGTATGACTTTATGTATGTTCCGGAGGACCCACGACAGAAGGGAAAAACCGTACTGTAGGGCTTTGAGTGTGTAGCGTTTTTTATATTTTTATTTATTTTTTGCCTAAGTTAAATTTTAGGGGATTTCTATCCCTCTGAAACTGAAAAAATTACCTACAGGATCTACATGGAATTCTCAAAAAAAACTCTAAAATACCAAACTAAAGTTTAAAAAATAAAATAGTACCTATATCAGTAAAAAGTATACAGTTATCGAGCCTTTTGGGGTTAGATGGCGATAGATATTTATTATTTTCTTCTATCTCTGTCACTGTAAAGCCAAAGACATTTACACTTCTTTAAAAGACTGACTTAATAAATACCGAAATCATTTAAAAATAGCATTTAAATTACCTCGCTTTAGACAATCTTCCAAATCTTCCACGAGCTCACAAAAAAATCGATTCACAGTCACAATAAATCAATTCGATTTAAAAAAATATATAAAAAGAACAAAATTCAAACACAACACTACACAGCAGGGTCTTCGATTTAAAAAGAAAACACAAAAACAATTGAAAGTAAATTCGATTTTCAAAATTGTCACTCGCGTTTGGGCGGGAAAGCATGGGCGGTCAGCGCGAGCGCTCTTTGCCACTGAAACTGGCAATTGATGTTCGTGCCATTGGTGACGTAGGCGTGGCAAACGTTGGCCCAACATTTGGCCAGTGGCCGGTTCACGATTGGCTTTGTTTATAAAACTGAAATGGTTAGCGAGTATATGTTTCGTGTCTCGTCAATCTGATGTATGTTGTGTATTGACTGAAGTCATATATGCATATGTTACTTATAACACACCACATACAGGGCTTTGGGTAAATCTCTTTCAACCACTTGGGTGGTTAATCAGTCCATGAAACTGAACAACTTTCCCCCTTCTTCTTCTTATCGTGTAGGTGTACAGTCAAGTGTGTGGCGAACTTCACTAATCCTGGTGTCAGAGTTTTCAAACCACACAATGGCTGATTTTCAGCCGCTTTGATGGAAGGCGACAAAATCAGTAATTTTAAGTTTTATAGTTTTATTAAGTGTAATTTTATTATAAATAACCATATAATCCGGCTCTATGCGTTTAAAATCAATATTATGTAATACTATAATGCTCATAATCCCCAATAAATATGAAAAAAAAATTTTGAGTACCATACAAACTTCATCAGCATATAGCGCATTTTGTATGGGAGATCAAAAAATTTTTTTCCGTATTTTGTCCTATGTTCCTTGGGGAAGTTGTTCAGTTTCATGGACTGATTAACCACCCGAGAGGTTGAAAGAGAGATACCTAAAGCCCTGTATATGTATTGGGTGATTTTAAATTAGTAAGCAAAAATTAAGGATGAGAATCAGCCCACAAAACTGAACAACTTTCCCTAAGAAACGTGGGTCGAAAAAATAATTTCGCCTCTCCATACAACTTCGCTAATTTGCCTTTGCTTGTATGAGAAGATGAATTTAAAAAAAAACATATAGGTAAGCGCCTTGGGAAAAGTTATTCAGTGTGAAGGGGAGAAACATCCCCTCAAGTTTCGCTAATTTTAAGCCTGTATAGCTACTGATTAAATAGCAATAAAATTAAATAATTTCGTTATTGACGACTTTGGTACTACGAAATGCACTGTAACAAGAAAAAAAATTGAAGTTTTGATTACTTGAAAACCCTTTATAAAAAAACACTTTCTGAGGATAATTTCATTGGAATCTTATTCAGAACTAGCTTTCCGCCCGCGGCTCAGCCCGCGTGGACTATAGGTTATATCGTGCCCAACTGTGGGATAAAATGTAGCCTATGTCCTTTCTCAGGCTCTAATCTATTTCTGTACCAAATTTCACCAAAGTCGGTTCAGTAGTTTAGGCGTGAAAGACGGACAGACAGACAGACAGACAGAGTTACTTTCGCATAAGGAAGTAAGGATAACGGCATGAATTCAGAGTTTCCGTTTTCGCTATGCTGTTCTGCCTGGAAAATATTGATTTCTCGGAAAAAGGAGTAACAGAAAAAAAACACGTGGTCCAAGATAGCCCACCCAACACGAAGACAATTATTTCCCTTTGAAGAATCATTCACCCCCGAGGTCAACGTATTGTTTATGGATTTTAAGGAAACTCGGATATTTTGGAAATTGTTCCGGGACACAAGATGATCCTTAATAAACAAACAGTCTTAATTCTTGTTCATCAAAGAATTTATATTTTTAACCCTTTGTAAAGTTTGAAAAGGTTGAAAACTTGCATTTGGTTAACTTTGAAGTACTGATGCCAGCTTATTATGATAATGGAGCATATTGGATGACTTTAAATAAGATAAAATTGCGGATCTTAATCAACCAATGAAACTAAACAACTTGCCCCAAAGAACATAGGTCGAAATATTTTAAAAATATTTCGGTTTCCATACAACATGCTTTTTTAGAAATTCATGTTTTTCTTCGGGAAAGTTTAGAAGAAATGGCAGCTGGAATACTCCAAATTCATACACGGATCCGTACTGAGCGCTCTCTTTACCTGTCCTACTGCGAACCGCTAAGGAGTTGAATTCTCTGCCTGGGTCTGTATTTTCTGAGCTCACGTAACCCGAATCTCTTTAAAGTTCAAGTGAATAGGCATATTCTGGGTGAACTTGCTACATCCTCGACCACTTCTTTTCCCCTGAGCTAGATTGTGATCGAGAGCGAACCCATTCTAATATTTAAAAATATATATTATACTAGCTTTCCGCCCGGGACTTCGTTCCCGTGGGAATTTATGAAAATTATGTAGCCTATGTGTTAAACCAGGGTGTCAGCTACCTTCATACCAAATTTTATCAAAATTGGTCCAGCCGTTTGAGCGTGAAAGAGTTACGAACATCCATACTTACTGCATACATACATACATCCTCACAAACTTTCGCATTTATAATATTATATTAGTACGATAGTAGGATTCCCTTTGCTCTTATTTCAGTAAAGAAAACACAAAGAAATTATAATTTTCCTGGATACCGACACAAAGAGGCTACAAATCTACTCGCTAATAAAGACATGTAGCTTGGAGGCAGTCGGATTATTTCAAAACAAACACTCCATGCACGACACATTATACTCTGTATCTTGTCGCTTTAAAAACAGTTTACTCCTGTTACGTCTAGAATTATGTCCACCTCCATTAGTGGAGGTACCTATGATCAACTGTGCTACTACTAATAGTGAAGAGAATAGGGCCTTTTATGTGAAATATTAAATAAATAAATGCTTTAAAGTTACACTCGTCCGACACGGCTTATTGAAGAAGAGACAGGAAATACGTAAGACAGCATTTACATTGTTCAATTCAATCATAAAAATCGTTGATTCAAGACTCGATTCTATGTCTTTGACAAATGGTACTACGATAAGTGAGAAGTAACTGGCACCACCGCCGACTAGCCAAAGTTGAGATCAGCAGTTTAAAACGGAGCATACAAAATAGTTCATCTAAACAGACATACTAACAAACTATTCGACTATTGTTACGAAACCTAGTCACGGTGCTTGAAAGATTAACCTAATATAAAATCTAAGTGTAGTTCTTCTTTTAGCCATAGTAGCTAATGGTCCTATTGCCCTCTTATTCATCATTAGTAATATTTATACTAGTGAAAGTAAGTTCGTTTGTTTGTATACTGTAGTAACTGTACGGCGAGATTTTTTACACAGGGATACTTGGAGATTGACATAGGTTACTTTTCCAAGCAAAATAGTCTCAAACGGAAAGCTAGCTTGCTATTGCTATTGTACTAGCTAGTATTTTATGATTACCTATCTCGATAGACGCGAGCGTTTGTATACGCTCACGCCCATAATCCCTGACGGGGTAGGCAGAGCATCAGTGGTTCTAGAACCACTAGGCGGCACGTTTGACACAAATTGCAATGATTCATGTGAGGGTATCAGATGGAAAAAGTTGCATAATGGTGAGAGGAGGTCAGCCTTTCGCCCACTATACATTAAAATCCTCGCATCTCTCTTACAGACTTTTACCGTATACCTGGGAAGAGTAGGTGTCTGATACATTCTATCTCATTCCAGCATGGCTTATACGACCCGATACTTCGATAGGTACTATAATAAACTTGTATAATTTTTTATTATAAGATGTGTTAACTCTTGACCTCAATCTTGACCATAAGGTCAAAGATGAGGTCAACGATGGAGCGAGTTAACCCAGAAAATGCCTATAAAGGCACTGGTACTCCCACGCACCGACGGAACACAGCACGCTGTTTGGCGTCGGACTTCGGTAGGAGGATGGTCGCGAACCAGACGGCCCTTAACAGAGCCTACCACACCGCATGAGACCATAAGACGATACCTCAGATTCAGAAAAAAATGAAGTGTCGTTGCCTGGGATGGATTACTAGGAGGCAGGTCTTATTTGTGTTTCCTTAGTCGCCTTTTACGACACCCACGGAAAGAGATGGGGTGGTGTTATTCTCAACTGATCACCAAACGCTTAATACTTATAATACTTTTAACTAACATTGAAATAAGAGGAACTTGTGGTTGTAATAGGAATAGTCTGCAAAATGGATCAGCCCGGGCAAAGTGCCAAGAGAGTGACCGGTTTCTGTCGACACTAACTTCCTTATTGCCCGGGACGATGTTTTGCCATGTAACGGAAGATTATCTAAAAAGTTAAAGGAAGAAAATTAAAATAGATATAGCTTGTAACGAGACGGCATGCGCCTCGTCTTCATCCTCCTTCTCCGTTCTCTTTTCGTGACATTTTTACTCTTCAGTTTTGGCATTCCTAATCCAAATTCGAAATTGAACACTTCTAGCTGTCATTCGCTGGGATGACACAGACCTGCACAGACCCAACTGAGTTTCCGTCGCAGACGCACGCCCGCTCTTAATATACTCTTTGAGGCAACTACAGCACCCGATAAAGGCAGCACACATAGGAATAGTGCCATCTCCGTCTCTCATCAGGCCTGGGCCGGCAGCGCGAACAGTGTCGATACACGAAGTTTACGAACTATGAAAGCGCGCGTGCGAAAAAACATGTTCGAAAGTTAGAAAAATGAGATTTATGGAAAGGTAACAGCTTAAATCGAAAAATGCGTTAACTACTTATCGAGAGTGTTCAAAATCACGAACATTTTGATAGCAAAATCAAGTTCCTGTGTGCATTTTACTATCGTTTTTTACAGCTTAAAAGATACACAATATTGGGTATTTAGAGGTGACTTTGTGAGCTTTTCCTATCGAACCAAAAGTGCTGAACCATGTTTTCAGCAAACTACTTATCTAGTTTATGTCCTGAATATTACCGTAGTATTTTTTCTTCGATTTAGTGCAGTGCGTCATGCTTATCTACGCATCATAAAATCGTAATTTAGGTGCTGTAGTCGCCTGAAGTGTTTTAAATAATAAATGTAATCCAGCTTAATTATTTTCTTATTACTTCATCGTACTCCGACTCATCCTGCTCCTGCGGCTAATATCAAGGGGAAATCCGACGAAATCTAATTTGCCATAACACACACAAGTTAGAAACCATTGTATGTACAGAGGCCAGCGCAACAGGTTACTCCGTTTTCGTTGCAAAACCGCTCTTATCACAACAGCACAGAGGGTACGCCCTCCATACGTACCTTAACTACATATTCGTACACTTTACTGTACAAAGACAAAGCTTAATATGGATAAAAAAAAAACAAGGTCAAAGTAACGTACATACAAATGCGAGTTTATTTCAGGGAGGGATTTCTTCCAGCCAACCTTAAAGAATCAAGTGTATCACCTTACTGAAGGAAAGCAAAAGTTTATACATTTCATAGGAATTACTTTATGGCGACTAATTATTAAAATCCGAATAAAAAACCGCTTAATTCGCGACAAAGAGTTTCAAGAACTTACTTTTTTGTATTTATTTACTTACAGAAAAAACGGGAATCATCGTATTCACAGAAACAGATTGGGTGGTCTTCTGGAAACACGACAAAATCTTGTCATTAACAATTACTTTGAAAGAATTAAGGATGACATGTTTTATTAGCGACTCGCTTTTCAGAATTGTAATGTACCTATATGTTACCGTAATAAAACCGTAATTACCGTTTCAAATCCGTAAAATATTGTTTTTGGACTTAGTAAGATTATAAACTCTCGGTACTTTGTAAACCGCCTCATTTTTTCTCATTGACGGACTTTCTTGACCTACCACCCCAAACTCCATGCAACCTAACCTAACCGAACCTAAAAAAAACGGTAACCTGACCTAACTTATCCTAATTTAATGCAAGCAGCCCTTAAAGTTTCGTAAATTTATAATTTTACCAGGCAAATTGTAACATCGTGGGAGATTATAATTTCACTAGTGAATTTGTAAAATTACGGTTCTTACAACTTTCCGGTGACATACTTATACTTCCATGCTTGACTGGGAGTGTAAGAAAAAAAAAGTGCCAGTTGCCAACTCTTCCCAGGCATACTGAAGAAAATCAGTGTGAGATGCGAAGGTTTTGCTGTATTGTGAGCGAAAGGCTGGGTTGGGAAGAGTGGGAATTTTATTGACGTTAACAAAATAATCTTGAATTTTTTTTAAAAGACGCATGACCAAATTCAAACGCAAGAGAAAATAAAACTTTTAAAAATACGAATAGGGTCAATTTTCCCAGTGTTGATTCTTAAGGCGACTACAGCACCTAAATTACAATTTTATGATGCGTAGCATGACGCACTGCATTAAATCGGAGAAAAAAAATACTACGGTAATATTCAGGACATAAACTAGATAAGTAGTTTGCTGAAAACATGATTCAGCACTTTTGGTTCGATAGAAAAAGCTCACAAAGTCACCTCTAAATACCCAATATTGTGTATCTTTTAAGCTAATAGTAAAACGCACACAGGAACTTGAATTTGCTATCAAAATGTTCGTGATTGAACACTCTCAATAAGTAGTTAACGCATTTTTCGATTTAAGTTATTACCTTTCCATAAATCTCATTTTTCTAACTTTCGAACATGTTTTTACGCACGCACGCTTTCATAGTCCGTAAACTTCGTGTATCGACACAGTTCGCACTGCCAGCCCAGGCCTGTTGAGAGACGGAGATGGCACTATTCCTATGTGTGCTGCCTTTATCGGGTGCTGTAGTCGCCTTGACTCATGGAGTCATAACAGATTTATAAAATATGGTTTTGAGAAGTTAAAAGTTCACAAGATTTGAGAAAACTTATTCTAAGAACTACACGAAAACAACCATAATATTTTCACTGAATACATTTATTTATTTAATTATAAGTAAAATAAAACTTTGTAAAAATAAAAACAAAATATTATAGCGTAGTCCCTCTACGAATTGTCTACGCCGTAGCAAACGAAAACAAAAAAACTCGTAGCGCTACGTGTCGTAGCTCAATTAACCCTCTTTTTTTCTCCTTCTCGTGATTAAATAAAAAATAAATACATTGATCCTTTGATAACGTCATTTTTAAATAAAAATACACATTTGAGGTGAATGAAAATAAAAAAATAAAAAGACCAATTAAAAAAATATTCCAAATTTTTTTTCATTGGAGAAACAGAAAACACCTCATTAGATTAATAAAGATTTGATAAAATGATCGCGCAAGCTAATAATGGTTATGAAAAGTTAACTTAAAATAAGTTTTTCCTTTTTGATTTAGATTTAATTTATTTTTAGGAAATCTGTTTGTTCTTGAGTGAATGGATAGCAGTAGTAGATGAAATTAATGCTCTTTAGGTGCTGTTTTATACACAACAACGGCGATCAAAGCAACGTAAAATGAATCTTAAAACATACGAAGAAAAGGTTGTTTTTCTTCGGTCGCTCAGTCTCTTGCTTCTTTTACATTCAATTGACGTGACAAAATTCGTCATTCAATGTCTCTTGCGTTTTAAGAGAAAAGAAAACTTCTGACTGAAATGGGTCCATTTTCCTTGTGTCTACACTCTTACAAGAGTAAAGCCTCATCAGCAGGGTAGCAGGCGACGGATGTCTCTTCGTGCTTTTATTTTCAGCAAAAAAACCTTTGCTCCGTTACTGTTAAGATTTATTTTACGTTGCCTATGATCGCCGCGTCTCGTCGCTTGTGTATAAACAGCACCTAAGTTAAATAAACTGAAAATTGTAACAATATTTGCTCATTTTAGCCCAAATGACAATTCTACTTTAATTAATTTTACAAGTTTTGATTTTGTTTAATTATATTTGATATGTATGTTAGTGTGTAAGGTATTTACTTATCTATGGGGCTAGTTGCCTGAAAATAAATGATTTTCTTATTTTATTATTGATTCTTCTTAAAAAATATCCCCTTAGTACAATCTCTCGCTCATAAAAGGTGCTATATCGAGTTCAGGTTGCCTCTCCTTCTCAGGCGGGTACCCCCAATCTGGTCTCCCTCCGTGGTGGGCAACGAACTTGGGTATTCTTTTGTCTCGTACTATTTCGTACGCCAGGCGAGATATGCCGCCCTGGTATTCTGATATACCTGTTTTGTAGTATTGAGGGCGGCTGTAGCCGAAAACTGTAAGAGAAAAAAAATTAATTCAGTAAGTTGACTTGGGCCCGAATTACAGAAGGACACTCACGTGTTATCTATACTTAAGTATTGATTGTGTCTTTCTCACACACACACACATATGCTCACACCTGTAATTCCCACACGAGGAAGACAGATCATCAGTGGTTCAGAACCACTCGATGCCACATAATTTCTGAGGGTTATTAGATAAAACATGATGTATAGTGGCGAGAGGTTGTCAGCCTTTTGCCCACAATACAGCAAAACCCTCACGTCCCTATTACTGAATTTTACAGTATGCCTGGGAAAAGTTGGCAGCTGGTACATACTAAGTTTTTCCTTCACTCCCAGTCGGCGAGGAGCTCTTTCTCTTACTATCGAAATAACAAAGACGACTGCTACTTAAGTCAGATCAGAGTCTGAGTCGCGTTCTGTAATCAGACCTTAGACTTTGGCGTCAATGGATTCCATCCCGTCAACAAATCCCTGTGAAATTTTTGTATAGTATAAGAAACACCAAAAATTAGGTCCATACGTTTTGATTTTTGTGATATTTGAGTAGGCAAAAAGATATTTGAGACTAAAAGTCAGCATTTTTCGCCAAAAAAAATCACATTATTTAAGAGGTGACTGTTGAAAAACTAAGAATAATATTGGAAAAAACAAACAGTAGGAATCGACTTAGACCAAAAACGTACGATTTCATTAAGTTTTTGGGGTAGGAATTCATTGACGCCTAAACTCATAATTTTGGAAATAAAACTCGGCATTTCGCCGGAAAGCTGCAATTGTCCCTTTCGCACAAGTCTGAGGCGGGTAGTCGACATCGAGACAGCATGAAAAACAACTGAGACGCTAGTCCAAACTGAGACGCTCCTCTTAAATGCTAATTTAAATATCAAAATGTCATGTTCCGTTTTCCTGACGTAAACAAGGACGGCATTACATTTAAAGAAGCTTTAACTTTTATTTACGTATCTGCAACTGAGTGTTACATTTAGTTTCGTCATTTTTAATAAAAAGCAGCTTTATATAATTTTCCACGTTAAAAACGTATGAGTCACCGACTTCAATCCCAACAACAGTTCGCACAAAGTAGATAACAGTATTTTTTGCAGACTACAACGCCGGTAACCACAATCGAAAATGTCACTCATTTATTTAGATGTTCTGGTTTGTAGATTTTTTTTGTTTTTGTTGATTTGTTTTAAAAGCGCTGAATCATTTTCGATAAAATTTATATGTAACCCCCTCTGGAGTATACTCTTTCGAACAAGAAAATAGTTTTGAAAATCGGTCCATAACTGGCGGAGAAATCGGTGAACATACTTACATTTTAAAAAATACACACAGTCGAACATAGAAAGTCGGTTAAAAACGAGAGTGCACTTTATAAACAGACGAATATTTCAACATTTTCAAAGCTGTTATTTTAAAACTTACCTCATTTTTCTTGCCATTTACAGAAAGCATGAAAAAAAATCTTTGTTAATTCATCTGAAGATTGAAAACTGCACGTAGAGATCTTTCTACGATTTAATTGCTTGGTTTCTATAGAGAAGATGAGACAAGCGTAATCTAGTCGTGTATATGTCTGTGATTGTGACTGTATCTGTATTTAACTGAAGAATCGGGACTTCGTTCCCGTGGAAATATCGTACCTAAAGGAAATAACTTCAAAATCCCCAGGAAGGATTCTAAGGGTTATTTATTATAACCCATCTTATAATAAAAAATTAAAAATCCTGTAGGTAAAACTTCAGCTTCTAAGCTTTTGGAAGGGCGTATTCGCTAAGCTGTAAAAGGATCGACCATTACCTAAACACCAAATATCAAATGGAATTGGTGATCTCCGCTTTTTTTATTTTCTTTTTTTATTTATTTTTTAAACGTTACGCTACACACTCAAAGGCCCACACTAAGGTTTTCCCTAGTGTCGTGGGACATACATAAAGACAAACACAAACACCCATGACCCGAGAACAAACATCTGCTTTTACACAAATATTTGCCCCGGCTGGCAATCGAACCCAGGCCCCGTCGATCAGAAGCAGCGCCGCTACCACTCGACCAAACCGGCCGTCAAATTCGCGATTTCTAATTTTTACCTGTTTTGAAGATGACATTCTGATAAGTATTTTAAACTGAAATACGAAAAAACCTCTCGTGATTAATAGACAACCCCAAAGTACGTAGTTAAAGAAAAAAACTAACTCCGCTGATTTGTCCGTATGGGTTTCAAAGTAGGGGTATCTTCCTTTTCTTTCTTGTAGAGGTCACGAGCTGCCTTCATGACTTCAGTGTCTATAAGGTCGAGTTTCGTCAACTTCTCTAATATGTCGGCGGCACTCTCAGTCTTCGGCGCTTCCTCGGCAATTGTTGGGCCACATTTCACTCTTGGCTTCACCCTCGGTTCGAAAGGACGTGTTTTGAACTCTGTGGAAATACAAGTATTCTTTTAGACGCTAGCTCAAGGCCGTAGCTAGGGGGGGGGGCATGTCCTACCTTAAAATACCAAAAACTAAGATAAATAATTATTATAATTAAATTGTTTGTTCATAGTTCGAGATAAAAAAAAAATTAGCGATAGGATATTAATGAATCTGACGTTAAATGGTTTATTCTAAAAGAAGAAGGGACGAGAGATAAAAATAACCGCGAAAATATTGCATTAGCAATACGTTACGTCAAGGATGATGTCGTTAATGAGTCGTTGCTAGTGGTTAATAAGACTATACTGAAAACCTTGATTCAGCCACTTTCACGGAATTAAGGCGACTACAGCACCAAAATTACTATTTTATGATGCGTAGATAAGCATGACGCACTGCATTAAATCGAAAAAAAAATACTACGGTAATATTCAGGACATAAACTAGATAAGTAGTTGGTTGAAAACATGATTCAGCACTTTTGGTTCGATAGAAAAAACTCACAAAGTCACCTCTAAATACCCAATATTTGTATCTTTTAAGCTGTAAAAACCATAGTCAAATGCATACAGTAACTTGAATTTGCTATCAAAATGTTCGTGATTGAACACTCTCGATAAGTAGTTAACGCATGTTTCGATTTAAGCTGTCACCTTTCCATAAATCTCATTTTTCTAACTTTCGAACATGTTTTTACGCACGCACGCTTTCATAGTCCGTATACTTCGTGTATCGACACTGTTCGCACTGCCGGCCCAGGCCTGTTGAGAGACGGAGATGGCACTATTCCTATGTGTGCTGCCTTTATCGGGCGCCTTAACGTTAAATACCCTTACGGAAAATAACATTGGCCTCTCTTGTATGCTTAGCCAATGGTATGATGCTATATTTTTTACTTCCGCCCTATCTGTAACCAATGCTGCTCTACCTCAATTTCGACTCTAGCTTGCCCGCGTGAAGGATATTCACAAATCCACGATAGGTTTAGTTGAATTCCAAGAGATATGATCAAGATATTGTGACAAAATTGTCACGTGTACAACTTTACTAGCTGACGTGGCCTGCAAAATAGATAAATGGATAACATGCTGTGTTCTCTTGCTTGCATGCGTGTTTGCATGCTGTGTTCACTGTATAGGGACGATTCCCACATGCGTACTAATGCTAGTTTAAGATGAATAACAATTAGAGTCTGTACCCAGTTTGTGAACCTAAATTTAAAAAAAAACACTACACACTTACAAAGAGACAGGCACAAATAGAGACAATCACAAAAGAAACAATAAAGTTTGGACAATGTAACAAAGAAATAGGGAAAAAAGAAAAGACAAATGACAAAGTAAGTAACAGATAAATAAGCACAGAGACAAAGACTATAATAAAATAGTGAAAAATAATAAACATAATAATAAAAGAAGGCCCACTTGGATCCAAATGCGCACAATATTCGTTGTAGTAGGTGGACTGCCCGCGCATGCTAATTGTGGTCTCCTTTATAAAGGCATTTATGTCCTCGTCCGTCCATTCTTTCTGCAAAAAATAATTATAATTCATTTTAAAACTAGCTATGCTTACAGTAAAAGTCTGTAAGAGGGATGCGAGGGTTTTGCTGTATAATGGGCGAAAGGCTGACCACCTCTCACCATTACACAACTTCATAATTTGTGTTAAACATGGCATCTAGAGGTTCTAGAACCACTGATGCTCTGCCTACCCCGTTAGGCCTATAAAGGCGTGAGCGTATATATGTAATGTAGGTAAATGTACTTACGTCGTCGTCCATGCCTTTCTTTGGGTCGTACCATCGCCCGCCTAATTCCGTGAACCTTATCTCTGGGCGGCACCTGAAAGTACATAACTTAGTAGATAACTTAGTACGTAACTTAGTACTTTTGGAACACATTCCTCGATGGGGACGTATATGTTTGCGACTTGTATATACTTGTATATATAAATATACTAAAAAAAACACTTGTATATATAAATATACCAGAGGAAATTCCCGAGGAAATTTCTTAAAATCCTTCCTTATACAGGGCTTTAGGGAAATCTCTTTCACACTCGTGTGCTAAATCAGTCCATGAAACTGGACAACTTTCCCCAAGGTACATAGGTCAAAATACGAAAAAAAAAATTGATCTCCCATACAAAATGCGCTATATGCTGATGAAGTTTGTATGGGAACTCAAAATTTTTTTTTTCGTATTTTTACCTATTATTGGGGGAAAGTTGTTCAGTTTCATGGACTGATTAACTTTAGGTAAATCTCTTTCAACCCAAGAATTCAACCTCTTGGGTTGAAAGAGATTTACCTAAAGTCCTGTATAAAAATATACTAGAGGTAATTCCTTCGGGATTTTCCATACTCCTTGCCTACGTTATAAAAGGAACCTTTTGGCCTTTCAGCTTTCTAGGTCCAAGGGTTTGGGCTGGGCGTTGAGGAGTCACTGAGTCAGGACCTGGAATTTTATATATACAGGGCTTTAGGTAAATCACTTTCAACCTCTCGGGTGGTAAATCAGTCCATGAAACTGAACAACTTTCCCAAGGAACAAAGGTCGGAATACGAAAAAATATTTTTTAGTTCCCATACAAACTGCGTCAGCTGATAGCGCATTTTGTATGGGAAGTCAAAATTTTTTTTTCATACTTCGGCCTTTTTTCCTTGGGAAAGTTGTTCAGTTTCATGGACTGATTTGACATCGGAGAGGTTGAAAGTGATTTACCTAAAGCCCTGTAGATCTATACTAATATTATAAAGAGGAAAGATTTGATTGTTTGTTTGCATTGAATAGGCTTCGAAACTACTGAACCGATTTAGAAAAATCTTTCTTTATTGGAATGCTACATTATCCCTGAGTGACAAAGGCTACATAACTTTCCCGATTTCCCACGGGAACGAAGTTAACTTACAAGTTTCTTTTCTTTAAAGGATGTTGCCGATACTCGTCGAAATATTCTGTTAGGAAAGACATTTTTAATGCGATCAGCAATACTGTTCACTGCACTTTTTGATACTAAAAAATATAAAAATAAACTATAAAACAACTTTCAGTAAAAAATTTAAAAAATAAAATGTCTATAAAACGCAATGATTTGAAATCTCTTTGAATGCAAAGTCAATGTAATTTAATACGTCACTTGAAAAAGTTTAACAAAAAAAGTTTTTATATTAACCAAAAAAATATGAAATATTTAGGTATTTCCTCGTTGTTTTATACTGGGCTCAAATCGTGAACTGGAAAAGTTTAACCGAACGCCAACAATACCTACAGTCAACTGTACACTAGGATTAACAAGGGTTTCAACTTTTTTCCCTTATCATAACAGCGACACTTTCAATCTTATCGTTGTACAGACAACGGCACTACGAAAGCAGTCGATATTACAAGCGAGATAGGAACGACGTCAAGGTCATGTAGTCTGATGTGCTATCGCTTGTACAATTGAATAACAGTTAATGCTGGTCTATTGTAGTGTGATTTTCAATCTTACGAGGACGGAATAAAGATTAAAGTGTCAAGCTGGTCGTGCTCTAAACTGTACCTGCCCTGTATTTTTTCTTGCGTGATGCCTTCTTTCGTAATAAGCTCTAACTTTATTGTGGTTTTGCATGTCGACCGCGTAATTTATTCTTACTTCGACTAGTGTTAGATAAAGTCTTGAGCATTGTTTTGAATCTTGATTTCATCGACTTGATATTTGGTTGTCAATTTCATTACTGCAACTCGATTACGATGGTGATAGCGCGCGTACAGTCTGGCAAAAAAGAGTAGAAATTAAAAAGTGGCAACACTGTAGTGTCGTCCCGTTTTTCTTAGATTGATTTGAAAGGGACAAGGCTACAATGTTGCCACTATTTAATTTCTACTATTTTTTGCCAGACTGTAATGCGTCGCGGTCCTATGCCAAAATGACAACATTGACAGCGGTATCGTTGTGTAACGTTGAAAGGTATTAAAAAAAACGTATGGTTTCTCATACCGTTTTTCAATCAGAATTACCGTTTAGGATCTATAACGATTTAAACACTGCGCGCGCTCTGCCCTCTCTCCCGAAAATGGTTCAAGATAAAAATGTCTTTCGAAAATGAATTTTCTTGGGCGGGTTTCATCACGTTTTCCTTCACCGTTAAGCAAGTGATAATTAGAAGTCCGTACATAAATCCGAAAAGACGAATTTAGTTGTACAGGCCCGCACCAGGATTGGAACCCGCAACCCTCCGATTACAAGTCTGTCTTTCTCATATCTGTGGCCACTTGATAAAAGGATATATGTTCAAGTATTTACCCATTTATATTTAAAAAATAGTGAAAACTATCGACTTCAGGACAACAAACAGTCAAACACACTACGAGTAGGTACACCAGCGATTCCATAATTCATACCGTGACAAGTTTGTCTTTACAACTATTTTATTGCACTAGCTCTACGCCCACGGTTTCGTACTTTTTTAAAAATACAGTGGATAGGCTGTACCAGGGCCAGGGTTCTTAATTTTAAGGACCTTGGCTTAAAAAGCTGGGCCCTGATTTTTGAAACAATAGAATTCAAATTCGCATACGAATTGACAAGATTTGTATGAGATTCTCACGCGAATCTTGTCAATTCGTATGCGAATTGGAATTCTATCGTTTCAAAAATATGTCTCCTGAGCGGGTTTCGATTCATACGAGTCCATCAGCACACGTGGCTCATTTCGACACTGCCGGCACCCGTATTCTACCTTCGACTCGAATCCAAATTCGACAAGACTTTGCCCGTCACTGTCATCTAGATACTACAAGAGAGGGATGCACTGAGTGTTTCTGAAATAGCTAGCCAATGTGGGTCCCTATTTCGGCACTGCCCAGTGTCAGATTTTGATGTCACCCAGAATTAGTCCAACATTGGTCGAATTCAGACAGCAAGTATCGGATTTGCTCGACCTTCCGTTAAAAAGTTATAAGCATTTTTTATGGGCAGTGCCGAAATAAGGCTTATTTCCCGGCACTGCCCATAGAAAATGCTCATAACTTATTAACGGAAGGAAAAAATAACTACACCACCTAGCGAAGATCTGATTACACCACGTTGCTTTTAATTGGTCGAAATTAATCGCAAAAAATCACAATTATTCGATGCGTAGTTAAAAAGTTTACACGTATTTTAATAAGGGATCGTTCAACAAATACGTGATCATTTTTGGCCGTTTTTTTAACCAAATATGTAATCACAGCGTAATCTTTTGTTTTTAACCCCCCCCCCCCCCCTCGCCTTGATTACGTAATCCGTCCGTGTTTAAAATTTTTGCTGTATTAGCACTGACTCCTACGTTATGTTTCTATGGGTCTTAGGGAAGAGGGTGTGTCATTTGTCAAAATGCAAAAAGATAAGAACTATAAAGTAAAATCAATAAAATAGATAGTTTTTCATTTCGCTATACGTTAATTAAAGTTATATAATGATGACGTAATCATGGTTTCTTCCCCCCCCCCCCCCCCAAATAATCCGATGTATATACAAGCACCCGACCCCCTTCCGGTGATCACGTAATTGTTGAATGATCCCTAATTGACGTAGTATATAGTCCGAGAGCCTGCATCAAAATTATTCTTTGAGTCTATATAATCTGTATGGAGGCGGCGAATACTATAGCTCATTAACGGGAGGGCGACCAATTGTCTCCTTTGCTTACTGATTTGGACCAATTGAGGACTGATTTTCTGTCTAGTTGAAATCAAGATGTCACTAGGCAGTGCTGAAATAAGGGACCCAGCCAATGTGACATTCGACTGCTTATAACTTTTAAACGGCTGAACCAATTTTGATCAAATATAACTAAGAACCATCTCGATTACGTCAGCTCTCAAACAAAAAAACCGCATCCAATTACCGAATTCGACCGCCATTCGTTTAAAACACAGACACACACGTCAAACTTATAACACCCCTTTTTTGTCGGGGTAAAAAATTTGAGCACCTGCACTTATATTTAATCTTAGTTTTGGAATTTTCTCTTGATCGACGGGTCCTGGTGTTTAATTCCCAGTCGGAGCAAATGTTTGTGTAAAAAGCAGATGTTTGTTCTCGGGTCATGGGTATTTGTCTGTCTTTGTGTATGTTCAATTCAAAGGGACGGACGACACAAGGGGTTAGCGTATAAAGATCTAGAAAGGAAGAATTAATAAACAAAATAAAAACTACAAATTAAATAAAAAGATGTTTACTTAAGGAAAAGAACATCGAGTGAGCCTTAACCAAATTAAAACTAGTATTAAAAATCAAGTGATTGTACACATAAAAATACAAGTCACACAAAAATGTGTTGACATTTATTTCATTTGAGTCTACTATACTATAAAATTATTCTTATTTTATTTTTTATTACATAACTACGGTTAAAACGAGGTTAAAAAAACTAGTAATCAATTGCAGACCGAAGTTTGAATATAATTCAATTATTGTTCGGCCTCGATTATGAAAATACTTTTGATTCTTGAAGAATTGTATGTGGTCAAAGGAAAATTATAGCATGCTAGAGATGTTAACCTTATTCAAATTATTTACCGTTTATATAGTTCCGAATG
The DNA here is from genome assembly GCA_949987775.1 of Aproaerema taeniolella. Taxonomy (NCBI): domain Eukaryota; kingdom Metazoa; phylum Arthropoda; class Insecta; order Lepidoptera; family Gelechiidae; genus Aproaerema; species Aproaerema taeniolella. Next base: position 3,245,544 of record OX465245.1, read on the forward strand.
TTTTTAAATACTAAAAAAAAAGGTATACATCATGGACCGAATATAACAATAGCAGGATTTTTTTTTCTTGAAGCTGAAAAACGAGCTGAGTGAGATAAGTAGTAGGGAAGTTGTTTGTCCCTTTCTAACAAGGTGACATGCCACCATGAGACTGGAAGGGATGCCAAAAGAAAAAAAAAGCTTGACACAACATTACGTTTTTGTAATTTAGGAATATATTTCATAGTTGTTGGTCCTTGTTAACTATACTAGGTCCACGGTATACATAAATAATGTCAGTTTCATGACGTTAAGAACCTTAAAATACAAAAACTGACGTTTTATGAATAGATTTGACTAATCAGTCAACATCTCTTGCGGTCATCTCTGTGGTTTGTAAATTACATAACTTAATTTTTATATTTACTTATATAAAAACAAAATTTTATAAGTCACAAAACACGCATATACAACGTGTTTCAAAAAAACAAAAAAAAAGGTTACTAAAAATTTAGCTTATTGCGCAGCTCTATTACAAATATGACAAGTATGTCATATTAATTATATGAAACTTTCATTTTGAAAGATGTCAAACCATGCAACTGATTACCAGAGTTGCGCCTTTTCACTTTTAAAATTAAATTTCGGAATTTCTTTTTTTTTTGGTTTTTTGAAACACTTTTATATTTATATCTAGTCCCATAGGATATTTTAGTTTTAGCTATGTAATTCTCGTTTATCTATTTTTAAATGCATACTAATCAAGTTCTATGTTCAAAAAACACATCGAGTACGTCAGATTGTTCAGCAGTCTTTGAGCGTTGTGATTGGCGGAGGAATATTTGCCACTGACCAATCACAATCACGCGTTTCCTCTTATCCAATTACACAGCTAGATTCAGATTCAAAATGGCCGCGTTTCTGCAATCGCGTGGATTTCGCTAACTAAAACATTTTTTTAGTTTGTTTTTGTACTTTTAACTGATTGATAGAATACAAATACATGTTTAGAGATTACGTATATGTACAGATTTTCTTAATTTTAACTTTATGGTATTATAAATTCGTGCTTACTATTTAACCTACACTTAAGGTTGAAATTACACCGACTGTGTTTTGTTGAATAATGACATAGAGTACTTTTATTTTTAGTTGATTAATACTTTAACATTTTCGTCAAATAATTTAATTATTTTTACAGCGTCCTCTAACGTTTTAGAAACGTTTTTTCTGCAAAGTTTTTAGTCCTACAAATTTTATTTATCAAGTTAGCGCTACGAAAACAACAGCAAATTTCCTACTGGACCAAAAACTTCGCAGCATCACAAAACAGCATCCAACAAAATCATGTATTTGGTGATTTTAAATTAGCTAGCGAAAAATAAGAATGTGAACTAGTACACAAAACTGAAATTTTCTCAAGGAACATTGACGCCTCTCCATAAAACTAGATACTTAATTTCAAAAAACTAGGACGTTTTGCGACTCTCTTTTTTATTATTATTATAAGATGGGTTAACTCTTGACTTCAATCTTGACCAAGGTCATAGATGAGGTCGACGATGGAGCGAGTTAACCCAGAAAATACCTATAAGGCACTGGTACTCTCACGCTTGCTGTGAAGCTGTTTAGCGTCGGACTCCGGTAGAAGGGTGGTCGCGATCCAGACGGCCCTTTACAGAGCCTACCACACCGCATGAGACCATAGGACACCTCAGATTCAGAACAAATTGAGGTGTCGTTGCCTGAGGTGCATTAATAGGAGGCAGGTCTCACTTGTGTTTCCTTAGTCGCCTCTCACGACACCCAAGGAAAGAAATGAAACAATTGCCATAACATGCAAAAAAGATAACAATTGTGAATAAATTTTCTTTTCATTTAATTTTTTCATTACATTTCATCTTTACTCTGAGCTAGACTGTGGTCAAGAGGTCAACCCATTACTTATAAAATAATTGAAAAAAAAAATAAAGGCCTTGAAAAAAAAATCAGTATCACAAAAGAAATTCACATCCTTAAGTCTCTAAGCTAATTTAAAAGTCACAGAAGTATTCTACCGAAACCCACGCTTGTCAGAAACGTTGTTCCTTTGAAATCAAAATCTAGCCCTAATATAGACAGCGGCAACGTCGTGATTTGCGTATCCAAGTCTCTTCGCGTGTTTGAATATTTCGTTGGTGGTGGCTGTGAGGGGTAGAGATTGTTCGAGAGCGTCGCCCAAACCGAGGGCGAGCTTCAAATCCTTCTGCATGTGGGTTAGAGGCTGATGAGTCGAGTAGGAAGACTCGATCATCGCTGGAAATAATATTTTTTTTATTAGTTTTGACATTACAACACGATAACTCTAAGATTAAACATCGAAGCGTACGTTGCTTACGCATACAGCCGTGTGTAAGCAACGTACACAGAGACAGGAAACCTGATGGGTGACAAGTGGCAATTTATCATGAGCGTTAAGCTGTCGGTCCCGGCTGTTGACGATCGACTAGTTGTTAAAATCAAGCCAGAGGCTATTTGGCGGTTTAAAAAACTCTGATACCAGGGTTAGCCAAGTTCGTCACACACTTGACTAAACTTACACGATAAGAAGAACATTTTGTGTCACCCCCTACATCAATTCACCAATGTTTATCGGTTATAAAAATCTATACTAATATTATAAAGAGGAAAGATTTGTATTTTTGTATGCAACGAATAAACTTAAAAACTACTGGACCGATTTCAAAATTCTTTCACCATTAGGATGCTACATTATCGCTGAGTAACATAGGCTACATGATTTTCCCGAATTCCCACGGGAACGAAGTCCCAAACGGGATGCTAGTACCCAATAAAACGAAAGTCCAAAAATAATAAGAAATTAGATTACTGCGCAACTCTATTTAAAATATATCAAGCATGTCATTGTATGAAACTTTCATTTTGATAGATGCTAAACTGTGCAATTGATTACTAGAAATGGGACTATTTCACTTTTAAATTTAATTTTGGATTTCCTTTTTTACCCGACTGCGTTTATTGGGTACTAGCATCCCGCTCGGGACTTCGTTCCCGTGAGAATTCGGAAAAATTATGTAGCCTATGTTACTTAGGGATAATGTAGCATCCTAATGGTGAAAGAATTTTTTAAATCGGCCCAGTACTTTTTGAGCCTATTCATTACAAACATACAAATATACAAAAATAGGTACAAATCTTTCCTCTTTATAATATTAGTGTAGATGTATATCTATGAAACACGTTACATAGACAAGACCCATTTCGATCTATCCATCCATTTAGGAGCTACAATATCACATACAGATATACACATCAAACAGAATTATAGTCTGAATTCAGGCTTTCAAGCGGTCCTTTCACCCTGTATAGCGTAATGTCACACATACCCCGCCCCTTGAGTATGAGATGCGGCGACGCTAGCGGTGTGAGTGCCAGTACATCCAGTAGATCCGCCTGGTTGAGCCCGGCTCTGTCCGCGAGGGCCAGGCCCTCCGCTAGTGCCGCTAGTGACACTCCCCCCACTACTTGCAGCACTGAGTTCATCTTCGATGCGTTACCGATGTCGCCTGGGAAAATGAAATTAGTTAACTTTAATTTCTACTTTGTGTTGTTGATTCTTTATTAGATGGAATATGATTTTTTGTCGGGGATTAAAAAAGATCAATGTCAACGAGTTGCTAAATTTGATAAAAGTCGAAGCACAACTGCAGTTTTTTAGGGAAAACCTGCAGGTTATTGGCAACGTGCACTATTACTATATTTTTATTTTTATACTATATTTTTTATAAGATGTACTTCGGGAAGTGTGCTCAGGAGCTGCATGAGCTCATGCCGCCTGCCCCTTTTTCTTCCATCGGACGTCCAGACGCACTGCGGGGTATCACCCTTATCTTGTCGAGATCCCTCGGATACGTACTGAGCGCTTTTCTTCATCTTTTGTATTGCGCACTGCCAAGGAGTGGAATTCCCTGCCGGCGTCTGTATTTCCGAGCTCATACAACCCGAATATCTTTAAAGTACGAGTGAATAGGCTTCTTCTGGGTGAGCTCGCTACATCCTCGACCGCATCTTTGCCCTGAGCTATATTGTGGTCAAGAGCGAACCCATTCTTAATAAAAAATATAAAAATTAGCTAGATAAAAGGAATTCTTGTTCATGGCCTTGAAGCTACGTTGCCACAGACAGACACTAACGCCCGTATTACCGAAGGAGACTCAAGTCTTGATCTTTATTATTGATTGTCTCTTTGTCTCACTATTAAAATGACAAAGACGACTGCTACCTAAGTATAGATCAGAGTCTGAGTGGCGTTCTGTGATAGGAACCACAGATACACACATTATTAAAAATATCAATGTCAACGAGTTGCTCAATTTGGCAAAAATCGCAGTACACCGCAGTTATTTGGTGGGAACCTGCAGGTCATTGGCAACACGCCTTACCACCTAAGTAAAAGGAATTCTTGCTCATGGCCTTGGAGCTACGATGCCACAGACAGACACACAGAAATACACATTAAATTTATAACACCCCTCCCGTCGCGCGCTTGTTTACGGCGCGTGCGATACAAATCCTGCACACACGGGTGTGCAAGAATCGCGCGAGGTATTAAAAAGATTAATGTGAACGAGTTGCTCAATTTGGCAAAAACGCAGTACAACTGCAGTTTTTTAGCAGAAACCTGCAGGTCATTGGTAACGCGCACTACTACCTAGGTAAAAGAAGTTCTTGCTCATGGCCTTGAAAACTACGATGCCATAGTAGACAGATACACATATTAAATTTATAACACCCCTTTTTAAAAAGATGAATGTGAACGAGTTGCTCAATGGGGTAGATGACAATTTTTTTTTTAATTGTTTCAATTTAAGCTTCTTTACCCTATAAATAGCCTGGTGTACATAGTTTTTTTAAATATCTTTAATAAAAAGAAAGATATGAACGTTTAAATCCCTCAATTAAACAGAGACGAAAATACTAAGCGATAACGTCATAGTTGAGTTCCGCCATATAAATTCAATAAAAAATTTCATTTTGTAAGAAAGAGATAGACATAAATGTTTGATAGCTTATCAAACATTTTTACCACCAATGTCAACGAGTTGTTCAATTCGTCAAAAGTCGCAGTACAACTGCAGTTTTTTTGACGGAATCCTGCAGGTCATTGGCAACGCGCACTACTACCTAGGTAAAAGGAGTTCTTGCTCATGGCCTTGAAGCAGGTCTGGCAGTCGTCGAAGAGGGAGCGGTCGCCGGCCGCCAGGATGATCAGCGTGCCTTCCTCCGCCTGCGTCTTCGAGCCTTGGATCTGGAATTAATAACGAAAATGTTGTATGCTGGGGTGACAGCTTGAGTTTGCGAACAAAATCATATAATATTGACAACTGTATTTACCACATCTCAGCGAATAAAGATATTTTGTTTTGAAAACTGGCTTATTTTATTGGCGCATATTTTTTTACAGATAGATCACCGGAAAAATATAAAAACCGTAATAAATTAATTAGTTTCAATTAGTTTTACCGTAATTTTAGTAGTGAAGTTATAATCTCCTGCGACATTACATTTTAAGAGCCGCTTGCATGATATTAGGATAAGTTAAGTTAGGTTAGATTAGACATTTTTAGGTTCGTTTAGGTTAAATTGCATAAAAAAGTCTGTCAACATAAAGTACCCACAAATTATAATCTTACTAAATCCGTAATTTTGTAATTTTTTTATTTCTTTATTTATAAATTGCTTGTCACATGAGTCATAACAAAGGTGGTACTTAAAATTAAAATAACATACATGTGACATCCTGAAAGGACGTGGCAATTGTAGAGGTGCACTACAGACATAAACTTACATAGAACTAAAATTATAAACTAATAACTTTATTAACTGTCTCAATTTATTTCACATTGATGAACTTTTTCATAATATGAATGCAACATAACCTAGTATAATACTTAAGGCGACTACAGCACCCGATAAAGGCAGCACACATAGGAATAGTGCCATCTCCGTCTCTCAACAGCCCTGGGCCGGCAGTGCGAACAGTGTCGATACACGAAGTTTACGGACTATGAAAGCGTGCGTGCGTAAAAACATGTTCGAAAGTTTGAAAAATGAGATTTATGGAAAAGTAACAGTTTAAATCGAAAAATGCGTTAACTACTTATCGAGAGTGTACAATCACGAAAATTTTGATAGCAAATTCAAGTTCCTGTGTGCATTTTACTATCGTTTTTACAGCTTAAAAGATACACAATATTGGTATTTAGAGGTGACTTTGTGAGCTTTTTCTATCGAACCAAAAGTGCTGAATCATGTTTTCAGCAAACTACTTATTTAGTTTATGTCCTGAATATTACCGTAGTATTTTTTTTCTTCGATTTAATGCAGTGCGTCATGCTTATCTACGCATCATAAAATCATAATTTAGGTGCTTAATTTTAAGCAAGCTACCCTTAAAGTTTCGTGGATTTGTAATATTTGTGGTCTCTGCCTACCACAACGGGACTAAGGCGTGAGCTTTATATATGTACTGACCTGCGCCTCCAAATAGCGCCCCCCTTTCCCGCTGATGGCCTCCACAATATCGTGCGACGTGTCCGCGTCTATCGACGTCATCTCCACGTAGCCCTTCATCTCGAGCGATGGACAGTGCAGGACGCCGCAGTTGCCGAACACCATCTGGAATTCCATGGTGGGTTGGGAGTGAAACAAAAATCATAGGATGTGCAAACTCAAAATATCTTTATTTTATAGAACATTCAGGATGTTACTTAGAATAAGTCAAAATTACATTAAATAATAGGTCTTTACCTATGAAATTGCCGTTTTTCATACAATATTTTTGGAAAACTGAATTTTCCATACTAACGTTTTTGGATTTTTCTCGGGAATGCGGAATCCAAATTTAGCAAAATTTTGTGGGAAGGTTTGGACAACATTAAGTTAATTTTCATCATACTTAGTTTATTGAAACTTTTAACTGTAACAACGGTACAGCAAAAAAAAGAGCTATATTTGAGCTTCTTTTTCAGCAAATAAATCTAATGGAAATATGTATTAATTTGACTCAATATCTCCGTTATATGGCCAAGGTTTTAAATAAAAAACAATTTTAGTAATAGCTGTTCAATCAAATAAATTATAAATAAAATAAAGGTTGAGAAAAAATCGTCAATTTCATAGGTAAAGACTTACATACAAACATACATTAAAGGATTTAAATATGTACATACATACACATTCGTTATTTTGACCCTACTAACTCTACACCTATTCGCAAAGGTGCAGTCTTCCTCAGAGAAGAATAGGCAAGAAACTCTAAGGGTGCTCTTTTTAATCGCATTGCAAATTTTCTTATTTTCAATTTTAACTAAATCTAAAATAAATCTAGAGCTCAGCAGTTCATTCCCATGGCTGCTTGTCTGAGAAAGTGGGCGCATGAAAAAGTATGTAAGTGAGAGAGAGAGAGAGATACATTTATTCATGACACGGTACATGTAACATACCTACAACACAACACAAAAAAACAATTAACGAATAAAGTACATAAGGTAAACATGTAGGTACATGTACCGCATCGCTGAATGGGCTTTGGCTCAGCTTAATGTTGTGACAGTGCCACAACGCTGTTAATTCTGCCAACACCCAAAGTGCTTCGGAACGCGTCCCATATTAATCTATAAACAATAATAATACTGTAAAAAATATAATTAAATAAAAAATTAAAAATAATTATAATAAAAACAAGACTAAACTGAATGAATAAATAAATAACGCACAAGCTTCACGTCGGTCCGGACATTAAAATTTGTTCGTTTAACAAACTAACTTTGAGTTTATTTTTGAACGTCTTTAACAAGTCTTTAAAGACTTTATGATGCTTAAAGGGGGAGGAAGGGTTTAGCTGTATAATGGGTGAAAGGCTCTCAACATTACACATCTTGTTTCATCTGATAACCCTCACAATTTTTGTCAAACGTGGCACCAAGTAGTTCGCTAGAATCACTGATGCTCATTTTCTTTACCAGCCCATATTATGTCTCCGCCTAGGGGCACAGGCTTCTCTTCGAAACAGTGAAGGGGTTTAAGTCATAAGCCAGCCTGTAGTCCCAATGCGGGTTAAGTGATTGTAGATAATTTCCCACGTCAAAAACGTAAGAGTCACCGACTTCAATCCCAAAAAGACTTTTTTCGAGAGTTTCCCTCAATTTCTTCAGGATTCCACCATCAGATCCTGGTTTCCTTACCATGGGACCACCCTTGGGATACTCCCTTTCCAACAAAAAAAGAATAATCAAAATCGGTTCATAAACGACGAAGTTATCAGCGGACATACATAAAAAAAATATACGGTCGAATTGAGAAACCTCTTCCTTTTTTGAAGTAGGTTAAAAAATTATAAATCAGGGATTTTTTGACGAAACTTCGCAATGGTACAACTTCGTTCCCGTGGGAATTTGAAAAAATTATACAGCCTATGTGTTAATCCAGGGTGTCAGCTACCTCCATACCAAATTTTATCAAAATTGGTCCAGCCGTTTGAGCGTGAAAGAGTAACAAACTTTCACGTTTATAATATTAGTAAGGATAAAACACAGGCTATACAATTTTCTCGAATTAAGCCCCGGACGGAAAGCTAGGCAGGGAAAACCAACAACACACATCGAAATCGGTCTAATCGTTTAGGCCGACAGACAGACACACGGATACACAGATCAAACTTATCACCCTTCTTTTTTGTTGGGGGTTAAAAAAAACATGTTTCAGTTTTCAAGGCAAGTACGGGTATTAAAAACATCCAAGATGAGGTACGGATCAAATCGTGTTTGTGTAGCAGTTTTATTATCTCTATCTCTGCCGGCCGGTTTGGTCGAGTGGTAGTGACGCTGCCTCTTGATCGGCGGGTCCTGGGTCCGATCCCCAGTCGGAGCAAACATTTGTGCAAAAAGCAGATGTTTGTTTTCGGGTCATGGGTGTTTGTGTTTGTCTTTATGTGTGTTCCAAGGGACCCACGACAGAAGGGAGAACCTTAGTGTGGGCCTTTGAGTGTGTAGCGTTTATGTAGCGTTTGTAGCGTTTACCTACCCTGCAAATGGCAGTCGCGAAGGTAGGTTGACTTGTTAACATTTAGCTTAGCATCTAATATGAATAGAACGATAAAAAAGTAATCTTTTAGCACGAAAAGGTCAGATAACGACATTAACGTTGTATCCTATGGATGTTCTCAAACTGGGGCGTCTCGATTCACTTAACTTTAGTAAAAGTATTTATTTATTTATTTGTTTTTTTTTTATATACCAGCTTTCCGCCAAGGACTTCGTTCCCGTGGGAATTTCGGTAATGAATTATATAAGGTCCTAATTTATTAGTCACTTTCCTTTTAACACGTTATTGTGTAGGTCAAAATATATCATTTGAGTCAAAAAACAAAAGCATAATATTAAATTTAAAAGGTCTTGAAAAATTTTGTTATGATATTTTTTCATTACTATGTTGAATAAACCCATCCATTCAAACGTAAATAATAATGGCAGTAAAGTCCATCCATAAATAAAAGTCTTAAAAGGTAAACAAATATGGCGGAATGTGTAACCATAGACTACTATAGTGATGTGGTGTATGTCGAATAATGTTGATGTCGGCAAAATTACTATACTTAGTGCATTTCTGCTATTGCTATTTAAGGCAATAGAATAGGTGAAGAAGTAAACAAGAACACAGATGAAGTAAAATACATTTTTACCATTGCCCCTCGAAAAAGGGTCCGTTATTCTTCAAAAACAGTGAATAAAACGCTGTTTATTTCACTGAGTGAATAAAACATTTTGAATTTGGAACATGCGCGAATATACTGATTTTAGTAAGAAAACAAAAGAAAATGTGCAAGGAGGTTGCATACTCTCGCTATAAAAACGTACTAAAACTTGGCTGTATGTAATAAATGGTTGTATGGAATATGGCTCGGTAAAAAAATTTAAATTTAGAATAAGGAATTCAGCCAATTTTCTGTGCAATTTTCATGCAATTAAAAGTTTCTGATAAAAGTTTTTGTCTCAAAATCATAAAATGAGTTCGACGTCCAGCGATGAAAGTGAACCTCTCGTTCCAGAGTCATTTCGCGTTAAAGCAGCAGCTATTGTTGATAATTTACTGTCACAGAGTAATTATTTTCTTTTTCTCATAGTCAATGGTAAAAAGTAGAGTTCCTAACACGTGAAAAAAAAAATCATCTCGGCTCTTGTATCCCTCGACCCGCTCAGGATTCTAATCTAGAATCCTTCGCTCCTCTCGGGATACAACTCAATGCCTCGAAAAGAATTCACCTTTTTTTCACTTGTTGGGTAATCTACTATTATTACAAATAGCATTTGTGCGAGGTGTCGTTAGAGTTGAAAGCCAAGTTGTGGAGTATTTGAAAGCTGTTGAGTAGTTGTTTTTTTCTGTGTGCGGTGTTCTAGTAATCTCATTGAAAATGCTTTTTTGCTAGATAACCGGACAGAATTGAAAACATGACCATTTACAATAAAATTTTTACCATTTAATGAAAAGTTCTTTATTTGCCGCTGACATGTATGCAACAATATGTTTCGGCAATGTTTTTTTTTTTTTAAATTTGGCGCACCGGAATACCCTCAAGTTTTTATCGATATGAAAGAACATCCCATCCCTATCCACCAAAGACAATACAGAGTATTTAAAATGTCAGTTGTAGGTTTGAAATTACAGCGATCTCGGTTTTCTGCAAAAAAATAAGTATTTTACGATAAAATGGACATATTATTATAGAAATAATGGTGTTGCACGTGATTACCTAGATGTTACAACAATTACTTACTTGTTATTGCGTGTGATTACACCAGGAATGTGTATTTTTCTTCCGGTAACAGGTTTGTTTACAACTTAAGACTTTTAATTATGGATGGACTTCTTTTTTAGTAGAGCGGGCGAGCGGGGAGTGGACGGCTATAATCGAAAGAGAACCATTCCTTTATCTTTAAATGGATTTTTATTTTTCATTTTTTTTACAAAATTTAATTTTCAGATAATTAATTTTTATGTTGTTTTTTGGAATACTATCAACCTATACAATAACGCCTTAGAAGGTAAGTGACTAATAAATTAGGACCTTATATACATGAACCTTCCCCGTAGTTTTCAGTTAATCGTGCTCAGACAAACAGACAGACTTTGTTTTATTTGTTGTTTAATCTCCACTAAATCGTGGGTTGTAACTGACAGATCGATCCCCTAGTTCGCAGTACATACATATACATACACTCACGCCTTATATCCCTATCGGGGTATGCAGAACATCATGTGGTTCTACTTGACGCCACATTTGATATGCAAAATGAAAAAAACTATTACACTAGACATAGACATATACTTTATTGCACACCGTGACACAAAAACATTACAATAACAGACAAGGACAGAAAACAGAAATGTACAAAAAGGCGGCCTTATTGGTAAGGTAGCAATCTCTTCCAGGCAACCTTTGGGTAGGAAAATAATGAAAAAAAATATAAAGCAGAGCGGGTGGTGGCTAACAATAAAAAATGAAATAATAATAATAAAAAAAATATTTATATATTACATAAACTACAGCTCTAATATTTAAGTACATAATATAACAATATTACATATACTAATACATATAATACAATATTACTATGAAAGAAAGGAACATATGATAACAAAAAGGGTTCATTGGGTAGAGGAAACGGAGTAGTTTGTAAGGTAGAGAAGCATCAATTTAAACAATAAAAAAAATTGTCATCTACACCACTATAGAGATCAAATAAGGAGTGTTATTGCCTAGGATGGATTCGTAGGAGGCAGGCCTCATTTGTGTTGTGATGCAGGCCCTACGAGCACTCAACCCTATATAGAGACGTAATACATGCGAATTTGAAAGAAAACGATTTTGTCAACTAGGTGCGAAGTAATCCGAAGAGATTCCGAACACGATCGCTAGGGCGTGCGTTATATATCAGTGACTAGCCACTGACGAGTTGACAGGTTCGGGTCGCCTTGTATTACGTCTCTATACAGGGTTATTTTTTAATGAGTACACAAATTTTTTGTACGTAAACTTTATGAAAATTTAACAGACCCTTATTTTTTGTTTTATATCGTTTCATACAAAAATTTCAAGCTAGATCGTCTGAAGCATGAAAATAAATAAAAATAACTTCGTCCAATTGACTTGAAACTTGTTAATAGTACTCTTCAACACAATTGGTGACACCCGTGTTTCTGTGTTTTACAAAATTCATTCTCTAAGACGTTAAAAAGGGGTATCATAATCTGAAAATGTTGGAAAAAAATAATTTTTTACGTCTTATTTACGTTCTATCAACGTTACTGACACCGTAAGAAAAATTTGTGTACTGATTAAAAAATAACTCTGTATAGGGTTGAGTGCTCGTAGGGCAGGCCTTAGTCGCCTCTTACGACACCCACGGAAAGAGATGGGGTAGTGTTATTCTCAACCGATCACCACACGATTAAAAATGCTTTTCAAGTTTGGATACCAGTGTAATAATTACCTTTAGTCTCGGGTCGTCAGCTGTAAATATAGGTTGTGACCTACCGGCGGCCTTATTGCTTCACTACTAACAAATCCCATTAGGATTAGGAGAGTGGTATACCAAGAGCTTTCGCCCTCAAATTGGTTCATGTGGAAAACTATCTTATGTCACTTTCTCTAGACACGAGAATAGAATCCATGTTTTGGTTTCATTATACAATATGTGGTTGACGCAAAAATAAGATACATACCATGGGCGTAGCCAGGGGGGGGGGGGGGTTGAACCCCCACCCCCTAAATTTTCAAAATCATGATCATCTTCCTGCCCTTATCCCTCTACGAAACACCGTAAAGTAGTATCGGCAATATCTGTTGTGTTACCTCAAAATTTGTTTTCTTAAACCCCCCCAAAATAGAATTCTGGCTACGCCCGTGATACATACATAGATAAGCTAACGCCTTTGTCCCATTGGGGTAGGCAGAGACCACAGATTGCCACTTGCTACGAAGCGCTCGTAGCCCAGTGGCTCTCGCTGATCTCAGCCGATCAGTGAGGTTAAGCGACGTACACAGAGGCAGGGAACCTGATGGGTGACCAAAGTGGCAATTTACCACGAGCGATTCCGTGCTTCGGAGGGCACGTTAAACTGTCGGTCCCGGCTGTTGTCGATTGACTACAGTCGTTAAAACCAAGTCAGAGGCCATTGTGCGGTTTGAAAACTCTGACACCAGGGTTAGCCAAGTTCGCCACACACTTGACTATACCTACACGATAAGAAGAAGACTTGCTACGATCCAAACACACCGCTTACGCTTCCTCTACTTTCATAATTCGTTTCATACATGCTCTTCAGTTTCGGATCACCAATTTGGATCGCCCTGTATATTTCTTTCATCAATTTTTCTCAAACGGCTGAACTAGTTTTGATTAAATATAACTAAGAACCATTTCCATTACGTCAGCTTTCAAATAAAAAATAACGCATCGAAATCGGTCCGCTTGTTTAGGTACGATGTCGCAGACAGACGCAGATACACACGTCAAACTTATAACATCCCTCTTCTGTTAGGGGTGAAAAATAATCTAATTATAATCTAAAGTCTGTATTACAGAACGCGACTCAGACTCTGTACTTGAGTAGCAGGCGTCTGTTTCATTTTGATAGTCAGACAGACAATCAATACTCAAGTAAAGATCAAGACTTGAGTCCTCCTTCTATAATAAGATTAAAAAAATTCCATCAAAAACAAATCCTTAGTCTAAATTGTTTAAAGTAGCTCACCCATGTTTAATTTTCAATACTATGTTTTATATGTATAATTTAAATGTAACTTTTCATGTTGCAAATTGTTTTCCTGCGACTGTTTTATTTTTCTTTAAGGTATAATATTAGGTACTATGTTCTTGGTTTATTGTTACTTAAAATTTTTTGAATGCGGTTGTCACCTTTAATTGGGTTACCATTAAGCTTTCTTTGTAAATTTGTGCCATTTTAATTAAGAGTTGGTGTGTAACTTGTTGGTGATCTATTAAATAAATAAATAATAAATAAATAAGATTTAGCCTAGGGGTCTTAAGGGCTTTAGGGGATCGCTAGATCTTTTCAACTTCCAAAGGGGTTGCGAATTCAAAAAGACAGGTGTGAGGTATGTATGTATGCATGTGTGTATGTCAGTACCCTGTACCTCTTTAGCAGCCTGCGGGTCGGCGACGCATGAGAAGGTGATGTCTGCCTCCTCGACCACATCGCAAGGAGTCACCGCGATCGATGCGCCCACTTTCTCGAAGTCCTTGCACTGGAAAAAACAAAATTACATTTATTTTATTGTGTTCGAAGATTTTGTAGCTTAGAAGTACTTTGACATTTATACAAGGTGTTTCAAAAAAATAAAAAAAAGATTTAATTAGAATTTAGCTTATTGCGCAGCTCTATTACAAATATGACAAGTTGACAGTTTTTCTTAAAAATGTAAAGTGTTTTCTGCCGATTTACAAGTACATTAAAAATACAATCCAGAAGATTTAGCTGAAATATTGACTACAATTAAATGTGAAGTGCATCAAAATTAAGACTTGGCCCAAAGGTCTAGTAACCAGGCCACAAAAAAAAAAAAAAAAAATGTCATATTCATTATATGAAACTTTCATTTTGAAAGATGTCAAACCGTGCAACTGATTACTAGGGTTGCAACTATTTCACTTTTAAAATTAAATTTTGTAATTTCTTTTTTTGGGTTTTTTTGAAACACCTTGTAGACCGTGTCTGAAGTAGTGACAAACCGGTAATTTATTAATAAAAAATAATAAGAAAACAACATTTTGCATGAGGTAATTTAAGACAGTAAATGTATCCTCAGCATACGTCTCAAGGTAATTTTTGACATTTTTACATAAAAAATTTGTGTAAAAACCACACGTTTTTCTTGGGTCTTATATGTATGTATAAGTCTGGTTGGGCCTGGTGGTCTGGTCTGTACTGTACTACAGGCTAAGTGCCTATCACAGCCACCAGTCTCTCACCGATGTTAAAATATCCTGTAATCTAATAATTGCGAAGGCCTTATGTACTAATGGACGCAACTCAGGTTACCACACGCGTGCACTCTGTGCTGTTGTGATAAGAGCGGTTTTACAATGAAAATTGAGTAACCTGAGGCTCTTGCCTCTGTACCTGTATTTGTTTTGTGTGTCTCGAAGGACCAACGGCACATGGGAAACTTTAATATGGGTTTTAGGTATATTTCCCTCCGACAATTTATTTTATTTCATTTCTTCCTAAACACCTAAATATTCGTTTTTCAAATCTTTATTTTACAGCATCTATTCCCGTCGCGTGTTTGTTTACGCCGCGTGCGATACAAATCACGTACACCATGTGTTCAAAAAGCACGCGAAGGTTTAACTAAGTTCTAAAAATTAAACCGCACCACATACGCCATCTACATTGCTTACTACACAAACAAGTTTCTCGATCTTCCCGCTAGGTAGCGCCACACGTTTTCATTGCCATTGAATCGATAGAACGCCGCGCCGAGACGCGTCAACGACCGCGCAGCGCACCAGCCACGCGACGCCGCCATTTTGATAACGGCTTTTATTTTACTGCCATATTCATAGCCTCTACCGATCTTATTCACAGACAATAAGGTTGAAATTAGCTGTTTTTACGGTAGTTTGCTTCAGGATTAGTAAGTAAAGACCACAAAGCAATGGCAGCTGGGTCTGGTTATTCAGCCGGTTTCCAGTATTTATCGAAAGTGAGAATGCAAAGTATTGTTTGGTAGGTACATTTTTCGTACATTGAACACATTTTATCTACATAAGTACTAAAACATTTCAAATCCGCATTTCTATAATTTTATGAACGTAATTCGCACAAAAATCAGTCAAAAAGACTGCAATGATGATGATAAGCATGGTGCCTTTATCCAATTTGTTTCTGCGTTCCGATTGCATTGTTTTGCATGGGAAATTAGTTTCATTCCTGCAAAAAAGCTCTTTTTCAATCGGGTTAGATATCTCCCACAGCTGGATTATTTGCCTATGGATAAAACTAGGAAACCCAGATTTAAAAAAAGGATCTGATTGGATGCAGAAATTGATTTCTTTAAACTGAATCAATCTGAGTTGATAGGTAGGTACTTACACCAAAGATGTAAAGAAATAAATACGGTCCAGTAACAACATTTTCGGCTTGAATAGGTATAGAGATCATTATTAATTTTGTTTTGTTTTAATATCACATTTAGTTTAAAAGTAGTAACAGTTTGTTTGCATAGGGAACCAAGACGAGAGTAAAAAAATTAAAAGTCCATAAAAAATGTACATATTTTTTAAGATTTTTTTTGTCATTTTTTCCGTCGATGAAATTGTTTATAACCTACGCTAAAGTTAGTTGTTTATGAGACGCTAAAATAGTAGAATTCCACCACTGCTTTTATAAAGGCGAAAATATTAGTAAACATGTTGTTAAGCACAATTTATTTTAGATAACATCGAAGGAAAATCCCAAAAATAAACTTAACGAATTATAATTGCGTAAATGATGCCGCTAGGCAACGACCTTCAAGTGTCTGCTTACAAAAAGACAAATTCTAGCCAGTAAAATTGCCGACTTAAATATTATCGAAAATACGTACCTACTTATAGCTAATATGTGCGTAATTTGTTCAGCTATCAAAAGGAACGTGTTAAGGCGTCGTAAACGATCAAAGTGAGACAGCTGGAGTCAATGAAGGTCAAACAAATTGCTTGTTTAACATGTCGCGAATTGTTAGGTAGCCAGACGCTTGTTTTATTATTCATTATCATCACTAAGTGTGGGGCTATCTTGTTTGCAGTTGATATTGAGACGTTCTAAAACAGTACGCGGTTGGAAGTAGACAGGTATTGGAGAGTCGGGGTTGGGATTGGCCATAGTTACATTCTGTTCAGTTGTTTTTAAGTTACGAGGTCCTTACTAAATTGTCTATACCAGTGTTTTGCAAACTGTGGGTCGCGACCCCCAGGGGGGTCGTGAAGCCTTACTCGGGGGGTCGCAGGTAAAAGAAAAAGACAAAAATTTGTAAATCTTACACTAAACTAAGACAATGTGCCTGTATAGTGATGCCTCCCGCCGCCTTCTGCGTCTACCCCGCGGCAAACTCTTTTATAATGTGTTTTAAAATCTCCGAAGTAGTACATAGATTTAGCCTAAAAGGGCCTTAGGGACCTTAGGGGGTCGCCAGAACTTTATATGATCCAAAGGGGTCGCGAATTCAAAAAGATTGAAAAACACTGGTCTATACTCTCACGCCTATAATCCCTTTCGGGGTAGGCAGAACGTCATGTAGTTCGAGAACCACTTGCCGTCACATTGACAAATAATTCTGCAGGTTATTAGATGTTCCATCAGTGGTGGTAGGTTGTCAACCTTTCGCCTACGATTCAGAAAAACCCTCGCATTCCACGAACCGGCTTCTACAGTATGCCTAGGAAGAGTTGGCAGCTGGCACATTCTAAGTTGTTGCTTCACTCCCAGTCCGGCATTGAAATAAATTGTGATAAGATAAGGTAAAAGGAGAAAGGCCAGACTCCCAAGCTAATTCATAGCTGGGAATCCATTTGGTTGAAGAATTGTATTTCAGTTTAGAAACCAAAAGACAATAGTTTGCGATGAAGTTGAAGATAAGGTATGTAAAAAATATACTACTTAATGATCAAAAGAACAGAGCGTGAGATGCCTTTGATAATAAACATAAGTAAGTGCTTATAAAAGTAAATAAATAGCAACTCGCAAGTGGTGGAATTCAAAACATGATTGTTTCTAAGTATGGCAAATTAACATGTAAGAAAAGGACAAGACGATATGTAGTAACTAGACTAATTGATGAGATAATTGATGTAGAATAGAAGAGTAAAGATAACCCAGATCCTGTAAGTCTATAACTCAGATACACGGCATTTACCAATCGAATTATCATGTCTTGTATCAAATGGGCCTACAGAACCACGCTGAGGGTCCCCCCAAAATAAGTCGGCCTAGGAAGTCAGCGCGACGAACTCAACCACTTTGCCAAGAACTGGCTAACAATCTGCCAAGGAAGGGAGAGAGACCATTTTTCCTGTAGTGAGACACCACCACTGTGTGAGACACAGGAAAGTCAGTGACCGACAAAATGCAGAAAGCAGTCTTGCTCGATAATGCCAGGATAGTTCTTTTTTTTTTATTATAAGATGGGTTAACTCTTGACCTCAACCTTGACCTTAAGGTCAAAGATGAGGTCGACGATGGAGCGAGTTAACCCAGAAAATGCCTATAAAGGCACTGGTACTCCCACGCACCGACGGAACACAGCAAGCTGTCTGCGTCGGACTTCGGTAGGAGGGTGGTCGCGAACCAGACGGCCCTTTAGAGCCTACCACACCGCATGAGACCATAGGACGACACCTCAGATTCAGAAAAAAATGAAGTGTCGTTGCCTGGGATGGATTACTAGGAGGCAGGTCTCATTTGTGTTTCCTTAGTCGCCTCTTACGACACCCACGGAAAGAGATGGGGTGGTGTTATTCTCAACCGATCACCACACGGTTAAAACACACAGATTTCTTTTATAAAATCGCTCTAAAACCCTAGCCGATTGTTGCTATCTTCACCGGAGTTTTTCCTGCTGTTCCTTCTTTCAGAGGGAATGAGACAGTGTTAGTGTCCATAAAATATTTTAAATTAAAAGATGTCTCTCGAATGTAAATATTCTCCGCAAACCTTTAAGGGGGAAAGGTCAAATTTCCAATAGACTTAAATTCCAGCTGAGTTCATTTGAGTGATCCTTAAGAGTCCCAGAATAACTTATTTTTAGATCTGGGGGTACGGCAGTCAAGATAAAAAAATCCTTCTCTCGAAGCCTTTCGAAGAATATTTTACGCCCCCGTAACTTCGATGTAGATAAAGCTAGAAGTCTGACTTTCTAGTGAGATAATTTTCAAGTGATAGCCCAGTTGGTAATTAGCCAGACTTGTAATCGGAAGGTTGCGGGTTCTAATCCTGGTGCGGGCTTGTACCACTAAATTCGTCTCTTTCGGATTTATGTACGGATTTCTAATTATCACTTGCTCAACGGTGAAAGAACAGAAAATTCGTTTATTATGTCTTGTATCAACCCGCATTGGGCCAGCGAGGTGGACTATGGCCTGAATATGGCCCCACGGTGGGGACGAATATAGGCTGGTGAAAAAAAAATTTTTTCAAGATAAGTAAAATAAACGCCGTCGGTTTCAAACAATGAAACAGTTACACAAAAAAAAGTAGGTAAGTAATAATCTTCTTACTTTAAATTAACAAACGGTTTCTTGAAAATTTTTCGCCAAAGAATACATACGTAATTTTTAAAAAAAATTCGTCTGCTTATACTGAAGACAATATCAGCTGATCGCTTAAGTGATATGGCGAGGCGAAAAAGTTGTTCAGTTTCATGGGGAGAATCACCGCCAAAAAATTCGCTAAGTCTTTTAAAGTCGCCCAAGAAAACAAAATTCTTGAAAACCTACAATATCTAAGAAACATTATGTACGTGCTGCAGTATAGATTTACTCCAGCGTCCGGGGGTCAAGTTCACCGAGCCTCGGTTTCATTGTTTACGTCAGCGGAATGCAACGGATATCCGCTTCTATCAGCAGGGATGTATAAGTCATTAACTCATTACCTATGAAATTGCCATTTTTATCTCAAGTTTAATTTTGTTCTCAATTTATTTGAAGAATGGAATTCCCTGCCTGCGTCTGTATTTCCGAGCACGTCTAACCCGGTTCAGAATCTTTCAAGTTCGAGTGGATAGGCATTTTCTGGGTGAGCTCGCTTCATCCTCGACCGCATCTTCGCCCTTGTGCTAGATTGTGGTCAAGAGCAAACCCATTATTAATAAATAAATAAATAAACTGTTGCAAAAATTGATTTTTATTTAATTACTTGGCCATGTAACGAATTTTTTACTTTGGATTTGCTGAAAATTTTTGTTAAAGTACCTAACCTAGGCTCTATTAAATTAGCGAAAATTTTGTTAATCAGCCCATTACACTGAAAAACTTTCCCCGAGGAATTTACGTCGAAATATTTATAATAAAATCTCCATACTACTTGTGAGACCAGCTAAATAGCCTTATTATGCGAAAAGCGAATTTTTTAAAAGTTTCAGTTTTATAGGAAGAATTATTTTGCATTTTTAGGCTCTAACAACAAATACTAAAAAATTGAATAAAATAAATATTAAAGGGGGCTCCCATACAAAAATGGTGATTTTTTTGATCGTTTTTATACAAAGTCTGTCCGAGGCTGTATCTAATGAACCGTGATAGTTAAGAGTTGAAGTTTTCACAGATGATATATTTCTATTGCCACTATAACAAAAAATACTAAGAGATAGAATAAAATAAATAGTAATAAAATAAATATTTTGCCGTTTTTATAGATAATTTATAGAGTCCGACTTGCACTTGGCCGGTTTTTTCTTCAACGTTATAAGAAAACGCTAGTCTTAGCAAGTCTGCCAATCAGCCTCTTCGTCGATAAAGAACGCCTAAAGTGGGCTCAAACCTTGTCATTGACATACTTAAATGGCCTTTGTCTGCTTATAGACGTTAAGTATTAGATCTTGGTGTCAGAGATAATTTTGGGAGAGCTGAATCTTGCATGAATCAAATTTTATAATTTTTAAGCTGGAAAGGTAAAATGAAATGGCCTCACATTGAGAAAAAGGTGGGACTGCAAGACTACCAGAAAAAAAATTGTTGCCAAAACCATAACTTTATTAAAACCTACTGAAATTCTAGGAATGGCTACGTACAAATAGTTGAATTACAAAAAATAATGTAACTATTACAATTGTATCCCATAGACATTAAGATTTTTTGAATGGTTTTTACGAGATTTTTTTCTCCATGCATGAGCGGTATTCCCCAAAATAACTATTTTTGTAAATAGTAGATGATTGTTCTCGAATCATGGATATTCGTCTCTGTCTTTGTGTATGTTCTAAGAGATCCACAACACAATGGAAAACCTTAGTGTGGGCCTTTGAGTGTTTTAGTGAAATAACATTTAAAAAATACCTAAAATTTAGTTATTTTCAATTTAAGTTTTGTCAAGCTTTTATCACAACATTGGACTATTGTTACCACAGAATGATGCCTCAGCGTTCTTGAAAATAGTGTAAGAAAGGTCACTGTAAAAACTAGGTGTGACAATGATATTTTTTAAAATTTACCTACATAAGTGCGAATATGTGTATGTACATATGTTAAACATTTCCGCGGTAAGTAGCTAAAGAGGTCAACTCGATAAACGTATGTTTGAACAGATGCTAGTATTTAAATACCAGTGACGATGAATTCATATTCAAGGAAAGGTCGGTTGTCAATTGCATTGCATATTATCGAAATCCTAATTTCGCAATAGGAAGTCGTTCCGGACATATTCTATCTATATTACACACACGTCAGCAAAATTAGGTTAACATGTTGACCATGACGATACCCTTATCTCGGCTTTTGTAGTGCAAATGGGCCTTTACTGTCTGTACATCCCCAAATCCTAGAAAACGTAGGTCCATGAATTATGATTTTTTTTGCAAGTTATCTTGGCGAATAATTGAGCAAATATTTATGTTTCAAAAGTTACTTTCCTTTAAGGTCGGCAACAGTGCTTAATATAAGTCGAAAATGCTCAGCAATTTTTTTTTTACACTTAAAAGGCCTAAGGTTGGTTCTTTCGTGGGTGGAACATACACAACATGCAAACACCCACCATGACCCGAGGACAAACATCTGCTTTTACACAAATATTGGCCCCGACCGGGAATGGAGCCCAGGACTCGTCGATCGAGAGACAGCGAGCGTCGCTACCACTCCATCGAACCGGCCGTCAAGTGTAATCACTGGCTGGTTAAAAAATCACACTACTTTCTATTAAACAGTTAAGTGCAGGCAAGTGGTTTAAAGCTCTTGGTTGCCTTGTCCAGGAGGAATTTAACAAAAGAGTGGTGAGAATTGGAATTACCAGCTTTTGCATTACACAAGCAGTCGTGGTAACCTTTAATCAAAAGATATAAAGTTGAATTTTGCTCGTTTCGCAGGCACTCGTAAATCGCATTAACTTTAACGGTGTGTTTTAATTTGGACCGTGTTTATAGCATGTACCAGCAAGAAAGTTAAAGGTTTTTTTAACTACCGAAAGCGGAGTGACGCAGGCACAAAATCACGAAGGTGGCGAATTCGTATCGGAGTAAATTAAATCATAGAATTTATTGATTTTTATTAAAATAATGCTCTGTAGATTATTCGAATGAACTTATTTAACCCGTACCCCAAAATATTTTTTCTTAATTTATTGATTGAATATATATTTTTTAATACCCCCAAAACGTCATTCCGGGAACGCGTCCCCAAGTCGTTATCTGCTGACAACAACATTTAACATACATATTTAAAAAAAATTTAATGACTTACAAGTACTTTTTATTATAGTTAGCATTATAGAAATGATATTTATAAGTTTCTTAGTAAATACAAAAATATTTTTTTCAAAAATTTAATTCAAAGTATGGCGGACAATTTGTGCGTCATTCCGGGAACCCATACATTTTTTTAAGATAACATTTTTCAGCAAAATGCAAGAAACAACGCTACTTAATAATTATTTAAAGCACCTGAGTGCAAATAGATGCCTGGTGTGTTTTTTTATTAAAATGTGAGAATTCGAAGAAGTAAACATGTTTTTGTATGAAATTTTTGGGCCGTACCTCAATTCAGCGTCATTCCGGGAACGCCAATAATTAAAAAAAAAAAAAGTTACCTTAAACACAATATTTCTTAGAGATTATTGAAATCTCTTTTTACATTAGCGTTGAAAAAACCTGATTTTGTGACTATAATTGATTTTTTACGCAATTTTATATAGAAACGTCATGTTCGGGAACATTCCCGGAATGACGAGTTCCCGGACATGACGGCTTCCGATGAAAAAAACATGTTTTATTAAAAAAAAATCTAATCAATTACTTAAAAAACTGATGTAAGTAATTGGTACTAAATTACTTTAATAATTATGTATTAAAATTGAATAAATTTAATAATTTACGTTTGGCACGAATGTATTAATTTAATAATTTAATTCGTATAATTTGTCTCATGAAACATTATAGTTGGACTTTTTACGAGGTATAACAGATATTTAAAGAATTTCTCATGTAGAGATTTTGAAAAATTTCAAAATTTCATGCATTATCGTAATTTCGGCGAGTATGAGCTCCTAAGCATTCTTCTTATCGTGTAGGTGTAGTCAAGTATGTGGCGAACTTGGCTAACCCTCTGGTGTCAGAATTTTTCAACCACACAATGACCTCTGACTTGGGTTTAGCGACTGTAGTCAATCGACAGACCGACAGGGAGCGATAAATTGATAAATTGCCACTTTGATCACCCATCACGTTCCCTGTCTCTGTATACGTTGCTTAACCTCACTGCTCGCTTGAGACTAGCGAGCGCCACTTTGCTTCGAGCGCTTCAAGTATAAGCATTCTAAACGTGTAAGAAACTAAAGCCCCACTTAATCATGCTTATGAATAAAACATGCAAAAAGCTGTTTTCTTCGCTACCGTCTGTAGCTAATGAAACTGAATAATTTAAATAAGCAGGCTGTTGTTAGGTTCAAGTACAAACAGCAGCATGTCAGGTTATCTATTTGCACTACGAAAGCCGCCGCTATTGCGAGCGAGATAAGGGCGACGCGATGTCAAGGCCAACATGTATAGCCTGATGTACTTTCGTGTGTACATAATAACAGTGGCTGTGAAAAATCTGTTTCGTTTAAGAAAGCCTTTCCCGAGTAATTTCACTTCTTTTTCCTGGAATACTTTTAGATAAATCTTTAGCTTATAGTATGTTGGCATACATTATGCTCATATAACCCAGAAGATGTTACTAGGGCGTAACTAGGGCGTAACATAGGGCGGAAGGTAGCGGACAGCGGTTGGAGGAGGAGAGCCGAAGACCGAGCTCAGTGGCGTGCCATAGAAGAGGCCTATGTCCAACAGTGGACTGACACAGGCTGAAGATGATAATAAATAAATAAATAAAATAAACGCTACACACTCAAAGGCCCACACTAAGGTTTTCCCTTGTGCCGTGGGTCCCTTGGAACACACAAAGACAAACACCCATGACCCGAGAACAAACATCTGCTTTTTACACAAATGTTTGCCCCGACTGGGGATCGAACCCAGGACCCTCGATCAAGAGGCAGCGTCACTACCACTCGACCAAACCGGCCGTCCAAACCGGCCGTAATGAAAGCCAGAAGATATTACATTCGGAAATTACCAAGGATCATCACATATGGAGTGCAATGGACACACATTGGAGAACTGTAGCCAGCCTATGCTGTGTCTCCTCCATTGCACTCGACATTCCGTAGTCTTAAACCTTGTGCATCGAGTTATTTTCGGCAGCTTTAGCTAAATCGAATCAGGCCACCCACGATTCCACATCCAGTGTACGACCTCATCTGTTCTATGCAACCCAAATTGCAACAAGGATTCTCGCACTGAATTATTTAGCTTAAGGTACACTTTTCTTCATCTTCCATAGGAATGTAACTCTTTTCCTGAGTGTATTTCAGAGCTCATATAAGCCGTCTCTTTAAAGTGCGAGTGAATAAACTTCTTCTGAGTGAGGTCGCTACATCCTTAACTACATTTTCGCCAGTTTGTAACCGTGTGGTGATCGGTTGAGAATAACACGACCCCATCTCTTTCCGTGGGTGTCGTAAGAGGCGACTAAGGAAACACAAATGAGACCTGCCTCCTAGTAATCCATCCCAAACAACGACACTTCATTTTTAGGGTTCCGTAGTAATCTACGAACCCTTATAGTTTCGCCATGTCCGTCTGTCCGCGGGTTTTCTATTTTCTGAATCTGAGGTGTCGTCCTATGGTCTCATGCGGTGTGGTAGGCTCTGTGAAGGGCCGTCTGGTTCGCAACCACCCTCCTACCGAAGTTCAACGCCAAACAGCTTGCTGTGTTCCGTCGGTGCGTGGGAGTACCAGTGCCTTTATAGGCATTTTCTGGGTTAACTCGCTCCATCGTTGACCTCATTTTTGACCTTATGGTCAAGATTGAGGTCAAGAGTTAACCCATCTTATAATTAAAAAAAAAGTTGGCTAGATTGTAATCAAAAGCGAACCCAAAACCTTCAAGAAATTTTTGCCCGATCACCCCCGTATTTTTGCCAGGTCACCTTGTAGGAGGTATTCCCACGCTGCGCCCTCTAGAAGGTCCTCCTACGCTCTAACTAAGGTCTATTTTATTTATATCTGGTCTATTTTATTATAAGGTCTATTTTATTTATAAGGTCTATTTTATTTATGTGAAGGAAAAATAAAAAATAAATGATTTTTCCTTCACAGTTAAGCGTCACATCACGTAAAATTGCAATTGTAACTCAAACAAAACGCTGTGATTGAGTGTTATTACATGATAGAATGAACTGAATAGAAAAATGTAGGCATTTATGCTGGATAGATATGGAATGAATCCTAAACAAGCAGGGATCAACCTTGAGATCCTGACGCTTTACTAAAAGGATCCTTGAGAAGTTATAATAGAAAATGGCGAGGCGACAGGCGCTTGATGAATGGCTGACATTCTGGAGGCGGCGATAGCGACCGCCTACGTGAGTCAACACAGCACTATGTGATATCATAAGTGATATGTTTATTATACTTATGTAAATACGTACACGCGTAGAATACACAGACAGTATACAAGGAAATCCTACTTCCTACTCCTACGTACTAATATACACTAATATTATAAAGAGGAAAGATTTGATTGTTTGTTTGTTTTTTTGTTTGCATTGAATTGGCTCCGAAACTACTGGACCGATTTCAAAAATACTTTCACCATTAGCACCCATTAAAATGCTACATTATCCATGAGTAACATAGGCTACATAATTTTCCCGAATTCCCACGGGAACGAAGTCCCGGGCAGAATGCTATAATCATTTAATAGTAGCTTTCCGCCCGGGTTTTCATTCCGTGTGAATTTCGGACAATTATGTAGCCTATGTCACCCGCTACTAAGGGAGCTAACTATTAGTGAAAATAATTTCACGTCATAGATGTTAATGTATTTATCGAAATAAATAAAATCAAAAAATCAGCCTAATAATAACAACACAAAAACTACAGAAAATAATTGAAATGAAAACAGAAGTCATTTCATTTTGGCCAATCAAAATGTAATCAGTAAATGAACAACTTTACCCAATAACCACCGACATTTATTGCGTAAATCGATTTTGATAAAATAAAGCTAAGAACAATCTCGATCGCGTCAGCTTTCAAACAAAATAACGGCATTGAAATCGGTCCATTTGTTTAGGATTTACGATGCCACAGACAGATACACACATACACACCTCAAACTTATAACACCGCTCTCTTTTTTCTCGGGGGTTAAAAAAAAAGTGCGAGACCCTGTCTGTGACCCACCCGCACGCACTAAGGCTAAGGGTTTCATATTACAAAGGGGAACTGAGGTTTTTGCTGTATTGTGAGCGAAACGCTAACAAGCTTTCCCCACCCCATCTCTTTCCGTGGGTGTCGTAAGAGGCGACTAAGGAAACACAAATGAGACCTGCCTCCTAGTAATCCATCCCAGGCAACGACACTTCATTTTTTTCTGAATCTGAGGTGTCGTCCTATGGTCTCATGCGGTGTGGTAGGCTTTGTAAAGGGCCGTCCGGTTCGCGACCACCCTCCTATCGAAGTCCGACGCCAAACAGCTTGCTGTGTTCCGTCGGTGATGGGAGTACCAGTGCCTTTATAGGCATTTTCTGGGTTAACTCGCTCCATCGTGGACCTCATCTTTGACCTTATGGTCAAGATTGAGGTCAAGAGTTAACCCATCTTATAATTAAAAAAAAATTAAAAAACTTGTAAATAGCCGGTCTTGATTGAGATGCTCTGCAAACTCTGGTAGGGAATACTGTGACTGTGAATATTTGTCTTCAAGAGTCTTTCCTACTGGACACTGGGCATGTGCCCCGCGATCAAGGGGTTAAAGACGGTCCTGTGTGTTTTTTGATTACGATTGGACCATAATCCAAGATTTGGTAGGTTAAGTCACTATAAATGGGACTACCATCCAGCCTGCGTGACCCCGCTAACAGGCGTTACTCAATTCAATTATGGTTTATACATTCAGTCTCTGAGCGTATATTTGAATCTATTTTTGTAGAACAATGTTATTGTTATCTTTAACAACAGGCCAGTCCGATATGAAACGGGAAATGGGTTTCGGCCATTGTTTTTTCAATTTATTCTGCGCACTGTTGATCCAAATTCAATAGCTCGCTTTCAATGGCGCACAAACTTCGCACAAAGCGAAAATTAAATCGCTTATTATAAAATTAAAAACATGACATGTAATTAATTAATCAATTTCTATTGTAATATTTGATGGGATATTGACATAAGTAATTAATTTTTGACATGCGTAAATTGTTTTGACATCCTGTATTTGATTTATTTTGCTTTGACTAATTTTAGTGTTCAATTGTGCTATAATTAATATGTTTTAATTTATTTTGTAATATTTGCATGCTGAATATTTATCGGCTAAGCATGTTGGCCTCAGTTTATATGAATTGTAACATCTTTATACCATGTTTATTGCAAATAAATAACTATGAACTATCTTTCTAGCCTCTAAAATAAAAATAACTTTTAAAGAAAAATTGTATTACCCATAAGTGACGTTCAATTCATAAACTAAACCAATTTTGATCAAATATAACTAAGAATACGTCAGCTTCCAAACAAAAAACTGCATCGACATCAGTCCATTCGTTTCAATCAATCAATCAATTTATTTGCTTAAAAACATAGTCATTAATCAGGTCTTACAATAATAATACAGTATCTAATGTTTTACCACCATAGGCATGCAAAATTTAATGAAGTACACAAATTAACACAAATAAAAAAGGAAAACAAAATTAAATTGATAAATAAAAAAGTAAATAATTTTTAAAATTGGTCACAAGAAAAATGTCAAAATGAAAAATGTCAAACAAAAAAATGCAAAATTAATAATTTATAAAATAAGAATAATAATTATAAATTGAAAATATATTAGGAGCTATGATGCCACAGATACACACGTCAAACTTATAACACCCCTCCTCTTTTGTGTAAGGGTTAAAAAGGCGCTGTTTATACCCAAGCTACGTGGCGCGGCGTTGCAGCGATCAAAGCAATTTTTTTGCCGAAAATAGAAGCACGAAGAGACTTCCACCACCTGAAGATGGAGCGACGGACGAAAAAAAACTTTGCTCCATAGCTATTAAGATTCATTTTACGTTGCTTTGACCGCCGCGCCACGTCGCTTATGTATAAACAGTTACGTAACTAAAACGGAACTTGTTTTACATAACAGACTGCAAATGGAACGACATTTCGCATTAAAGCCTACACGTTACTGTACGGTTTAGTACATAATATATGTTTATTTATTACTAGCTTCCCGCGCGGGACTTCGTTCCCGTGGGAATTCGGGAAAATCATGTACCCTATGTCCATCCCGGATATTGTAGGATTCTAATAGTGAAAGATTTTTTCAAATCGGTCCAGTAGTTTCGGAGCCTATTCGATGCAAACAAACAAACAAACAAACAAACAAACAATCAAATCTTTCTTCTTTATAATATGTATAGATATAGATATAGATATAGATTTATTTATTTTATTTATCAAGATTGAAGTATTTAGTGATTGAAGTTATCAAGTTGAAGTTAAGTTATTTGAATGTTGATGTTGGTAAGAGCACAGGAGAAAGTCGATCACAATCGTAATTAGTTTATTGTTATGGCGACCTCCCAAGTTAAAAATGCATTCTGTCTTTATTTTGTAAGAATAGAAAAATGCTGCGTTCGGCTAAGTGTAAATGTGGGGCACGGACTAAAGTCTGCACCAACTATATGTACATATACTATACATATCATATAGTTGGTGCAGACTTTAGTCCGTGCCAGACTGCCTTCTAATCACTGGTTTAAAGACTGGGGTTGGGAGGGGACTTCATAATTTGTCTCCTTAATAAATCTTGTGTAAATCGTTTCCATATGAATAAGGAAAAAATAACATTACTATTTAATTGATTAATACTTTTAAACACGTTTCGTTAAGAGGAAAGATCGACATTGCTAAGTTCTACACCGAATTTAAAATAACCCAATATTCTAATTTACTTTCAATTCACTTTTTTTACAAGTTATTCTATTCTACTTCCACGCTGGACGGGAGTGAAAGAATAACTTAGAATGTGCCAGCTACCTACTCTTCTCAGGTATACAGTAAAAGTATGTGAGTGGAATACGAGGGTTTTGCTGTATAATGGGCGAAACGCTGACCACCTCTCACCATTATACAGCTTATTCCATGATAACCCTCACAATTTGTGTCAAACGTCGCATTAAGAAGTTCGCTAGAACCACTGATACTCTGCCTACCCCGTTAGGGATTATAGGCGTGAGCGTATCTATGTATGTATGTGTGTTTTATTCTAATGAAATGACACATGAAATCTACACTAATATTATAAAGAGGAAAGATTTGTACCTATTTTTGTATGTTTGTATGTTTGTAATGAATAGGCTCCGAAACTACTGGACCGATTTCAAAAATTCTTTCACCATTAAGATGCTACATTATCCCTGAGTAACATAGGCTACATAATTTTCCTGAGTTCCCACGGGAACGAAGTCCCGAGCGGGATGCTAGTAATTTATAAAATTTCTCGCACTATGAGCGCCTGACGCTCTGCCTATCCCAACAGACGCAATTGTTTGTTGGGTGACTTTGAATTAGTAAGCGAAAATTAATAACGTGAATCATTCCATGAAACTGAACAACTTTCTCCAAGGAACATAGGTCGAAAATGAAAAAATATTTTTTTTCTAAATGACTACACCGTTTTAAACCGTGTGGTGATCGGTTGAGATTAACACCACCCCGTCTCTTTCCGTGGGTGTCGTAAGAGGCGACTAAGGAAACACAAATGAGACCTGCCTCCTAGTAATCCATCCCAGGCAACGACATTTCATTTTTTTCTTCGTTCGAAAGAGTATACTTGAGGTGGTCCCATATAAATTTTATCGAAAATGATTTAGCGGTTTTAAAAGAATCAAAAAAAAAATACTACAAACCAGAACATCATCTAAATAAATGAGTGACATTTTCGTTTTTGGTTATCTGCTAATAGGCATTGTAGTCTGCAAAAAATACTAGTTATCTACTTTGTGCGAACTGTTGTTGGGATTGAAGTCGGTGACTCATACGTTTTTTTAACGTGGAAAATTATGTATTCTATTTTGGTGTCTGTTTTATATGGTGAATAAATTACTTTTTCTTTCTTTCTAAAGTTTCGCTAATTCAAAGTCACAAGTCAACCCCATATTACTGTACTGTCTGTCTGTCGCGTTCGTTCGCTGTTTTTAGGGTTCCGTAGTAATCTACGAACCCTTATAGTTTCGCCATGTCCGTCTGTCCGTCTGTCCGCGGGTTTCCTAAGAAACCCTTGGTACTACAGAGCTGAAACTTGGCATGATTATACATATGAATCACGCCGACAGAACTGTAGAGTAAAATCTTAGAAAAAAAAATTTTTTCGGGTGTCTCCCATAGACGTGAAAGGGCGATGAATTTTTTTTTTCTCGCCAATATTTTTGAATGGAGTGTCATAGGACAGCATATTAAAAGATAGAAGGGGTTTACTAAGAACGTTTTTCGATTCAGCACTCCGTTTGCGAAATATAAATTTTTAAAGTGAAAATTTTTGTCAAACACAAGTGTCCCCCCCCTCTACCTGCTAAACGGTTGTTTCTAAAAATGTGAAAAAATTCACGTTGGTAGAATATATAACGAAATTAAAAGGAAAACTATCACACATAACTTGGTCCTTCAAGTTTGCGAGTAATAGTCGACCAAGTGCCAAACACTGTTGGGATTAATAAGAATATATTTACTAATATAAGATCCTTGGTACTACAGAGCTGAAATTTGGCATGGCCATAGATATTGATTGCGCCGACAGATCTAAAATATAAAATTTTAGAAAAAACATTTTTTCGGGTGTTTCCCATACACGTGAAAGGGCGATGGATTTTTTTTTCTCGTCGATACCATCGAATTGAATGTCATAGGATAGATTTTTAAAATATAGAAGGGGTTTACTAAGAACGTTTTTCGATTCAGCACTCCGTTTGAGAAAAAAAAATAACAATTTTTTTGTTAAAAACAAGTGTCCCCCCCCTCTACCAGCTAAACGGTTGTTTCTAAAAATGTTACAAAATTCACGGTTATAGAATATACAACGAAATTAAAAGAAAAACTATCACACATAAGTTGGCCCTTCAAGTTTGCGAGTAATAGTCGACCAAACGTTTTTGGGATTAATAAGAATATGTTTACAAGGTTCCACGCTAAAAGTGAGGGGAGGTCGAAAGCCAAACTGTAACATATTGACATTTTAGGTGTCGTTAAATAGTTTTTTGGGGGTGTTAATTACGAAAATTACATCAAAATTATTTTAACAGCAGGTTGATATTATTTCTAACAGTAATATTGCCGTAAAAAAAAGTAAAAAAAAATTCGCGCTCGCTTCGCTCGCGAATTTTATACTTACATTAGATTGTATTTAAACCAAAACTTAAATGATTTTCGACATTACAAACTCTTTAATAATACATTTGTTTTTAGGGTTCCGTAGTAATCTACGAACCCTTATAATTTCGCCATGTCCCTCTGTCCGCAGGTTTCCTAAGAAACCCTTGGTAGCACAGAGCTGAAATTTGGCAAGGTCATACATATAAATTACGCCGACAGAACTGTAGTTTTTTTTTCGGGTGTCTCCCATAGATGTGAAAGGGTGATGAATTTTTTTTTTCGCCAATATCATAAAATGGGGTGTCATAGGACAGCTTTTTAAAAGACAGAAGGAGGTTTCTAACAACGTTTTTCGATTCAGCACTCCGTTTGCGAAACATAAATTTTTAAAGTAAAAATTTTTGTCAAACTCAAGTGGCCCCCTCTCTACCAGCTAAACGGTTGTTTCTAAAAATGTAAAACAATTCACGGTGGTAGTATCTACAACGAAATTAAAAGAAAAACTATCACACATAAGATGGCCCTTCAAGTTTGCGAGTAATAGTCGACCAAGTGCCAAACTTAGTTGGGATTAATAAGAATATATTTACTAATATTAGATCCTTGGTAGTACAGAGCTAAAATCTGGCATGGTCATACATTGATTGCGGTGTCAAATCTAAAAAATAAAATGGTGGAAAAAATTTTTTTCGTGTGTTTCCCATTAACGTGAATGGGCGATGGTTTTTTTTCTAGCCGATACCATCGAGTGCAATATCATAGGATAGCTTTTTAAAAGATAGAAGGGGTTTACTACAAACGTTTTTCGATTCAGCAATCCGTTTAGGAAACATTAATTTTTATAACGAAAAAAAATGTGGAATAATTCACGAGGCTATAGCATTTACGACGAAGTGTACCCTAATCCAAAATGGTTGACATACAAGGTTCCACGCTAAAAGTGAGGCGAGCCGAAAGCCAAGCTGTAACATATTGACATTTCAGGTGTTATTTAATAGGTTTTTGTGGGTGCTAATTGCGAAAACGACATTAAAAATATACACCTGCTTAGCTTGATATTATTATATTATTCCTTACCATAAAATTGTCGCAAAAAAAAAAAATTCGCGCTCGCTTCGCTCCCGCATGAAACACTTCCATTCTGTTGTATTTAGGCCAAACTTTTTAATACATTTGTTTTTGATACTAAGTATAATATTTGGGGATTTTAACATCAACTATGACAATATGCTTGTAGAATTAAGAAGCCAGCTGCATATTTGAACCATGCTGCTACGGAACCCTACAATGCGCGTGGCCCGACACGCTCTTGGCCGGTTTTTATAAAGCGAGCCAACTCGACCGTAACTATCTGCATTTGACAGCACGATGCAGGTGGCAGTTATTCCAACTGTTTTTTTTTATTAGTTTTGCCTTTATAAGTAACTGTTGCTAGTAAACGCATGCAGGTGATGGCAGTATGACAATTACTCTTTCACTGTTGTTCATATAAACAAGGATAGCACGACATTTAATTACTTTTTAACTTTAATTGACGTCTCTGAGTACGGCAGTTAGACTTAAAATTGTGTTAGTAAAAATAGTCTAACTGTCAATTAAAGTTAAGTACTGTTCTACTATGATGTTGTCTCTTTCACTGTTGTTCATATAAACAAGGATAGCACGACATTTAATTACTTTTTAACTTTAATTGACGTCTCTGAGTACGGCAGTTAGACTTAAAATTGTGTTAGTAAAAATAGTCTAACTGTCAATTAAAGTTAAGTACGGTTATACTCTGATGTTGTCTCTTTCACTGTTGTTCATATAAACAAGGATAGCACGACATTTAATTACTTTTTAACTTTAATTGACGTCTCTGAGTACGGCAGTTAGACTTAAAATTGTGTTAGTAAAAATAGTCTAACTGTCAATTAAAGTTAAGTACTGTTCTACTATGATGTTGTCTCTTTCACTGTTGTTCATATAAACAAGGATAGCACGACATTTAATTACTTTTTAACTTTAATTGACGTCTCTGAGTACGGCAGTTAGACTTAAAATTGTGTTAGTAAAAATAGTCTAACTGTCAATTAAAGTTAAGTACTGTTATACTCTGATGTTGTCTCTTTCACTGTTGTTCATATAAACAAGGATAGCACGACATTTAATTACTTTTTAACTTTAATTGACGTCTCTGAGTACGGCAGTTAGACTTAAAATTGTGTTAGTAAAAATAGTCTAACTGTCAATTAAAGTTAAGTACTGTTATACTCTGATGTTGTCTCTTTCACTGTTGTTCATATAAACAAGGATAGCACGACATTTAATTACTTTTTAACTTTAATTGACGTCTCTGAGTACGGCAGTTAGACTTAAAATTGTGTTAGTAAAAATAGTCTAACTGTCAATTAAAGTTAAGTACTGTTATACTCTGATGTTGTCTCTTTCGCTGTTGTTCATATAAACAAGGATAGCACGACATTTAATTACTTTTTAACTTTAATTGACGTCTCTGAGTACGGCAGTTAGACTTAAAATTGTGTTAGTAAAAATAGTCTAACTGTCAATTAAAGTTAAGTACTGTTGTACTCTGACGTTGTCTCTTTCACTGTTGTTCATATAAACAAGGATAGCACGACATTTAATTACTTTTTAACTTTAATTGACTTCTCTGAGTACGGCAGTTAGACTTAAAATTGTGTTAGTAAAAATAGTCTAACTGTCAATTAAAGTTAAGTACTGTTATACTCTGATGTTGTCTCTTTCACTGTTGTTCATATAAACAAGGATAGCACGACATTTAATTACTTTTTAACTTTAATTGACTTCTCTGAGTACGGCAGTTAGACTTAAAATTGTGTTAGTAAAAATAGTCTAACTGTCAATTAAAGTTAAGTACTGTTATACTCTGATGTTGTCTCTTTCACTGTTGTTCATATAAACAAGGATAGCACGACATTTAATTACTTTTTAACTTTAATTGACTTCTCTGAGTACGGCAGTTAGACTTAAAATTGTGTTAGTAAAAATAGTCTAACTGTCAATTAAAGTTAAGTACTGTTATACTCTGATGTTGTCTCTTTCACTGTTGTTCATATAAACAAGGATAGCACGACATTTAATTACTTTTTAACTTTAATTGACTTCTCTGAGTACGGCAGTTAGACTTAAAATTGTGTTAGTAAAAATAGTCTAACTGTCAATTAAAGTTAAGTACTGTTATACTCTGATGTTGTCTCTTTCACTGTTGTTCATATAAACAAGGATAGCACGACATTTAATTACTTTTTAACTTTAATTGACTTCTCTGAGTACGGCAGTTAGACTTAAAATTGTGTTAGTAAAAATAGTCTAACTGTCAATTAAAGTTAAGTACTGTTATACTCTGATGTTGTCTCTTTCACTGTTGTTCATATAAACAAGGATAGCACGACATTTAATTACTTTTTAACTTTAATTGACTTCTCTGAGTACGGCAGTTAGACTATTTTTACTAACAAATGAGCCTGTGGTGCTTGAATAAAGGCATTTATTATTATTTAATTATTTTTCAAATTGTCGGACTTTTTTATAATATTTGGTCGGTTTGGTCGAGTGGTAGTGACGCTGCCTCTTGATCGGCGGGTCCTGGGTTCGATCCCCAGTCGGGGTAAACATTTGTGTAAATAGCAAATGTTTGTTCTCGGGTCATGGGTGTTTGTGTTTGTCTTTATGTGTGTTCCGAGGGACCCACGACACAAGGGAAACCTTAGTGTGGGCCTTTGAGTGTGTAGCGTTTATTTATTTATTTATTAATGCAACCAAACCTAACTTATCCTTATTTTTATGCAGTCGGCCCTTAAAGTTTCGTAAATTTATAATTTTACTAGCTTTCCGCCCGCGGCTCTGCCCGCGTGGACTACAGGCTATATCGTGCCCAACCGTGGGATAAAACGTAGCCTATGTCCTTTCCCAGTCTCTGTACCAAATTTCATCAAAATCGGTTAAGTAGTTTAGGCGTGAAAGACGGACATACAGACAGACCGACAGTCAAAGTTACTTTCGCATTTATAATATTAGTAAGGATTAGTATGGATTGGGCAGATTGTAATATCGCGAGAGATTATAATTTTACCAGTGAAATTGTATCACGGTTTTTACAGTTTTCCGGTGTAAAAGGCAATGTAGTTACCAGTAAATAGCTTTATTGTCTTAAAAAGGTGTTTCTTCTTAATTTCTTGAACCTGACAACTGGAAAGAGGTGGCCCGAAATAATAAACATAATAAACGCTACACACTCAAAGGCCCACACTAAGGTTTTTCCTTGTGTCGTGGGTCCCTTGGAAAACACATAAAGACAAACACAAACACCCATGACCCGAGCACAAACATCTGCTTTTTACATGTTTGCCCCGACTGGGGATCGAACCCAGGACCCGCCGATCAAAAGGCAGCGTCACTACCACTCGACCAAACCGGCCGTCAATAACATTGTAAATATAGAACAACATTGTAAATATTATTTAAGAAACTCTTGCCAGTTACTGTACTATGAACAAAAACAATTATACCTGTCGAACGGGACATGACATCAAGTACCTGTAAAATGTGCACTACCTATCGAACTTTACCTGTTGAAAGGGTCCCGAGGACCCGGCAAAAGAAAGGGGACGTCTTTGTTCACTAATTTCATCGTGTCCTACAATCCCCCAATCCGCATTGGACTAGCGTAGTGGACCTAAAAATGTGGATTAAAATGCAATTGGAACGCGGCCGTTTCACAACTTTTTGACAAAAAATTGTATGTCCCGATACCATTTTTTCTAAAAATGTGGATTAAAATGGTAAATCGCGATAACATTTTTGTCACAAGCCGCAGCCGCAATTCAATTGCGTTTCAATCCATATTTTTAACCGACTTCAAAAAAAAAGAAGGAGGTTCTCAATTCGGGTGAATTTTTTTAAAATGTTTGTTACCTCAAAACTCCGTCAATTTGTAAACCGATTTCAAAAAAAAATTTAGTGACCGTTTAGTGACCGGTAGAGTATATTACCACCACACATCTTTCCGGCCGTCTGGTAATCGGTTGATAATATCACCCCATATCTTTCATGCCATCTGGTGATCGGTTTGAGAATTGTAATACCCCGTATCTTTCTTGCCATCTTGCGACTGGTTATGAATATTACCACCTCATATCTTTCACGGAAAGAATTGGTGAAAGTAATTGATCACTATATCGCTCTTTAATCTCGAGTGATTTATAATAAATCTACGAGGGAGTTATATGAATGACTAGCATCCCGCTCGGGACTTCGATCCCGTGGGAATTCGTGAAAATTATGTAGCCTATGTTACTCAGGGATAATGTAGCATCCTATTAATGGTAAAATAATTTTTCAAATCTATCCAGTAGTTTCGGAGCCTATTCGTTACATACAAAAATACAAAATAAACTACCGAAATAAGTAATGCAAATGGCTCTTTCAAAACCTGGCTCCTTCATGCCACTTCTCCCCAGTATGGGTTGATAGGACTTCACTACGCTAGACGAATACCGAGAGCAAATGGTTTCTAAACACGAATTTATTGATCCATATCTCTACCTTCATTTAATTTCGCGAGACTACGTCATTCATTGACGCGGGTGTGTAGTGTGTACGTAGGTACACTTAAGAACAATAAGAACCTCATATTTGACATTCAGAATGCGACTTAAAATGTATAGGCGTAAGAACGTTACACAATCCAAAGTGTCAAGGTTATTGTGTTTTTGAGTGTGTGACGCACGATTAATGGATCGAAAAACTGGCAGCTTGCTCTCAGGTCCGATTCACAGAACGCGACTCAGACTCTGATCTATACTTAAGTAGCAGTTGTCTTTGTAGTTTTGATAGTGAGAGAAAGAAACAAACAATGAATACTTAAGAATAGATGAAGACTTGAGTATTCTGCCTTCTTCTTGAGTCTTTTGACGGCCGGTTTGGTCGAGTGGTAGTGACGCTGCCTCTCGATCGGCGGGTCCTAAGTTCGATTCCCAGTCGGGGCAAATATTTGTGTAAAAAGCAGATGTTTGTCCTCGGGTCATGGGTGTTTGTGTCTGTCTTTGTGTGTTCCAAGGGACCCACGACACAAGGGAAAACCTTAATGTGGGCCTTTGAGTGTGAAGCGTCTTTTGAGTGTGAAGCGTCTTTTCTGTGATACGGGCCATAAAATTGTACGCGCAAGTGGTACACAGTCCAAAGTGTCAAGTTTAGTGTGTTTTTGAGTGTGTGACGTACGCTTAATGGATGGGTTTGGAACGCCTGAATGCACTTGAAATTATTTGCGAATATTAGGTAGCGTTTACGTTTGGTTTACGTCAAGAAAACTGGCAGCTTGCTCTTAGGTTCTTATTACAAAACGTGACTCAGACTCTGATCTATACTTAAGTAGCAGTTGACTTTGTCATTTTGATAGTGAGAGAAAGAGACAATCAATACGTAAGTTTAGATCAAGACTCAAGTTTCCTTCTGTAATACGGGCTAAGTGATGAAAAAAAAGATTAAAATTGGTAAAGCGTTTCATTGTATTTTAAAAAATTTGGTTCGACTTCAATTAGCGCTCGTAGCCCGGTAGCGCTCGCTGATCTCAACTGATCAGTGAGGTTAAGCAACGTACACAGAGGCAGGGAACCCGATGGGTGACCAAAGTGGCAATTTATCACGAGCGTTTCCGTTGGAGGGCACGTTACGCTATCGGACCCGGTTGTTGTCGATTGACTACAGTCGTTAAAACCAAGTCAGAGGCCATTGTGCGGTTTGAAAACTCTGACAACAGGGTTAGCTAAGTTCGCCACACACTTGACTACACCTACACGATAAGAAAAAGACTTCAAATTTTAGCCATCGCTGTTATTTTAGCCATGAAACTGACCAGTTTTCTAAGAAACCCTTATGAAATTCTTTAAAAAGAATTAGATCTACCATAGAAGGCAATTCAGCTGATCGCACAAGTTGTTGTGGCTCCAACCACAACACTATGCTGAGTCAGGACCTCTTCCTTGACCAGAGTTTCACATCACGATTCCCCTTGATGTTTTTTCTTTGTTTATATTTGTGTATTGTGTGAAGTTGTTTGTTTTATGTTATTGACGGCCGGTTTGGTCGAGTGGTAGTGACGCTGCCTCTTGATCGGCGGGTCCTGGGTTCGATTCCCAGTCGGGGCAAACATTTGTTTGTTCTCGGGTCATGGGTGTTTGTGTTTGTCTTTATGTGTGTTCCAAGGGACCCACGACACAAGGGAAAACCTTAGTGTGGGCCTTTGAGTGTCTAGCGTTTATTTATTTATTATTTATTTATATGTTTACGTCAAAGTTGCTGGTCATTGAATAAGGCCAGTGTTCACCAAAAATTTAACCAACGATTAGCAGCTAACCAGAGCTTTGACAATGTCATTTTCATAATTTTTTTTGACATTTTGTCTGATTAGCTTCTAACCGCGGTTTAACCGTTGGTTATATTTTTGGTGAACATGGGCCTAAACGTATTATCTATCTATCTATGGAGAGGTGAAAATGATTTTCATATTTCAACATTTTCAACCCATGTTCCTTCTGTTTCGTAGGCTAATTCACATCCTTGATTTTCGTTAGGTATCTTATTTATTATTTCTTCTATCACAAGAAATTTTATTTTGCTTAAAAGGAGATTCCAACACCTTGCACCACAAAAAATTGCAAGTTATTGAAATAATCTTTTTTTTTTAAATTAAAGTCATTTAGGCATTTAAAAAAAATAATTATATTATAAGATGGGTTAACTCTTGACCTCAATCTTGACCATAAAGGGCAAAAATGAGGTGGACGATGGAGCGAGTTAACCCAAAAAATGCCTATAAAGGCACTGTGGTACTCCCACGCACCGACGGAACACAGCAAGCTGTTTGGCGTCGGACTTCGGTAGGAGGGTGGTCGCGAACCAGATGTCCCTTCACAGAGCCTACCACACCGCATGAGACCATAGGACGACACCTCAGATTCAGAAAAAAAAATGAAGTGTCGTCGCCTGGGACGGATTACTAGGAGGCAGGTGTCATTTGTGTTTCCTTAGTCGTCTCTTACGACACCCACGGAAAGAGATGGGTGGTCTTATTCTGAACCGAACCACACAGCAGATAAAATCTTCCGGGGAACAAAACATAACCTTTTCCAGCAAGAAACATTTTTCGAGAAAAATAACAAATCTTATGTGTTTGCTGAGGAGTGTAACGTAAATAAAATTGTTATTCTACAATGTTCAAAGGTCAATAATATTTTTCAGTTTCTTGAAAGTAGTGGTTTATAATAAAACCCACACGAAAGCTGAACGCTATTACCGCCCACGGGCTTAAACGAACAATGTTCTGGAATTCCAATAAAACCTCTACCAGTTTTAATAGAAATTGCGAAAAGACTGCTGGGGAAAGCTATTAACTAAGACCAAACTCGTTACGTGGCCGTTTACGGGAGCTTTGGGAATGATATTAATATTTTACGTAAAGATTTTCGTTACTTTTTTATGTTAACCGAAAATATTTGATGCTAGGGTTTTTTAAATATCTAGAAGTTCAAATTAAGCAGATTTGGTTGTTACCGATGCGTTATATTGACTGGAGTTATAGGCAGAAACTACCGCTGGCTAAGGTAAACGAAGAGTGTGTTAATAATAGGTCTTTACCTATGAAATTGCCGATTTTTTCTCAAGCTTTATTTAATTCATAATTTACTTGATTGAACAACTATTACTAAAGTTGTTTTTTATTTAAAACCTTGGCCATATAACGGAGATATTGAGTCAAATTAATACATATTTACTTTAGATTTATTCGCTGAAAAAGAAGCTCAAATATAGCTCGTTTCATCCGTTGCCCATTTCATCGCTTATTTTTGCTGTACCGTTGTTACAGTTACAACTTTCAATAAACGAAGCATGATGAAAATTAACTTAATGTTGTCCAAACCTTCTCACAAAATTTTGCTAAATTTAAATTTCGCATTCCCGAGAAAAATCCAAAAACGTTAGTATGGAAAATTCAGTTTTCCAAAAATATTGTATGAAAAACGGCAATTTCATAGGTAAAGACCTATTATTTATAATTATAACATAGAATCCCGACACTAATATCCCACTAATATTATAATTAATGCGAAAGTTTGTGAGGATGTATCTTACTCTTTCACGCTCAAACGGCTGGACAATTTCTATATGGTAGGAGGAGGCTACATAATTTTCCCAAATTTCCACGGGAACGAAGTCCCGGGCGGAAAGCTAGTATTTTATTAATTTAAGAGCCGCCTATATGAAATAAGGATAAGTTAGGTTACGTTACATTCACATTACATTACATTCACAAAGTACCGAGAGTTTATAACCTTACTAAGTCAAATTACAAAACTAGGGGTTTGACAATGTTAACGCCATACACTCAAAGGCCCACATTAAGGTTTTCCCTTGTGTCGTGGGTCCCTCGGAACACACATAAAGACAGACACAAACACCCATGACCCGAGAACAAACATCTGCTTTTTACACAAATATTTGCCCCGACTGGGATTCGAACCCAGGACCCGTCGATCGAGAGGCAGGGCCACTACCACTCGACCAAACCGGCCGTCATGTTACAAAGACATATTCTGCCTAACAACAATGAATAAGTCAGAGCTCAAAAAAACCCAGCCAAGTGATTCAAACGTGTCTGGGGGAGACGTCATAACATGACGTTTCATTAGTTGTATTTTTTGGCAAAGCTCCACGGAAAGTAGGAATCATGTTATAAGAGGACAGGTGAAGCTGTTAGTCGTGGGCAGGGGATATTTTCAAACAGGCCTTAATATACAGTACAGGGCGTGGGAGACAGCTTAGCATAAACTGAAATCCGGAATATAGACCGCCATTTTGAATGATTTAAAAAAAAACTATATATATATTTTTTAATTCAAATTAAATCTTTTTTTTTCTTCTTTCAAATTAAATCCTACTAATATGATAAAAGCGGAAGTTTGTGATGATGTATGGATGTTTGTTACTCTTTCACGCTCACAAACGGCTGGGCCAATTTTGATTTGACCAAATTACCACGTGAACGAAGTCCCGGGAGGAAAGCTATTTATTTATATTTTATTTGAAATACTGGGAGTGGAAGAAAAACTTATAAGGCACCAGCTGCCAACTCTTCCCAGGCATACTGTAAGAATCAGTACTAGGGACGCGAGGGTTTTACTGTATTGTGGGCAAAAGGCTGACAACCTCTCACCACTAAATATACATCATGTTTCTCAGAATTATTTATGTCGAACGTGGCATCAAGTGTTACTGAACCACTGAAGCTCTGCCTATCCCGTGCGGGATTACAGGTGTGAGCGTATGTAATGTAATGTTATTTGAAATAGACTCCAATTTGCAGTAAAAACAACATTAACAGCGTAAAACACAAAACGTACATCGCATTCTGACAACGGCGCGGGACGCGGTTTCGCTGTACGTTGCGTAGCGCTTAATAGGCAAATAACGAAAAATCCTTAACCTGACGTTTCCAGGGAAGAAAAAAATTGCTTAAGAGCAATTTTATAATTATGGTTATGGATATAAAACACTTTAAACTTTCGCGATTTGAACATATAATTAAATTCGCGTATATATATACGCATATATATATATATAGACCCATTAAATTCGCGTATATATATACGCATATATATATATATAGACCCGTTTTAGACCCAAATCGCGTGTATATATACACACGCAAATTTAGACCCGTTTTAGAATTTAATTATATGGTTATGGATAGATTCCAAATGGTCGTACATTTAAGTGTTGGCTTAGTTGTCCCTCACTTTCTGTATATTACAGGGGTGGCCAACTTGATTATACCCAAGATCTCCTGTTTATTAACGAAACCCTGTGCGATCTACCAATTACATACTTCTTGAAATCTTAAATCATAGTCCAGTACACAATCATGTAGTATTTTTTTTTCAAATTATATTAAGAGAAAAAACTTAAATCTGAAATGTTTTTTTTAACAGTCGCGATCGACCGGTCGATCGCGATCGACCGGTTGGCCACCCCTGGTATATTACATCTATTGTATTGCATGTACAGTCACTATCTGTCCACTAACATTATAAACGCGAAAGTTTGTATGTATGGATGCTTGTTACTCTTTCACGCTCAAACAGCTAGACCAATTTTGATAATATTTGGTATGGAGGTAGCTGACACCTTGGTTTAACACATAGGCTACATCGTCGTCATCAGCCCATATATGTCTCCATCACCGAGGGGCACGGGCCTCCTTTCGAAACCCGAAAGGGTTTTAGACTATAGTCCACCACACTGGCCCAATGCGGGTTGGTGGACCGGTCGTCTTTCGAAACTGAATTTTCTTGGACAGGCGGGTTTCATCACGATGTTTTGCTTCACCGTTAATCAAGTGGTAATTAGAAATCCGTACATAAATGCGAAAAGACGAATTCAGTGGTACAGGCCCGCACCAGGATTTGAACCCGCGACCTTCAGATCACAAGTCTGGCTCATTATCAACTGGTAGGCTGCATAATTTTCCCAAATTCTCACGGGACCGGGCGGAAAGCTAGTATATCATAGTTATATGTGGATTCAAAATGGTCGTACATTTAAGTATTTGCTTAGCTGTTTCTTACACTTTGTATATATATGTACAGTCGCTATCTATGACGTCATAATTAGTGATTAATAGGGTGAGAGTGTTGTTGTTTTGGTCGTTTCTAATCGCTTAAAGTCGCAGATTGTTTGATAAATTGTTACGCGCTGTGATATATAAATCTATTCGAAATAATATGAGCTAGTTGATATATTAGGTGAATTTTCATTAATTTTAAATAAGACTTTAAATTACTTCCATGCGGGACTGGGAGCAAAAGAAAAACTTAGAATGTTCCAGTTGTCTACTTTTCCTAGGCATATGTAAAAGTCAGTGAGTGGGACGCGACGGTTTTGCTGTATTATGGACCAAAGGCTTATAACCTCTCACCGCTAAACATCACGTTTCATATAATAACCCTCATAATTTATTTCAAACGTGGCATCAGCAGGGTTAAAAACAACTTAAGCTGTGCCTACCCCGTTAGGGATAGTAGGCGTGAGCGAATGTATGTTTAAATTAGCGAAAACCAAGGGTGTATGCAACTGAACAACTTTCAACAAGATCAAAATATGAAAAAAAACTTTGGTCTCTCCATACAACTTTTATGATCAGCTGGTTTGCCTTGTATAGGAAGTCGTCTTTTTTTTTAATTTTCTTTTTTTCATTAAGGTTCCTTGGGGACAGTTGTTCAGTTTCATGGGAAGGATCACCTCTACCATTTTCGCTAACTAATGTAAGGTCACCCGACATGCATCTTTATTCAACGCGCGTGACCTCTCACCTTTGCACCGGAGCTGACTCGGGGTGGTCTTCTAGATTAACCTTAGTTGACAATATTTTATTTATTTTTGTTTTTGTTAACCGAGTTTTGTGTTATGACTATGACATTTGTCAAAATATATCCTTTTTATTTTTGGGAAAAGCATGGGCCGTATTACAGAACGCGACTCAGGATCTGATCTACGCATATGTAGCAGTCGTCTTTGTCATTTTGATAGTGAGAGAAAGAGACAATCAATACTTAAGAATAGATCAAGACTTGAGTCTCCTGTAATACGGGCCTATGTCAATACAGCCATGTCTTCTACGTCTTTCTTCTGTTTATTATTCACTTTATTGAATTACAAGTGCTGGCATTAAAAAAAAGAACCGGTTTTTCATAAAGTGTGATCAAGTCCCGTAGCAAAACCAAAATATAGTTCTTAAAATAAATCAAAGAGCTAAGATGGTCCATGAATGAGGACTTGTATAGGGAGCTGGGTGGGGGGCTACTACTTAAGCGAAGTTGAAGCTGATTGAACGAATGGAATGACGAACATTGATGTGTTTGGTTCATGCCGTCTTATATGTGTTGTGAAGTCCGATATAGTAAATTTATCTTTCTTTCTTATGAAGAAGCAATCGACAACATTCCATTCGTTCACCCAGCATCAGCTTCGCTTAGGTGGTAGCCCGTGAACTGACACACCAACTCCATAAAATAGGGATGTTCGCAAGATGAATGGCGGCGACCTTGAATAAACTGATATGCGCAAACTCGTGGAAGCGCGAGCTTATCGATCGATAGAGCTTTGAACTCATTCACGAGAAATGTTACTGTTACTAG
Organism: Aproaerema taeniolella; assembly: GCA_949987775.1. Classification (NCBI taxonomy): domain Eukaryota; kingdom Metazoa; phylum Arthropoda; class Insecta; order Lepidoptera; family Gelechiidae; genus Aproaerema; species Aproaerema taeniolella. Next base: position 3,290,469 of record OX465245.1, read on the forward strand.
GTAAAGAGTGAGACGAGAATACAGGTGTTATGGGATTTCTAGAGGATCTTCAGTCATCACGATGAGACGGGGCTTAGGGATCATTCAACAATTACGTAATCACCGGAAGGGGGGGGGGGGTCGGGTGCTTGTATATACATCGGATTATTTGGGGGGGGGGGGGGGGGGGAAGAAGCCATGATTACGTCATCATTTTATAACTATAGCGAAATGAATAAATAAATTATATTTAAATATTTACGTCCAATTTTGAAGTCTATTACTGGTAACACTAACTATTAGATAGATGGAACGGGATTTCTCCTGCTATAGACAAACTGTGGAACAGTGTGACCAGATTCAGTTTTTTTTATACTTTTTCGGCATATTTTATCGACTTTTCCAAGCATCGGTATTGTTATAGGTATATTGGAGGAAGTAAGTATTATAGGTAAAAAGACCCATTGAAACATAACATAGGAGTCAGTGCTAATACAGCAAAAATTTTAAACACGGACGGATTACGTAATCAAGGCGAGGGGGGGGGGTTAAAAACAAAATATTACGCTGTGATTACATAGGGGGGGGGGGTTAAAAAAACGGCCAAAAATGATCACGTAATTGTTGAACGGTCCCTTAAGCCAAAAGGTACTGACAGAATATCAGCGCTACAGCTTCTGCTGTAGCATGAACGCTGAGTCAGCGCCTATTTAGGTGACATTAATATTATACTGGAAGATTTTTTTGTCACCATCCAAATTTTTTGTACGTAAACTTTCAAGAAAATTTAACAGACCCGTATGTTTTTGTTTCTACATTTCATATAAATATTCCAAGCTAGATCGTCTGAAGCATGAAAATAAATCAACATATTTGTATGGAAAAAAAACAACATCGTCCAATTGACTTGAAACTTTGTAATAGTAGTCTTCAACACAATTTGTGACACCCGTGTTTCTGCGTGTTACAAAATTCATCCTAAGACGTCAAAAAGGGGTATCAAAATTTGAAAATTTTGGCAAAAAAATTTTTTTTTCCTCCTTATTTACGTTCAATTAACGTTACTGACACCGTAAGAAAAATTTGGACGGTGATAAAAAATTACCCTGTATAGCTGCATAATGTTTAGTAATAAGATATTTGTATCATTTAAATAAATTTTATTTCTTTCTTTCTTTAATCAGTTGAATATTAACCCTTTCCCTCCTCATGATGCATGTAATATAAGTATAAGCAAGCCAAGTAAAGAAAGCACTTTCTCTAGGGACCCGGGTTCAATCATCAATCACATCCTTACTAATATTATAAATGAGAATGTAAGTTCGCTTGTTTGTTCCGCTTTCACGCTTAAACTACTGAACCGATTTTGATGAAATTTGGTGTAGAGATAGATTAGACCTTGAGGAATGCTATAGGCTACATTTTATCCCACAGCTGGGCACGATATAACCTGTAGTCCACGCGGGCGGAGCCGCGGGCGGACAGCTAGTACTTTATAAAGTAGGTTGCTATCGTTCCGCCCAGGACTATACGTTCCCGTGGGAATTTGGGAATATTATGTAGCCAAGTTTCTAAGAGGAATAAATGTATCATTCTAATGGTATTTTTATAATCGGCCCGGTAGATTTTGAGTTTATTCGTTACAAACATACAAATCTTTCCTCTTTATAATATTAGTGTAGATTTAGATGAAAAAGTTGGCTCAACTGAAGAGAGAACGATCTCATAGACGTCCTATGATATGACTCATTGATCGTTTTATCTTTTTCATAGAATTGCTCCACCCTGTCCCTTACATAAACATAAACTTCCTGTAAGATATTACCAGACGATAGTCTGGCAGTCGGGAAAAAATATAAACAAATCATAACAAAATTGCAACTGGGCTCTTGCGACGGTAATTTTTGACGTAATAATAACGTCGTTTAGACATCCATTCCTTAGACCCCTAGCACACAGCGTATTTTAAACGCGCTGACGTGTAAGCGATTCAAACGCAACCTTGTAACCTCATCACACGGGGCGATCGTGAAATCGATCGTTTACGGCGCGTTTACAGCGCGTTTACGGCGCGTTTACAGCGCGTTTACGGCGCGTTTACGGCGCGTTTACAGCGCGTATACGCGTAGATACAGCGATACAAACGAGTTCCGAACGCGCTTCACACGCGCGCTTAAATCTATTAAAACGCAAAAATCGGCATCTACGGCGCTGAAAACGCGCGTTTTAGGAACGGAAATACGCCGTCTGCTAGGGGCCTTTTATAAGCTAGCGCAAATTAACATAGATCGAAATATAAAAAAGAAAACAAAATTCGCCTCTCCATACAATCTGCTGATTTGTCTTTGCTTTGTAAGGGAAGTAATATATTTTTTTGAGAATATCATATAGGTTCCTTGACGAAAATTGTTCAGTTTCATGGGGCAAATCACCCTCTAAAGTTTCGCTAGCTTATATAAAGTCATCCCATATAATAACTCTAAAATATGTTTTTTGTATCTGAACCAATTTTGATCAGATATAGCTAAAAGACATCTCGATTAAGTCATCTTTCAAACAAAAGACCATATCGAAATCGATCTATTCGTTTTAGAGCTACGAAGCCACATACAGATACACAGATTGGCAGAATTATCAGCGTTGCAGCTCTGCTGTAACATTAAGCTGAGCCAAAGCCCATTCACCGGCACAGTACACGACTCTCTCTCTCTCTAACCTGTCTGATTACCTAATTTTGTACTTGTTTGTGTTGTGTTCCATGTTCAATTTATTTTTGTGAGTTGTAATGCTTTACGAGTATGTTGATTGTTCGTGTGCTGTGATTATGTGAATAAATGTTTTTATCTATCTTATCAGATACACAAGTCACTGGAATGACCCTGCTATAAAATCCCGTTCATCTTCTTCTTGTCGTGTAGGTATAGTCAAGTGTGTGGCGAACTTAGCTAACCCTGGTGTCAGAGTTTTCAAACCGCCAAATGGCCTCTGACTTGGTTTTAACGACTAGTAAATCGACAACAGCCGAGACTGACATCTTAACGCGCCCTCCGAAGCACGGAAACGCTCGTGATAAATTGCCACTTTGGTCACCCATCAGGTTCCCTGCCCTTGTGTACGTTGCTTAACCACACTGACCGGTTGAGATCAGCGGGCGCAACTGGGCTACGAGCGCTCCAAATCCCGTTAATGTAAAATGGTTAAACGTGTAAGAAAATCAAACAGAATCGCAACTACCTTGAATTAGTTACTACGAAGTATAGAAGATGTTAAGTGAAATCGAGAGTATTTCCACGGGCAACAACCGAAACTCCAATTCCAATGCTAATATAGATGAGTATATCGATCGTTTTAATAATAACGCGCACGTGCGCGTCGTGTGTTGTTTTTTTTATTTATAGTTGGGCAAAAAAGAGGCAGACGTTACGAACTAGATTAGTTAAGATGGGTCTACACTTACAAAGACTATTAATGAAGTTTTTTTGTACGAAATTAGGTTAGACTCTTTTATTTGACGGCCGGTTTGGTCGAGTGGTAGTGACGCTGCCTCAAGAGGCAAAGATCAAGATCAGCGGTTCCTGGGTTCGATCCCCAGTCGGAGCAAACATTTGTGTAAAAAGCAGATGTTTGTTTTCGGGTCATGGGTGTTTGTGTTTGTCTTTATGTGTGTTCCAAGGGACCCACGACACAAAGGAAAACCTTAGTGTGGGCCTTTGAGTGTGTAGCGTTTATTTTTTTATTTATTTTTTTATTTATGTGTGCATGTTACAGCTAAATATAAACTTAAGATTAGCCGGCTAATCTTAAGTTTATGTTCACATATATAAAGCCTTTTGCCGTAACATATTTATATGTTATATAAAAGTTTATAACGTCATTTTGGGAAAGTAGACATTTCAGGCAGCAGTCATTTTGGTAAAGTAGACAAAATGTGCCTAAACGTATCATCTTTATAGTTGCACTACCTTTCCACCAAGTGAACCAAGATGTATCTGATCTGAAATCACTCCAAGCGCCTTTCCCGCTTCTGAACATAACAATTCCTTACCCAAAAATAAATTGCTGCTAAGCGATAAAGTTACCTTGTTATACCCAGTGCCTATTATAGTCCATATCCTATAGGTATCGGTTATCGTGTGCAAATAAAGTATACTGTATTGTTCGAACTCTAAAACAAAGGATTTGTCTTAACCAGTTATCTGGCACCCATACAAGCCAAGCTTAGTTTTAGGTTAAGAATATTTATTTGACAGTATTATGTTTCCTTGTTCCACTAGCTTTTCGCCAGAGACTTCGTTCCTGTGGGAATTTGGGAAAATTATGTAGCCTATGTGTTAATCCAGGGTTTCAGCTACCTCCATATCAAATTTCATCAAAATTGGTCCAGGCGTTTGAGCGTGAAAGAGTAACAAACATCCATACAAATTTTCGCGTTTATAATATTAATAAGGATAGAACACTGCAATATTTCTAGTGAGATAGAACTAGCTTTAGTTATACAGGGCTTTAGGTAAATCTCTTTCAACCTCTCGGCTGGTTAATAAGTCCATGAAACTGAACAACTTTCCCCCAATAATAGGTCAAAATAGGAAAAAAAAATGTTGAGTTCCCATACAAACTTCATCAGCATATAACGCATTTTGTATGGGAGATCAACATTTTATTTCGTATTTTGACCTATGTTCCTTGGGGAAAGTTGATCAGTTTCATGGACTGATTTAGCACCCGAGAGGTTTAAAGAGATTTACCTAAAGCCCTGTATAGAACAAACAGGGAACACAGAGCGCAGTGTCGCTATTGATTTCGCATCTCGCTCCCAGTCGCCCTTGACCGCACGAATTGCAAGCAGGGTTGCCTGATACTACACTCTAAAAAGGATAAATATGCCAACTATTAAATATTGGTCTTTCAACGCAGTCACCTTTTTGTTGGCCTAATGATAAATTAATGTTTGTTTAGGTACTTAAATCTTTTTTTTGTATTTTGTTCAGCATGTTTTCTGAATAAACAATTAAATAACATATCGTATTTAAAGCACCTCTAACACAGTGATTTTTAAAAACTCCAGCCGCAGCAGGTCTAGATTGTACAGGAAGCGATGCAATTCTAGGTCTAACGGTTTCAGCTAATTGTTGATGACTTGATACTCAGTGAGTGATACAGGATTTTTTTTAGATAAGCAACTAAAACGGTATTCGTTGCTTTGAAAATCAAAATAAAGTACAGCTATTATAAATGATATAATTATACCGCTTCCTACACATACATCATTTGATTTAGAATGATTAGTAAACATAGCCTCCTATTTCCGAATTTATGTAAGTATCAATCGATGGCTATACTGTAACCATCTAGGGGACCATAAATTACGATCATATTATGGATATTTATGATCGATATTTATGGACCACAAAGTGTGACAATGTGTGACAAGGGGGTGGGAGGGGTCATAAGGTTCGTGACGTCACATTTCAAAATGTGGTATGAGTATCAAAACGTGTTAACTATTCTTATTCACTTGGTCTGCCACACCCTGCAGTCTAAGTCTCCAGACCAGACAGACTTCTAAGCAAGAGGCAAGAGACGGATAAGCCCATGGGCCCATGCACAATAATAATTGTTATAAGCATCGATGATTAGTTTATTGCCTTTCAATTAACCTATCATGGCGGTTCCCAAAACAATCGAGATGCTTTGCTTGATTTTTCCCATCAACTCTATTATTTACTTTTCTATCTTTGTCTGTCTTCTAGAAACTGATTATCTTATAAGTAATAGAATAGCCGTGAAATTAAAACCAATCGTTTTTAGGGTTCCGTAGTAATCTACGAACCCTAATAGTTTCGCCATGTCCGTCTGTCCGTCTGTCCGTCTGTCCGCGGGTTTCCTAAGAAACCCTTGGTACTACAGAGCTGAAACTTGGCATGATTATACATATGAATCACGCCGACAGAACTGTAGAGTAAAATCTTAGAAAAAAAAATTTTTTCGGGTGTCTCCCATAGACGTGAAAGGGCGATGATTTTTTTTTTCTCGCCAATATTTTTTAGTGGGGTGTCATAAGATAGCATATTAAAAGATAGAAGGGGTTTACCAAGAACGTTTTTCGATTCAGCACTCCGTTTGCGAAATATAAATTTTTAAAGTGAAAATTTTTGTCAAACACAAGTGTCCCCCCCCTCTACCTGCTAAACGGTTGTTTCTAAAAATGTGGAAAAATTCACGTTGGTAGAATATATAACGAAATTAAAAGGAAAACTATCACACATAACTTGGTCCTTCAAGTCGAGTAATAGTCGACCAAGTGCCAAACACTGTTGGGATTAATAAGAATATATTTACTAATATCAGATCCTTGGTACTACAGAGCTAAAATTTGGCATGGTCATAGATATTGATTGCGCCGACAGATCTAAAATATAAAATGTTGGAAAAAAATTTTTTTCGGGTGTTTTCCATACACGTGAAAGGGCGATGGATTTTTTTTTCTCGCCGATACCATCGAATTGAATGTCATAGGATAGATTTTTAAAATAAAGAAGGGGTTTACTTGGAACGTTTTTCGATTCAGCACTCCGTTTGAGAAAAAAAAATTTTTAAAGTAAAATTTTTTGTTAAAAACAAGTTTCCGGGGGGGACACTACCAGCTAAACGTATGTTTCTAAAAATGTGGAAAAATTCACGGTTATAGAATATACAACGAAATTAAAAGAAAAACTATCACACATAAGTTGGCCCTTCAAGTTTGCGAGTAATAGTCGACCAAACGTTTTTGGGATTAATAAGAATATGTTTACAAGGTTCCACGCTAAAAGTGAGGGGAGGTCGAAAGCCAAACTGTAACATATTGAGATTTTAGGTGTCGTTAAATAGTTTTTTGGGGTGTTAATTACGAAAATGACATCAAAATTATTTTAACAGAAAGTTGATATTATTTCTAACAGTAATATTGCCGTAAAAAAAACTTTTAAAAAACTAAAAAAAATTCGCGCTCGCTTCGCTCGCGAATTTTATACTTACATTCGGTTGTATTTAGACCAAAACAAAAATTATTTCCAAAATTACAAACTCTTTAATAATACATTTGTTTTTAGGGTTCCGTAGTAAGTTTCGCCATGTCCGTCTGTCCGCAGGTTTCCTAAGAAACCCTTGGTAGCACAGAGCTGAAATTTGGCATGGTCATACATATAAATTACGCCGACAGAACTGTAGATTTTTTTTTCGGGTGTCTCCCATAAATGTGAAAGGGTGATGAATTTTTTTTTCTCGCCAATATCATAAAATGGGGTGTCATATGACAGCTTTTTAAAAGACAGAAGGAGTTTTTTCTAACAACGTTTTTCGTTTCAGCACTCCGTTTGCGAAACATAAATTTTTAAAGTAAAAATTTTTGTCAAACACAAGTGTCTACCTCTCTACCAGCTAAACGGTTGTTTCTAAAAATGTAAAACAATTCACGGTGGTAGTATATACAACGAAATTAAAAGAAAAACTATCACACATAAGATGGCCCTTCAAGTTTGCGAGTAATAGTCGACCAAGTGCCAAACTTAGTTGGGATTAATAAGAATATATTTACTAATATTAGATCCTTAATAGTACAGAGCTAAAATTTGGCATGGTCATACATACCTATTGATTGTGGTGACAAATCCTAAAAAGAAAATGGTGGAAAAAAAATTTTTTCGTGTGTTTCCCATTAACGTGAATGGGCGATGGTTTTTTTTCTAGCCGATATCATCGAGTGCGTTATCATAGGATAGCTTTTTAAAAGATAGAAGGGGTTTACTACAAACGTTTTTCGATTCAGAAATCCGTTTAGGAAACATTAATTTTTATAACGAAAAAAAAATGTGAAATAATTCACGAGGGTAGCATTTACGACGAAGTGTACCCTAATCCAAAATGGTTGACATACAAGGTTCCACGCTAAAGTACTAAAACGACATTAAAAATATACACCTGCTTAGCTTGATATTATTATATTATTCCTTACAATAAAATTGTCGCAAAAAAAAAAAACATCCATTCTGTTATATTTAGGCCAAACTTTTTAATACATTTGTTTATGATACTAAGTATAGTATTTGGGGATTTTAACATCAACTATGACACTATGCTTGTAGAATTAAGAAGCCAGCTGCATATTTGAACCATGCTGCTACGGAACCCTACAATGCGCGTGGCCCGACACGCTCTTGGCCGGTTTTTTGTTTTTGTCAAGTGACATTGATCAAAGACGATACACATACATTCACTTCTATTTCCACAGCGGGATAGGCAAGGCATCAAGTGATTATTCGAAGCACTTGTTCGCAAAAAAATGAGAGGATGACTAGATGAAATGAGTGATATTCTATAAAAATAGTGGTGATATTCTACGTGATCAGCCTTTTGCTCACAATAGAGAAATAGCCTCCAGTCCCTTTATAGACTAATTGATAATACCTAGAGTTAGTGTTTAAGAGACAGAGAGAAAGTAGTAGCTCAACCTCTTGATCGACGGGTCTTGGGTTAGATTCCCAATCAGGACAAATATTTGTGTAAAAAAGGCAGATATTTGTTCTCGGGTCATGGGTGTTTGTGTCTGTCTTTAAGTATGTTCCGAGGGATCCACAACACAATGGAAAGCTTAGTGTGGGCCTTTCAATGTGTGGCGTTTATTTTCTTTTTGAAGACTAAAAATTACATTACTTTTTGCAAATTTTGTAGTTACAATTCGGCTATCTTGTTTTGAGGACGTCGGGCTGAGTCTTAAGACTTCTACACAATACTCTGAAAGGCTTTTTATCCTTTTCAACTCAAAGGAAAAAGAATTCGACAGGTTTGTACACAACATGCTGTTTGTTTTGACGATTATTTCGCTCCCTATTGTGTCCTCTATCGATTTGGTGTAAGAACGATGGCCGGAAAATCCATTTACGAATTATTCAAGATGTCGGGGATTTGTCCAACTCCAAACCCCTGCAAAAAGGTAGGAAAACCCCCGTCAGTTAGTCATTGCAAAGTTTTATCGCGTGGGAGTGGCGCGTGAAACGAACGGTGATGGCGGCACGTGCAAACTGGCAATTAGCACTACTTTTCTGCAGATAAATTCGTCCGCAGCTCGCAATCTCAGTTTAGTGAAACTGTGCGACTGAATTGGAGCTTGTTTAATACGATATTTTCTGGCCCAAACTGTTCAAACTCAAGCTCCAAAAGGTATGAAACGCGGTGAAATTGCTTTTAAAATTTTCGTTTTGTAGAGCAGGAAGATTTTAATTGAAAAAAGATCTTCCACGTGGTGAGAGCCCTTTTCCGGAATAGGTAAAAAAATACGTGCATATGTCGAAGAAACATATTTATAGAAACCGATAAATGCTGGATTTTAAATCGCCTTAAAAATTTACTTTCCCTCCTAAATAGATGTATTATTTCGGACACCACAACGTCCACAACACTAGAACAGGCAAGACCACACAATGATACAATGACAATACACAAGAGACTATGTTTTATAAGGTCCGAGATAAAGATAAGCAAGATTACATTTTAGTTGCCTAAGTTCATAGTGACCTTTCGCTTCTCTCAAAAATACTGCAGTAGATGACGTCACTTGTTTACGACGGAAAAACGTAGTTATGTGTAATTAAACAACAATTTCTCGACTTTACGGTCATGAGACTAATTGCACTTATTCTTGTTTGCTTGGTTTTAATTGGTTTTCTTTTTAAGATGTAATCAAGTAAGTAGAAAATTCGAGTGACCTATTGTCAGAGTTCTTAGGTCAGCAAATAGCCCTGTACCAACCAAAGCCGAAGAAAGAGTTTATGTTGTTATGTTTATGTCCAAATCAATAAAGATTATAATTGATTGATTGAAGAGCAGACAAGCGTCCTAATTTTAAAACATCACTATCTATGGTGATGTCCATGAACTGCCGAGCTGACATAGAAGCTTATCAAAAATAAGTTTTTTCTCATATACAGGGTGGCCCAGAAATCGTGGATCAAACTGCTATGCGAGGTAGCTTGACTTATGTCCCATACATACAAAATATGAAAAACAGTAAAACGCACAAGACCATAAAAAAGAATATAAAAAAACCGAAATTATCAAATTTTATTAAATTTCCAGCTCTAATTATTGTGTTTTGGGTTTCTTTGTACATTTTTCACAAATAAACAAAAAACGCAATAATTAGAGCTGGAAACTTAATAAAATTTGATGATTTTCCCGTTTTTCGGATATTCTTTTTTTTATGGTCACGAGCGTTTTGTTTTTTTCCATATTTTTATGTATAGGACATTAGTCAAGCTACCTCCCATAGCAGTTTGATCCACGATTTCTGGGACACCCTGTATATCAAAATTATTTGTTATTTGTTCGTCTCGCTAAAACTTGAAATCGAGTCGACCTGCTGAGATGATAATTTTTCTCTTGTCTCTATAATTGTTACTTAGGACCAGGTTTATATGAGAGAAAATTATTGAGAAATCATAAAAGCAATAACAAACAACCTTTAGATCACTATGTGTAGTAGGGTCCAAGTCTTAGGTCCGTATTACAGAACGCGAATTTTTTTTAGGCACCCTTTTAAAGTTAGTGGAGGCTGCTAAGGCAGCTTCCGATCCCAAGATCATGTTTCGTGCCGGCTGATCGTAGGGCTAACTCTCACCCTCACTCTCGCACACACACACACACACACACATACATACACACACACACACACACACACACACACACACACACACACACACACACACACACACAACATATACAAACACATGTGAACTTGTTCGTACCTACTGATAGCATAGTTTAGTCTTGTATAGATAGTATGTAAGTACCTCAGAATTTGTTAATAAATATTTAATCACTACTTTTCATTGTAAACCTCTCGACTTGTTACACTTTATCTGTTTAAGTATATTAGGGAAACCTCTTATTGGCTTCTGTTTTAGTAATAAGTTTCTACTTATATGTTATCAATGTAGCTGCTGGTTTTCTAATAAAGAAAAAATAAAATAAAATACTCAAACTCTAGTCTATACTTACTTAAGTAGTAGTCGCCTTTGTCATTTTGATAGTGAGAAAAAGAGACAATCAATACTTAAGTCTCCTTCTGCAATACGGGCCATAGTCATTCAAGTACAGATTGACACATTTCCCCTCACAATAATCTGTAAGTGTCACGGCATGTGATAGCAAAGCTCTATGTTTAGAGGAGGATGAGACGCAAATACGCTCAACTGGGAACAATCTGGGTCACCTACTAGCTGGTGAATAGAGATATCTAGCTCAACAGTCTAGAAACAGAGAGCTTCTTAGTTGTGCTCCAGTTGATTTGGAGAAAAGGGGAAAATATAACCAAAGATCTTTTAATATTCAAAATGTCGTGTCGTCATTTTTGGTGACTGAAATTGTCTATTTGGATGTTTTTTTTATTATGATACGAGTATGGGTTAATTCTTTACCTCAATCTTGACCAATGTCATAGATGAGGTCGGCGATGGAGCGAGTTAACCCAGAAAATGCCATTAAGGCACTGATACTCCCACGCACCGACAGAAGACAATAGGCTGTTTTGGCGTCGGACTTCGGTAAGTAGGAGGGTGGTCGCAAACTAGACGGCCCTTTACAGAGCCTACCGCACCGCATGGAGCCAAAGGATTCCACCTCAAATGTGTTGTAAAGTGGTTAAGATTTAGCACTTTGTATTGTTTTTATTTCGTGTGCCTAAAAGACAAAACGGTTCTTCAATAATTCAGCACGTGTCTGTAACACGAAACAGCTGATCTGTAATAAATTTTACTTACCTTCAGCAGTCAAATTTCTTTATAATATTAAGTTAGGATGCCAATTGGGAGTAATCGTCTTGCAAAAATCTACTTATGCTGTTACATCACAACTGCTTTTATCTTATCGCGATTTTCAACTTAATATTTAACTAGCTTAACTATTATTGACAGACTTACCTCTTGATAAACCTAATTCTAATCTGATAAGAATTCCTTTGTCTATAAGGTAAGGAAGCATTTGAAAATTCTGTCAAATAAAGCAATTCTATCGTATAACTATAACCTGTATATCCTGTAGTGAGCAGCTGCATTATATTATATGTGACAGTAAAGTAAGTAAAACCTTAACTTGCAGTTACAAGACAAACAAACAGCATGAACACAACAAAAAACACACAAACAGCAACAACAAGCACTTGATGAGCCGTGTAATTTGTTCTGCACCTGCCACTGTGGTGCTGACTCAGCGCTATGCTATGGTCGGTTACCATGGCACTGTCATTTTGTAGACAATTTCACACAGCAATTCTTCGGACAGATTCACAAATAAGCAAATACATATTAATTGTAAGTGACAAAATCAGTTTGGATGGCATCCAAATTGATTAGAGAAGGTGCAGCAGTGCGCAATGCCGCCTGAAAAACTGCCAAACTCAGAACAAATGTTTTCAAATCTGTTAATTTCTTTGCGATGTAGTTTTATCTGCCAAAACTATGCTCATTTTAAGTTAGCCTTGACCTCTGGACTGAGAGTGGAGGAAAAACTTAAAATCTGCAGCTGGTAACGCTTCTCAACTTCTCAGGCATATCGTAAGAGTCAGTAATCGGGATGTGAAATTAATGATGTGGACTATATACATACATCACCGACAACGGCGACCCAGCCATTCCTGAGAGTTCCTTGCCTTGCATGAGCTCTAATATGGCTTGCAACGCCAAACTTGGTTTTAAAGATTTTGTCCTGTCCGCAATGCAACTGTCCCGTCGTATTATAGGTGTAGTTGTATGAGGGCTTAGGGCGAGTTTTACGGATATGGTTTTAAAGATTTTGTCACACTGTCCGCAATGCAACTGTACCGTAAAAAAAAACTCTTTATTGTTTTAGACAGTTTACATAAACATAGTTCCCTGTCGCACCAAACTAGGTAAAAACCTGTATCTTGGTAGACTGTCCGACCGTGACTTTAAGTTGTCTAATTACAATGGAAAATGTAAAAAAAATATATATATATATATATAAAAAGAAAAAGAAACTGCATGGTACTTTCGTTTGGTAGATGTGTATGTATATATATATATAATCAACCTTTCACGGTAAAAGTTGATCCAGTACTGATTTAGAACAAATGTTGATCCACCTATTTTGTGTGTACATTAAGCTCCGGATTCAGATATAGCTGTATAGCTCGAATATATGAATTCAGCGTGTGACGTCAGTGGATGTGCATTTACCCGTTTTCGATAAACTCGTCATAAAATTTTAAGGTAATTGTTGATCCACTAACGGTCAAAAAAATCATACGCAAGCGCATAATGTGGCTCCGATTTTTATCCGACTTAGTGGTAAATGTGGCTCCGGAGCCACATATGCGGTGAATATGAAGGGTAAGTACGGCAACGTCGCGCTATTGTGCAAATGAAACAAACATTGCGTTCTTACTTCAAGTTAAAGTGAGATAACATGCCGTCGCGTTTGTATTTTACTTTACTTGAGTCAGTCTGGTCCGAGCTGTCAAGTAAGTTAGTCTGTGTTCTGTGTTCACGATGGCAACATATTCTTCAGGATTGTATAGTGGTGAGTACCAAGTTTATTGTTTTTAAGGTGCCGCTACGTACCTACTTTATCTACAAATACTTAGATTTAAGTAATTAGTTTCAAATGAATTCGAATTAGGCATCAAATTAAACTTTGAGTCGTATCGTATTAGAATTTTGTATAGTTATTCTTTTAAAAAAAAATTAAAAATGGGTTCGCTCTTGACCACAATCTAGCTCAGGGCAAAGATGCGGTCGAGGATGTAGCGAGCTCACCCAGAAGAAGCCTATTCACTCGTACTTTAAAGATATTCGGGTTGTATGAGCTCGGAAATACAGACGCCGGCAGAGAATTCCACTCCCTGGCAGTGCGCAATACAAAAGATGAAGAAAAGCGCTCAGTACGTATCCGAGGTATCTCGAAAAGATAAGGGTGATACCCCGCAGTGCGTCTGGACGTCCGATGGAAGAAAGGGGCAGGCGGAATGAGCTCATGCAGCTCCTAAGTACACTCCCCGAAGTACATCTTATAAAAAACACATAGGCAAGCTACTTTGCGTCTATGAGCTAGGCTTTGGAGCTTATCCTTAACCAGATTTTTATCACCAATGAGCCTCCTGGCTCTGCGATCCACCGAGTCTAGTGCAGCTATTCATGTTATTTATGTAAAGTCATACTTTAATGTTATGTATGTATTTTATAATGAAAGTGTAAAAACTAATCTGTGTCGGTAAACCAGGGCTCATGATGATAGTAGGTGATTTATGTAGGTAGGTATGGTAAACTAAACTTCTTCTATTATAAATGAAAATCCTTATAATATTAAATGCGAAAGTAACTCTGTCTGTCCGTCTTTCACGCCTAAACTACTAAACCGATTTTGATGAAATTTGGTACAGAGATAGATTAGAGCCTGGGAAAGGACATAGGCTACATTTTATCCCACAGTTGGGCACGATATAACCTGTAGTCCACGCGGTCGGAGCCGCGGGCGGAAAGCTAGTTGGTTATAAACTCTATCACTTCAGTCTGTATGGTTTCTTGCATCTTTCTTGATATGGCTTTCTTGAAATGATGGCAAATGACAAGTTTTGCAAAACGCACAACTCTAACCACAGACTCTGTTTTAAAAAGAAATGCACCTATCAAGCTTTTATGCGATTCAAAAACATGTTAGGTATTTCGTACAGAATCTGACACGACTTTACAAGTAGACATTGTAAGAACAAAAAGACTCATTGTCCTTAGTCCGTGTGGGTCCGGTAAAGAATAGATCCACCCCATATCTTCCCGTGGGTGTCGTAAAAGGCGACTAAGGGAACAAATTAGAGAACGGGCAGCAGCGTTCTACTTAATACCACTACCATCTTACTGCGATTTCCAATCCGCCTGCTAAGCGTGGAGATTATGGCATAACCCCAAGAGGCCCGGACAATACCTGGACCAGACGAAAGGAGAGGAAACCATGCGACCGCTCGAGCCAACCTTATAGGACTGGCTCGAGCGCGTTCAACGTCCCGCGACCGAAAGTGGTGGAGG